>CM051024.1:43785846-44113346 GCA_027627225.1 Congeria kusceri
TCTATAGAATATAGATTAATTAATATAATATTGTGCTAAATTGGGCAAATAATTCAATTAATGGGGGTATATGTTAAGTATGAAGTATGTTTTTGGACATGTACGAAATTCCTCAACCTGATATTTTACACACAAGCAGCTGTTATAAATGACTAAATACTTTATCTATAACGTCTATAGGACACTAAATTCATATGACCGTTGTGCATCTACATGTACTATTCATATTTAGTGTTTGATAACATACATACAGGTTTAATCGAATGTTTCAACTCTAGCTTTGGAAATACAGAACAGAACAGAACAATACTTTATTTGAGGCGCGTCGTGGGAAAACCGGACTTAATGCATGTGCGTAAAGTGTCGTCCCGAATCAGCCTGTGCAGTCCGCACAGGCTGATCCGGGACGACACTTTCCTCTTTTATGGTATTTCTGTTTCAAGAAAGTCTCTTCTAAACATAAATCCACTGTAGGCGAAAAGTGCCGTCCTGGATTAGCCTTTGCGGACTGCACAGGCTAATCCGGGACGACACTTTACACACATGCATTAAGACCGGTATTCCCACGACGCGCCTCATTTGTTTTCACAGATTACAAAAATACATTTTGTAATAACATGTGAGCATATAGAGAGTCAAAAAAATTTGCTAAACAACAAACAAACAGTAGTTCCTGGAACAAATCATGTGGGAAAGTGGTCACTAGGAGATAGTTTTCTTCTATACAATACAAAATAATTGAGGGAAAAAAAGGAATTAATTTATCAATATAAAAATATCGTTTTATGCTATATTAATATAAATATTTAAAAAAAAAAACTTGATTTTAACGATTTTTGTAAATTGCTCGTACAGTTTGATAATACTTAAATTAGCAATATTAACAAATAATAATAATAGTAAAAACAACAACAACAAAAAACAACATAAAAACACTACGCTAATAATTATAAACATACATAGTTTCGTCTATAGAAAAGTGAGGAAAAATCAGAAACAAACAAACAAACAGAAATTTATTTACCAATTTAAATATATTAATTTATGCTATATTAATATAAAAATCTTATTTTGTAACGTTTATGTAATTTTCTCCTACAGGTTTATTTATGCTTAAATTAGTAATATTTAGAAATTACTACTACTACTAGTTATTATCTTATGTACCGGTAGTTTTCGTCCATAGAAAAAGTGAGGGAAACAGCAGAAATTAATTTAACAATACACTTGGGGTGAATGATTTTTAGATAGAGTTATAGCTTTTTTTTCTCCATAACCATCATTACTTCCAAAATACCTTCTAAACTTTTCGAGCAGCAACAATATATAGGCAGAAGAGTTCTGGAAAAAATATATATGCAAAACCAAACATTTTGTTGTTATACAGGGCTCCGGTAGGAACCGCTCACTTCAATGAAAACTTTACGACGCTATGCAACGTTCATCAATAGCGCGTAGGCGCTTTACGATGCATTATGTACATTTCATTCTACTACTAATTCCCCACCTTCACCCCAGCGAAAGTGCCATCGATTTACACTTTATATAATTCTATAATATATGTTTGTTAACGGTTTATATTTATTAACAAGACCATTTAAGTTAGGCAAAAAAAATGTTGGTTTCCGCTTACGTCTCAAAAAAAATATCACGTAGAAAACTAATTCGAAATGATTGCTAATTACCGAAAAGCCGCATATTAGCAAAAACTGTTTTTATTACCGAAAGTCAGAAAAAGTTATTGATCGTTACGCAAACACAACTGTTCGGGTCAGCGCAAAAAAATTAGGGGTGGGGGTTGGGGGGGGGGGGGGTCGGTGGGTCGGTTTAGCGGAAACCAACAACTTTTTAAAGCCTTAACTGCAATGTTTCTACATGTCTGTTAATTCTCTGTAAAACTGTAAAATAACTTTATTTCTGCAAACGTTTTTAACGACTAAAATCGATACGCCCCTTTAAAATTTGGATAAAAACAAATGCGTTATTTCCCATCTTGTCACACGAAGTACAATACAGTACAATATACAACACAAATTTATTCAGCAATTTAAGGCCACCTGCCCACAATACAGCAGTGTAGTTATAACAGTGTGCAAGTTAAAGTGATAAAAGAACAGATGCACATTGCACAACAATAAATGAGTATGATAAATATAGTTTGTAACTGAAAATATACAGTTTATAGCGTTATAATCAAATACATAACTTCTGAAATATAGATATATATGGCAATGAAGTAGAATCTTTGGATTGTCTGGCACCATAAGATTACAAAAAAACATTGTTTGACATGTGAAATTGAATCGAAACATGCCATTTTTAATTTATTCTAGTTATTAACTATAACTGCTGTCCTTGTGTTGTTTTTATTTAAATAGTTCGTCCGCAATATTCATTAAAGGAATTAATATAGTTGTTTTTTTTCTTAGTATGAACGTTTCCTTATTCAGAAGTTGTTTGAAGCATTCATTTTACACAACAAAAGAAGGAAATAATCAAACGCTTGCGTCAAAAACTACAACATCGTTACAATAAACAACGCAACGCACGGAAATACAACATATTTCATTTAATTCAATGGTATTCTTCAAACAAATAATTATTAAGCATGTATGAACGGTGTTTACCCCTTGGGCACTTTATGGCCATCAAGGAAATAATCAAACGCTTGCGTCAAAAACTACAACATCGTTACAATAAACAACGCAACGCACGGAAATACAACATATTTCATTTAATTCAATGGCATTTTTCAAACAAATAATTATTAAGCATGTATGAACGGTGTTTACCCCTTGGGCACTTTATGGCCGTCAAACGTTGCCCTTCATGTCAGATGGTCAATTTGATGCATCGCACAATTCAGTTAAAGAGGTAAACACGTGGCAAAAGTATAAAGGAAAACACGCACAAACAAGCTTGTGTTCGTTCCGTTAAAGAGTAATATTCGCCAGTCTATTATGGATTTTACCATGAGAAAACAGTTGTGAAAAAAAAGAACACAGTAGAAACAATAATACGCGAAGCTGTGCTGTTTGTAATTGTCTGGTAATTTTCTGTTACACACCCGTACAAGTGAACAGACGAATGCGCGCGTTACAGAAAGGAACCGGAGATGTGTTGTTACTGCAGCCGTGATTGCTGCGGTAGTTTTCTTCTGTTTCGTAAAAATATTCGAGGCATCGTCACGAGACCAGAAGACTTTTCGGAACGATAATATTCAGTTCGATCCGCAGCCAAGGAACACGCACGCTAATCAGACCGAGACTCATCCAAAAGACACGGACACAATTCAGTCCGAAACCCATCTAAAAGACACGCATACTATTCACTACGAGACTCATCAAAGGCAAATGCATTTGGACGATGTAACGACGATGCTGATTGCGCAAAGAAATAACGTGTCGAAGGCTTACAATCTAAAACAGCAGAAACTTGGACAGCTGGAATGCGAGGTAGGATTTTTAAAACTGCTTCATCTCACAAACGGAAATAAAACATTATCGTCATTATCATCATCGCCATTAAGTGTTATCATCACCATCACCACCACCGTCATCATCATCATCCTCATCATCATCATCACCATCATCATCACCACCAACATCACCTTCATCATCATCATCATCATCATGACCATCATCACCACCATCATCATCATCATCATCATCATCATCATCATCATCATCATCATCATCATCACCACCACCATCATCATCATCATCACCACCATCATCATCATAATCATCACCATCACCATCATCATCACCACCACCATCACCTTCATCATCATCATCATCACCACCACCATCATCATCATCATTTACGTCATCACGTTTGCGAAATATTGGGGGGGGGGGTTATAATCTAATTCCAGTTTAAAGCAGCCGAGGCCCTCCTCGTTACTAAGTTTTTCGTTTTCGAGTGTTTATACATCTGCAATAATATTAACAACACAATTACGATTCCGGATAGTCTTCACAGAGAAATTCGGAAATATATGTGACTGTAATTAGTGTTTGAGTAATGTATTGATTAATCGATTATTCATTCATTCATTTACTAATATTTTAACGTAAAAGAAAAAAATGCTGTGAAATGTGACATTGTTGTGTGCCTTTTCAAGCGCTTACGTCGGACGCCATTTAACACATTTGCAACGTAACGTTTGGTACGTCATTAGCGTGCATTTAGTCCATACATGTGTCGGGTTGGATATCGTAAATCAGAAAAACAGCACGATGCCGATACCAATACTTGTGAACCTACACGATATTGTTAATGATACAAATCCTCATACTATTTTTTATTTTCAACTTGATAACAGTATATTACTAGTTTGACTAATTGTAGTCAGCTTTCCATATGAGTGCATGTGTACAGTAGAGGGTAGATGTACTTTGTATTAAACCAGGATTTATGGAGCTGTAAGCAACATCATACGGTTCAAACAAGCACAATATACGCTTAAAATCAGAGTGTAGACTTTCGCAAAATATGTTAAATTTATGGGTACACAATGGAAATGAAAACAAAATCAACAAAACGAACATACACATAAACGATATCCGCCTGGAATGTGTTTCGAGATGTAGACAATTTAGAAATGGCTTATTTAAGCATTTTTATGATCTTCACAACGTTTCTACTAAGTTTCTTAAGATTACTAGTACTCCACTGCTTTCTTTTGCACGTTTGCACTTCTTAGCCAACCAGTTTCCAGTTAAAATTACACGTCTAAGTTTACTACAAATATAATATGCATGTTTGTTTGAATACTAAAATAATTTGCATTACCATTTTTGTTTATGTTTATACCAAAGTATGCTTAATGCGACACACTTTAATGAATATGAAGCTAATTCTACCGTCATAATTTCTGGTAATTCATTTCCAAACAGTACTTGAATATTGCATTGGACCCGCTAGTAAGAAAGGCATAATTTTAACTGTGTTTTCAATTTTGGATTGAAAACTCAGTGGGAAACTAGGAGCGACGAGCGAGTTAAGGAGAGGGAATGTAAAAAAGCGATCGACTCGAAAACCGGAAACTTCTCTTTATTATAATATGCGCTTCAGTGAATTAAAGAATGTTATTGGAGGAATAAAACTGGACATTTCCACTGTTGGAACAGTGTAAATATAAAATGGTATATTTTTGCTATAACGAAACGGACTATTTTTTCTATAAATAGCATACCAGTAGTGCTTTACCTCCCGTGGTCATTTTATATACATTTACCTAAATGCAAACAACAAAATTGTATAGTTTTACTATAACAAAACGGACTAGTTTTTTTCTATAAATAGCATACCAGTAGTGCTTTACCTCGTGGTCATTTTATATACATTTATCTTAATGCAAACAACAGAAAAGGCATGATAAAAATTATCAAGAATATAAGTAAGTGACAACGACGCAGAGAGCAGGGCACTATTTTCCCACCATATTAATGAGCGACAATGTTGGAATCATTTAAGACTTCACACAATAACTTGCAGTTATATTGTTATTTTGTCCCAAAGCATAACATAAAAAAGGAAAAAAAATATTTTGGTGAATGATCGATTTTATTTCAATCTTTGTCATAGAAACTTATATTTTCAATCGCGTCTACGCCACTCTTGAACATATTTTTTCTATAACCACTCCTGAAATAAAATTCGATCATACACAGAAGTCAACACATATATAAAAACATCCTATATATTTTTCCCAAATGTCGTCCAATGAATAAATTATGTAAGCATTTAAACGTTTCTGTATAGTATAAAATATATATATTGTCAAAATGTTTATATGTATATACATGAATATGGAAATAAAATATTCGACATTGAAAAAAATATCCGATATGTATTCGACACTAACCTAGTACTCTTAATACGTCAAACAGAAGCTCAAAGGGAAACGTGGCGCGAGCGAGACAGGGGGGTGGTGCAAACAGGCAAGTAGGGAAGACAGCGGTGAACACATGACCGACAGGCAACTGGTTCCGATTTTAATAGACTTTTTCCGAGGTAAGGAGCCGGTAGTACAGGACGTTGGTTAATATAAATGTGAAAAAACTATCAATTAAAATATACAAATGAGGCGTGTCGTGGGAAACATGGCTTAAAGCGTGTGGGTAAAGTGTCGTCCTGGATCAGCCTGTGCAGTCCGCACAGGTTAATCTAGGACGACGCTTTCCGCTTTTATGGTATTTTCTGTTTCAAGGAAATCTCTTCTAAGCATAAATCCACTGTAGGCGGACAGTGTCGTCCCGGATAAGCCTCTGCGGACTACACATGCTGATCGAGGACGACACTATACACACAAGCATTGAGTCCGTGTTTCCCACGACACGCCTCATATATTAAACAATATCAACGTATATAAACGAACAATTCGACACACTGTTAAATTATAAAACAAAAACATGGGTAGATTGTTCATAAAGAGTTGTATAAAATAATGTGTTTTATCTCCATGAGTTCTTATTTGTTATTCAGTTTTCTGCGTATTTTGGCGTGCTCCTTCATGACTATCAATCGCGTCTCCTTCTCGTTTTGTTTTAGGAAAATATGTGGCCAGTTTCGGTGATGGTCCTGGTCGCTACAAGCAACTTCTCAGCGATTCTGGCAAACTCATTGGCTATGACGCATATGACGGTGCCCCGTATTGTGACGTCACCAGCGAAGGTCGCGTGAGATTTCTCGATCTAACGCTGCCGCAATACGGACTTCCTTTGTATGACTGGGTAATGAGCCTTGAGGTTGCCGAACACATTCCAGCCGAGTTTGAATCCATCTACATTGATAACATTGTCCGTCATGCCAGAGAAGGCATTCTGCTTAGCTGGGCGAGGCCAGGCCAGGGCGGATACCAGCACATCAACAACCGAGCCCTAGAATACGTTGTCAATCTTCTGGACGGACTGGGCTTTTCTCATGACCCAGAATCGTCAGAGAGGTTGAGAAATGCCGCATCGTTGCCTTGGTTACGAAACAATGTCAACGTGTATCGTCGTAAAAGACCTTATTCGGAGACATTCTCGGAGTATCCGGATATATTTGTTTAAACCTCTTATTTGTTTAAATTTTGATAATGCGGCGTTTCATCCTGTTGCATCATCTTAAAAAGCAGACTTTCTATTGTTCTAATACTAACAGAAAAAAGAAACTGGACTTGTTTTCAATTTGTATATTTATATGTTGTTATATATTAATATAGATTAATTTTGTATCGAAATTTAGGTTATAATTTGAACTAATCAATAATTATAATGCCCCTAATCATTGACCAATCATAAAAAATTAAACGGTGGTGTTAAATCTAAGAAAACACCAAACACAAGTACCGTGGTTGTCTTTGCAGCTTTTAAAATCACCAATGTTTCGCTTGGATGACGTTAACGTTTTAATGATTGGTCAATTTGTAAGGGCATTACAATTATTGATTAGTTCAACGTATATCCTAAATTTTTATAACAAATTCATCCGTATTTAAATCTAACAACATATTAAAAAACGCAATAAAACATGTCCAGTTTGTTTTCCTATTAGTATATATTGTTAGGATCCCATGCCATTGATATTCTAATTCTCTTAAAGCGTATTCAATATTAGAAACTAAATACTTTACAAAGTGCTATTAGCATCACGTCCAACATACATTTTGTGTTAAATGTTTGTGACAAAAATGTCTAAGTGAAGAATTTTGAGATGTATCGTTTGGTTATACACTACAAAAACGTGATAGATTTACATCGTGTGGATCTGTTTATGATAATAGAGCAACTTATATATAGGATCTGACACGAGTTGTCATTTCATACCTTATTTTATTAAACGAGTTCAGGAATTGTGTTCGTAAGCGAGCCTTTGGCGAGCTAACTAATAAATTTCCTTGACGAGTACGGTATTAAATGACAACGAGCGTCGGATCTTTTTATCACACGCTTTTAAACGAAAAAAAATTACCAAAAGACGTTGTTAAATCCTAAGAGTTGCGTACTGCCGTGACGTCATTTCATGTTGACGACGTCATTTCACCAAAATAACGTCATGCGATTGGTCAGTCAAACGATATGAACCCAATGAAAACGCTCAAAATGTCATCTTACACATGTGTAAGATATAGAGGATATTTTTTTAATGCAGTGTAAGATCGTATTTTATTTCATGAGTGGTCATAGAAACAATATTTTCACGAGTGGCCCAAGTTGTAATTGAATGTTTATTTATATTCTTTTTGTTTTTAATAAAACATATTTTTAACAATTGTCCAGATTTGTGTACTCTCAAGCTGTGTTTCGATATGTTTTACAGACCTTTTCCCAAAACATTATTCTGTGACTTTAAGATTGCAGATTCCACTAAGATTTTGACCAAAGCTTAAGATTAAACCTAACTTATTATGTTTAATTTTATATTTTCGTTTGATGCAATTATCCAGAGAAATCGTCCATAAACCAGAAAAGATATCCGGATTTAGGTACTTTACCAGTAGAGTGAAATGATCGGGTTATCTTTCACTAGTATTCTCCACTCATTCACCGCATAGCATGAAATGAAAACATATCCGTAATTGCTGTATTACACGGGAAACAAGGTATTGCATGTGATGAAAACTTTTCTCATATTCGGATTGCTATAGTTATTTTTAATTGTTCGAGACAGAGCAGATTTACGTTTTACCTCAAGGATGTGCGGAAACTCCTAAGCATCTCTATATTTTACGAATAATTTGACGATATGCATTAATACCCATCATTACGCTCATATATTAACATACTCGTATAAATATTTATTTATTCTTTTCAGTAATGTGCAAATAAAACATACGTTTGTGGCAAAAGCGTTTCTTTTAAATGATTGTTTAAATATTAATTTTAAAAGTGTTCTGCTATTAAATGCAATGCCTTAGAGCATTAAATTATGTGTACACGTATATTCAAAAACATACATTGATGGCAAAACTGTTCAATTGAAAATGAAAAAAATGTTTACATATCAACTTTTAAGAATGCGGATTAACAGAATTCCTTGATATCCAAAGTAGAACCATAAAATTGAAATAAATAAAACAGCAAAATACAATCACAGAACAAATAAAACGAGTTAATGCACAACATTATTTGCTGAGTATTGCATTGCAACAACTGTTTAAAATCATCTTATACATCTGTACATGTATTCTCTATATATTCGACTACATACCGTAGAATAATGTTAAGAAAACTCGTAAAATTCAGTAAATATATTTTCCGTAGCTTGTCTAACCTCACCGTACAATGTATGGTTTTTTTCTGTTTTGTATCGAATGCAATTCTGCTTTTGAAGTTCGAGTTGCAGAAGATTTTTGACGCCAAGATGCATTGACAAAAAGGAACATAATACACAATTTAAAATATACTGAACATATGTCAATGACTTGTGATTTATATGCAACGTACCTTTACCAACTAAAAGTGCAGAAGATTTTTGACGCCTAGATGCATTGACAAAAAGGAACATAATACACAATTTAAAATATATTGAACATATGTCAATGACTTGTGATTTATACGCAACGTACCTTTACGAACTAAAAGTGCAGAAGATTTTGACGCCAAGATGAATGCACGAAAAGAAACATAAAACGCGATACAAAGCAAACTGCAACTGAATATTTCTCAATTACTGTCAGTATGTATATGCATCGTGCATTAATTGACAATTATAATAAAAACCTGAGATGCGAGAGAAAATGTGTATTATGTCATATTCGATATGTGTAAATACTCGTTTTAACATATGAGCAGTCTTGATTGTGCATTAATGACCAAAAATTACTCAGGTAATGTAATGAAAAATGCATACAAATTAATTGAATTTCTTAAACACATGTTCATGAAATTGAGTCAAAGGATGTATATACTTCACTTGACTTGCGATGTTCGATCATAACTTTTTTAATTGCTACTTTATGAAACATAAACCCAAAATATATTTAGATTATTTCTTTAAAAAATGTGTCTGCAAATCGGTTGACAAGCCATAGTCAAAATCACAAACAAATCAAAAGAAATATATCACGAAGTAAAACACATTATCTCAGAAGATATTATAATATCTTCTTATTAATAACTGTCAAAATATCTATGTTTACGCGTGTTATTTAGCTTTGCATTCTTCGCCGAGGGAATGCAGCAGCCGACAAAATGCCTCCGTTTCCTCTGGCTGTTTCGTGCGCATCCTGGAAGAAAATGAGGCATATATAATGTGATTATATTGAATGCATGGTGTTAAAACGAATCGGTAACCTCGTAATTTAACAATATCCTCGTGAAAGATTGCGCAAGGAGTGCATGGTAATGAACTCTCACTGTCATTAATCAATATTTAAGTAAGATTATTCTACTAATTTTGCGACCAGTACCACTGCCGCCACCACCACTACTAAAACAACCACTACTACATCTAGTGCTACAACAACAGCAACAACAACATCTACTACTACTACTACTACTACTACTACTACTATGTACTACTACTGCTTCTACTACTACTACTGCTACTACTACTACTACTACTACTACTACTACTACTACTACTACTACTACTACTACTACTACTACTAATACTATTATTACTACTGCTACTACTACTATTACTACTTCTACTACTACTACTACTACTACTACTATTACTACTTCTACTACTACTACTGCTACTGCTACTGCTACTACTACTACTACTACTACTACTACTATTACAACTACTACTACTACTACTACTACTACTATTACTACTACTACTTCTACTACTACTACTTCTACTACTACTACTACTACTACTACTATTACTACTTCTACTACTACTACTACTACTACTGCTACTACTACTACTACTACTACTTACAGGCTATACATGGATTGCTAACGCAAATACTTACCATCCATTAGTTAACATAACCACGTATTTGCATTCCATAGTTTTTCCAATGTGTTTCAATGCGGTGATTAAACGCTCCAAAGCACTAACAGAGTCACCTAAGCCAGTTCTGAGGTGATCCAAAATCTGAAATTTCGATCTAGTATTTTAACACAACGTATGCATTGCCGCTTTTATGGTAAAATGATGTAAATTGCAAACATATGACCGAACACATAAGTTGTTGATCAGTTTTTTCTTCATCTGTAGGATCACGTTTTTCACAAATCTGTGAAAAATAGGATCTCTTTCTTTACAGGAGTGAAAATTGAGATCATATTATTCACACACCAGAGTTTTATTCTTCACATTTCCTGTGAAGTTTGTGATCGCATCCAGATTTTGATACGCATTACAATCATATTCTTCCGTGATCCTCACGCATACCGCGTTTTTTGCCAATCACATTCTTAAACCTTAAAAATGTGACAAATCAGATCCTATCCTGCACAGGTGTGTGAACAATATGATTTGTGAAAGTGTGTTCCTACAATGCCATAAATACTGACCAGTACGTGTTTTCAAACGAAACTGTAATTGTAAGTGTATGAACTGTTTCTATCGTAACATGCCATATTCATAGCAATACATGTATTCCAACATGCCACTATCTTTGTAATAAAAAGCGTGTTTGTTTGTTTTTAAGAAGAAATCGTTCTAATTCAGACAAAATATATACGTTTACGCACTTCCAAAATTGATCGAATGATTATAAAAAAAATTAAAAAAAAAAAAAAATAATCATTTCATGAATAGTAATTCTGAAAGCCTCGCCTTTAGTGACTGCAATTCTTTGAGTGGATATGTCTGTATATTCGCCAGCGTGTCAGCAATAACGCCTTTCGGGAGCCTTAAACTCTCGGCTAATTCTTTCGGAAATGCTATTTTGTCCGCCACCATAGCCAAAAATTCATCTGACATTGGTTTTCCGAATCCTGTCAAGAGTTCATGTGTACATAATACAAGATTCTTAGGGATACAATTTAAATCAATGCTCTATGTATTGAGACAAATTCTTATATATCAGTGTTTATACTGCATATTACCTTCACATACAATGAGAAGAATTAGATAAATGTTTTTGATATAGGGTATCATAAATAGCATGTATTTAACTCTAAATATGTTCATACTGGCTTGAATTAGCAAATCGTATTCATAAGCGTCTGACAACCACGTGCACAGCGGATTCTTCTTATGGTTTGGGTCATTTTTCCTGAAATAGTAATTTCTCATTGAAAAAAAGTTCAATTGCAAAAAATAAATCATCTGAAAAATCAACCCAAGCATTTTATTAGGAGAAGCAAACGAAAATCAAGGAAACAACAACACAATTTTAGGAAAGAGTCAATTTTCCAACCATATTATTAGTTTTCTTTATTTCACATGCAAAAAAAAAACAAATGGGCACATTACTATTTTAATTTCTGACGCCGTTATTTGTGAATGACGGTTTAGATAAAGAAACTGTAATATTAGTATGGTACCTGTACCAGGAAGATACAAAATACAAGATTTTCTGTTAAACCTCACAATCATATAGTAATGGGACATACGTAATTTATTTGCATATTGTTCAAAGCAACATGTACGTGTGCAATATTACTGATTTTCATATTGTAACGATTTTCATGTTTGCATACTGTGCTTAATGATCATACCAGTTCAGCAAATCCCTCAGCAGACTCATTACTAGAAGCGTCTGTCTCGAGCGTTTTAGTCCTATCAGCAAGTCAGGCAGTCCTCGGTTCGGATCATTGCGATGATTATCACGCCATTCAAACAGCAACTGAAAATGAAGTATTAACCTTTTGTATGTTTGCTCCTTTAATAGTTAGTTTGATGCATAAAGTTATCATTGTATAATTGAAATAAATATATAAATAATGAGTGTAATTAAAAATGTGCTGCGTTTATTATTCAAAAGACACGATCCGATATGTTTTTCCGATCAGTTTTATGTTATATTGTTATGTTATGTTAATGATAATCAAATGGATAACGTACTGCATTGACAACGGAAGGCACATCGCCACGATTCTGCGACAACGTTCTCTCGATTGTCTTGAAGGGGATGTCAAGTAAGAGAAGCAGTTTCCACCAAACCCCTGCCTTTTCGACCGAATGCTGGATTTCAACCATTCGTGCATAGGACAAGAAAGCTGTAACAATATTCTTAGATTTAAATCAACGCGTAGAATTGCATAACATTTTATTCGTGGGAGTTGGAAATCATGATGGCCTAGGAAAGAAACCTTCTGATAAGACAGTGGATATTTTATGCGTGACCGTTTGCACAAGTAGTTTTTTTACAGTTCTTGACAATACACCTATACTAAGATAATAGTAATATATGCAATACAGTTAATGTTTTAATTTTGTGCCCAACCACACATAGATCTAGTACTTACATCGACTATCCATTTCGGATAACATCTTTGGGTCGAATTTCAAAAATGATATTGTCGCCGATACTACTTTGCTTTCAGGTGATATTGTTTCTGGTTCCTCTGTGCTGCTTGCTTCATCTGTCTTAGGGTTATCGCTCAGCAAATGAATATGAATACTTCCCTTCATTATCGGCGTGTCCTTCGAAATATTTACTCGTAAAGTTCTAGGAGTGTCGACCTTTCTATGAAATTCAAATATTATTTTGTCTTTTTCCTCTTCGAAATTCAACGTATCGCTTACAATTCTGAACTTTTGTTTTGTCTTCGCTTTCAGCTCCTGAAAGTCCGGTTCTTTCTGGACAGCGTGATTCTGATATCCATCTGCCGTAAGTTCTTCCAACTTTTCGCTCAAAACCTCCTCCTTACAACACATGACCTTGACATTGAATGAATTGGACGTGCCTATTCTTCTCGAGGCTACAATAAACCCGACAGTGTGTTCCTTTCGGCGTGACTTTCTGAACACACGGCTGACTTGAGACTGAAGGCTGACAAGACTACTAATTGATGACATGGAATCATTGGACAATGTGGAGTCTCGTCTCTCGATTGCAGCTTTTCTACAAAACATAGAAGCATATGTTGTCGAAAACATACACATGCAGTTCAATGTTCTACAATGTGCAAGCAATCATTCTTATTGCATTTGCTTGTAACGTGTGTTACATAACATTGCTAACAGATCAAAAGAAAGTCTGCCGATTTATATTGTTCAGATGGTTCCTATTGTAGTGAAGCATGCACTCACCAGTCCCGAATGCGCCACAAAACAATAATGTTTCTCAAAATATTAATAATAAAACTTAACATAAAATTTTTCTATACGATTTATAAAATCTAGCCTTGAAATTCCAACAAAAATTGTGGCGATTTTGTCGAAAATTAACTAATTTCAATCATAAAGCAAATTAGTTGAGTGTTTCATTCATTGATCACATTCAGGTATCACCTGTTCATCTGTTAACCAAGTTATTTAAAGGATACGTTGTAATGCGTGTCCAGCACTTATGAAAGCTGTTAATTAAAATCAATCCTTTAAAAAAAGCTGGGTTTGAGTTTCATACAAATATTTATAGGCAACAACTGAAAAGGTATATTGGTATATTGATCTATAAAATGCGTGTGTAGTTACATGTATATGGGGCGTATCGTGGGAAAACCGGGCTTAATGCACAGGCTAATCTGGGACGACTCGTTTAGCATACAGTGGATTTATGTTTAGAAGAGACTTCCTTGATACACAAAATACCATAAAAGCAGAAAGTATCGTCCTGGATTAGGCTGTGCAGACTGCACAGGCTAATACGGGACGACACTTTACGCACCTGCAATAAGCCTGGGTTTCCCACGGCGCGCCACATCTATGGACAAACGCTTACATTGAGAACGAAGAAACATTGAAGACCACCCTTCCATCACTAATGGTATGTGGCACTTGAATTGGCTCCCATGCATCTGGTCTTTCATTCTCGTCTATTTGATTCATTGTAAAGAGCATTATCTGCCCACCTTGGAAGTTTGATGGTAAAGGAATCTATAATGATTATGAACGGCAACTATTATGTAATATTGTTGTATTATATTATGTATTGTTGTTTTCTTGCTGTTTATGTATTGGTAAAACGTATTGCGAAGCTAATAAAAGGAACTTAAACTAAATGCTCGAACAAGGTGATACACGTTAACCTAAACATTGACGGTTTGATGTGGAGATAACAAACATATAAACTAATGCATTATGAACTAAAAATGTATACATTCTCCTAAAATAAGTGGATTTTGAACAGTCTGAAGTTCAGCTTGGTGTTGACATTTTCAACACTACGAAACTAGCCGAAGTTCCTCGTGTTTTATGTAAAATATCTTGCAGCTCGCCGAATCTTACCGATGAATAGTCGGATTTAATCCGCATCACAACGAAATTTTGCTGTTAATATAGCTTGTTTTTGCAAACAGTTTTACTTGAAAGATCAGTGTATTTTAGCAAACTAAATATTTCTGACGTAGGTAATATACTTACGCAAACATCTGCTAAGACAGACAATAAAATTACCGTTTTATTGTAGAGTCTGAATTTAGAAATGTTCACCTGGAAGCGAATATTAATACTTATAGAGACGTACACGTTTTCCCCATATATGCATGTACGTATCACCTTCTTGTCTGTCATTGTTTGTCTTGCAGGTAGACAAATCTACCCGCAAGCGGGCACTATAAATTGCTTTGGAAAACGATAACGTGTAAGTCACATTGGTTTTGTTATTGTAAACCCTCCCCTGCTCCACAATATTGTATGTACTTGGATACTCGCCAGTGTGTTATATAGTTTCAGTGGATTGCACATTGGGCTAAGAAAACGCTGTTTCTTCAAGGCTGCTTCCATACGATGTTGGATCGAGTACACAGAATTACACAATCAACAGTGGTCGTCCATGGCAAAGTAAGGACCATTTGTGATTTTCTGGGAACTGTTATTCGTTGACTTGGAACGACTTATTAGCCTGTATATTTACTACTGGCAGCAGCATAGCGTTTGGGTGGTGGATATGAGATAAGAGTTCTTTATTAGTAAATATTCAATGAGTGTTGATTGTTACAATGGTTATAACATTATTTCTAGATGCATCGCCTAAAATGACACATTCAGCTCCGGAACATCTTGCTTTTTGGAGAATTAGTAAGATTATATACCTGTATTGTTAATCGCAATTGTAAATTGAAACTTCTGCAGGGTGAGACCTACCATCCGGTGGTTCTAAGACATTAGCCTTTAGGCTGCCAAATTGGTACAGGTTTCCAGACTTTTTTCTCATGTAACATGCATATATAACAAGGTTTCTCTGGTTTTTCCTGGGCGGCTTGCCACATTTGCAGAATGTTTTATCTTTATAGTTTATACATTATATTGAATTATATCTTATTTTGTTACTTCATATATGATATGGATATTTGTTTTATTGAACATTTTGATCAATGTTACTAACTTATTACATATCGCTCTACAGTTATATCATGGCATTTATTGTAATTTTTTTATATTAACTCCGGCTATATAGTTATTTGCTCTGTTGAGGACCGGCATTATTCTATCAGCACACGTCTTTCCGGTGACGGGGGAGGTGATTTATTAAATGAGCTATTTGAATCATTGCTTTTTGATAACGTTCTATGGTAATGTTAATTCATGTTTATGTATACTAGCCTTGACAAATATTCTGCAAAACTTTAATAGTAGGAATAAAAAATAAAACATTGTTTTGTAGATTGTCGTTGGATAATGATCTTTGTATTTAAGCTTATTGTCCAAATAAATTTGCACCACAATAGAAATGCACCTTCAGGTCTTTAGTTATTCTATCTGAATTGCATGATAGCCATGCATGTTAATCCTTTTACCATCTCGTTAAGATTGCGCAATATTTACCTTTACAACGACCGGTTGCATTAAGTCGGCCCCACTTGCGTGTATCCCGTAAAAGGCCGTCACGGATGCTATATCGTTGCACTGTGTCAAAACCTTGTCAAAGTTCGTATCCGTTGGCAGGTCTGTTATCTATAATGGAAAAGTTGGGATGAAAATAGTAATTAGTGTATGCTATATTTGCAATCACGGACAATACGCTATGTTTTATTTGTTTCATGATACCATGTTTAATAAAGTTTATTTGTTTGCATTTTTCGCCGTTTTTTAACAGTATTTCACGGCCGTCAGTTAACCTGCTCACACTTTTCCTGGGCAAGCTTAGCCGTCCTAAGCGGGTTACCAGTACGAAGTGCACATACCTATACAACTGCCCTACTTGAATCAGAGGTAGGGGGGAGAATGGCCGTAGAAATAATTTCATGACCAATCCCCACACAAGTTATGTGGCCGGGTTGAGGTTCGAACTCTCGATCCCCGGATTGACAGTCCAGCGCTCTACCAACTGAGCTAGCCGGGCCCGGCTTGTTTAACAAAGTACTGTAAGTTACACAAAATCCCGAAATTGTCCGTAAACTTTAATGTTGTACCGAAAGTCGTCTCAAAGTTAGAGCAATCGGGTTAAAAATGCATATGCATTCATTGTACCGTTTTCAATGCTGTGTGAATGACTTATAACAGATGTTCTTAATTCGTTTGTTTCACACTTTAATGCAAAACCAATATCATTTGCACTGCATGTATATACAAGCTATTCAGGAAATAAGTTTTATAAATAACTCTACTACTAAACATAACTAGATGTGCGACCAGTAATTAAAGCCGCAGCCCTCAGAATATAATTCAATACATCTTTTGTTTGTTTGTTTATTTGGATTTTTCGCCGTTTTTAACAGTATTTCAGTCATATCACGGCGGTCAAATAACCTACTCACACTTTTCCTGGGCAAGCTTAGCCGATCTAAGCGGTTTACCAGTACTAAGTGCACATACTTATGCCAGTAACTGACAACTGCCCTACTTGAATCAGAGGTAGGGGGAGAATGGCCGTAGAAATAATTTCATGACCAATCCCAACACAAGTTATGTAGCCGGGCTGGGATTCGAACTCACGATCCCCGGATTGACAGTCCAGCGCTCTACTAACTGAGCTAGCCGGGCCCGGTTTCAATACATCTTAAATTTGCATTAGTTCTAATGAACGGCAATGACGTTTATTTGACTTAAAACTGTTTCTTATTTACGAAAGTCGTTTTATAATGGCTATGTTCGAAAACGCTGAGTACAAACGAAATATACACTAATGTACATGCTTACTTACTCCATAGGCATCACCAGCTATCGCATACAGATACTTACACGATAAAAACTTAACAAAACGTTATTATTTTACCGATCTCAATGCGGGTGTTTGTATTTTGATCGGTAAGATGTCAATTAGAAACAATTTCTGCAAAAGTTTTAGTTTTATTAACATATTTCTAGACTGCTGCTTTAATGTAACTGTCTAGACGTACACTTGTTTCAATCTATCTGTTTTGCGTACAACAAAAACACGAACGCACTCACGGACACACATTCAGTATTGCAAAAGAAAGTTCTTTTTTTTTATGTATATAGGTTAGCTAGCATTCCTGGAATTACGTATTGCGCTATAATTAGTTTCAATATACATGTGTAATATTGTTAAAATGTATTACATTACATTTGAGGCGTGTCGTGGGAAAACCAAGCTTAATGCATGTGCTTAAAGTGTCGTCCTGGATTAGCCTGTGCAATCCGTACAGGCTAATCCAGGACGACACTTTCCGCTTTTATGGTATTTTCTGTTTCAAGGAAGTCTCTTCTAAACATGAATCCACTGTAGGCGGAAAGTGCCGTCCCAGATTAGCCTGTGCAGACTGCACAGGCTGATCCGGGACGACACTTTACGCACATGCATTAGGACCGGTTTTCCCACGACTCGCCTCATTTGTATATTACGTACCTCCACCGACAGTGTAACTTCTTTTTCAAAAGTACCCTTTGGGATGTCAAGCTCTACCCGTTCATCAACTGTCGACTTGATGATTGCTGACTCCTCCCCGACAGTGAATGTCTCAATCTTTGGCCTTGACACGACGATAAAGGACTCCATTTCCGTTACGTCCAGAGATACAATGCAATGAAACATCTGAAACACATTATCGATGCGTTTATTTGTTAAGAAAAGCCTCATGGCTTAAGACAGGTCTCAAATTCAAACATTATCGATGCATTAATTTGTAAAGAAAATCCTCATGACTACGACAGGTCTCAAATTCAAACACTCTCGATTCGTTAATTTGTTTAAAAAAATCCCCATTACTACGACAGGTCTCAAATTCAAACATTATCAATGCGTTAATTTGTAAAGAAAAGCCTTATGGGTACGACAGGTCTCAAATTCAAACATTATCGATGCGTTAATTTGTTAAGAAAAGCCCCATGACTACGACATGTCTCAAATTCAAATATCATCGATGCGTTAATTTTATAAGGAAAGGCCCATGACTACGACAGGTCTCAAATTCAAACATTATCGATGCGTTAATTTGTTTAGAAAAGCCCCATGACTACGACAGGTCTCGAATTCAAACATTATCGATGCGTTAATTTGTTTTGAAAATCCTCATGGCTACGACAGGTCTCAAATTCAAACATTATGAATGCGTTAATTTGTTTAGAAAAGCCTCATGGCTACGACAGGTCTCGAATTCAAACATTATGAATGCGTTAATTGGTTTAGAAAAGCCTCATGGCTACGACAGGTCTCGAATTCAAACATTATGAATGCGTTAATTGGTTTAGAAAAGCCTCATGGCTACGACAGGTCTCGATTTCAAAAATTATCGATGCGTTAATTTGTTAAGAAAAGCCTCATGGCTACGACAGGTCTCGAATTCAAACATTATGAATGCGTTAATTTGTTTAGAAAAGCCCCATGACTACGACAGGTCTCGAATTCAAACATTATCAATGCGTTAATTTGTTAAGAAAAGCCTCATGGCTACGACAGGTCTCGAATTCAAACAGTATCAATGCGTTAATTTGTTAAGAAAAGCCTCATGGCTACGACAGGTCTCGAATTCAAACATTATGAATGCGTTAATTTGTTTAGAAAAACCCCATGACTACGACAGGTCTCGAATTCAAACATTATCAATGCGTTAATTTGTTAAGAAAAGCCTCATGGCTACGACAGGTCTCGAATTCAAACATTATCAATGCGTTAATTTGTTAAGAAAAGCCTCATGGCTATGAGAGGTCTCGAATTCAAACATTATGAATGCGTTAATTTGTTAAGAAAAGCCTGATGGCTACGACAGGTCTCGAATTCAAACATTATGAATGCGTTAATTTGTTTAGAAAAGCCCCATGACTACGACAGGTCTCGAATTCAAACAGTATCAATGCGTTAATTTGTTAAGAAAAGCCTCATGGCTACGACAGGTCTCGAATTCAAACATTATCAATGCGTTATTTTGTTTAGAAAAGCCACATGACTACGACAGGTCTCAAATTCAAACATTATCGATGCGTTAATTTTTTTAGAAAAGCCCCATGACTACGACACGTCTCAAATTCAAACATTATCGATGCGTTAATTTGTTTAGAAAAGTCCCATGACTACGACAGGTCTCAAATTCAAACATTATCGATGCGTTAATTTGCAAAGAAAAGCCTCATGACTACGACAGGTCTCAAATTCAAACATTATCGATGCGTTAATTTGTTTAGAAAAGCCCCATGACTACGACAGGTCTCAAATTCAAACATTATCGATGCGTTAATTTGTTTAGAAAAGCCCCATGACTACGACAGGTCTCAAATTTAAACATTATCGATGCGTTAATTTGTTTAGAAAAGCCTCATGACTACGACAGGTCTCAAATTGAATCATTATCAATGCGTTAATTTGTAAAGAAAAGCCCCATGACTACGACAGGTCTCAAATTCAAATATTATCGATGCGTTAATTTGTTTGGAAAAGCCCCATGACTACGACAGGTCTCAAATTCAAACATTATCGAAGCGTTAATTTGTCTAGAAAAGCCCCATGGTTACGTCAGGTCTCAAATTCAAACACCCATGACTACGATACGTCTCAAATTCAAACATTGATGCGTTAATTTGTAAAGAAAAGCCTCATGACTACGACAGGTCTCAACTTCAAACACTATTCGTACGAGAACAAGTGGTCATACTAAAAAGTTACAAAACGATTATCCTCACCAACATATACATTTTTCACTTATTTTTCGTGAATTTAATCAGACACATGAAATGGGAATTGTTTATTTGTTTGTTTTTTGGATTTTCGCCGCTTTTAACAGTATTTCAGTCATATTACGGTGGTCAGTTAACCTACTCACATTTTTTTCTGGGCAAGCTTAGCCGATATAAGCGGTTGACCAGTACTAAGTGCACAAACTTATGCCAGTAACTGACAACTGCCCTATTTGAATCAGAGGTAATAACAATAATTTCATGACCAATCCACACACAAGTTATGTGGCTGGGCTGGGGTTAGAAGTCACGATCCCCGGATTGACAGTCTAGCGCTCTACGTGACGATCGTTAACCATTACTTCCTTAATTAAGATCTGGTTAACAACACATTAAAATGAGGGCATACAATAGTAGTATTTCCGGCATATTGTTATTGTTTGTTCGATTTGTTAACGTAATCCGGAACGCAATACCTGTTTTCGCTTCAGAATTCCAATTCGAAACATTAAAAAAGGATTACATATCGCATGAGAACGGCATATTACAGAATCATGGCCCTACACAATCTTAATAAAATGATTAATAGTATGTAAAATAATAATTAAAAGAATATAATTAAAACTTTAATATTTTATTATGGTTGATTGTGTGATATATGAATAATGAAACTCCAGAGACATCATCAGGAGAGAAGCCCTTATAGAGAATACATGGTTGGTGCCGGGATGGAGAAAGTTTATTAGGTGAGGCTTAGAAAATGAAAATAGGGCGGGCTTTAGCGAGCCCTATTTTGTTTTCGGGCCGAACCGGATAAACTTTCTCCTTCCCGGCACCTACCGTGTATTCTATTTATCCTGATTTCTATTCAATTAAATTTAAAAACACCAAACACTAATTAAAGTTTTTAATTTAAAAAACATTCTAGACGGGCCTCGACCTAATAACTCGCTTGCATGAATGCGTTCTCTATTTCTTAATCACCTTTTTCTAAAAGCAAAAGTAAAATATTAATAAATCGTATTTGCTGATGTCAGTACGACACGAAAATGACGTAGTAAATTTGTTTTTGTTTTAAACCAGATTATATTGGTTTTTAAAGGGTTATATTACGTCACACCAACTACGTCATTCATTTTGAGTTGTAACTTTACACAATGTAGTCAAACGAGAACGCCAGTGTTTTGCAGTTTAAAATACATGAAATCGGAATAAATATTTAGTGTTTCTGTGTTTTGGATGGAGTATATTGTGCAAGAGCATTCAGATAAAAAGTGTATGAAATATTTGCCCCGAATGGAAACGGTGAGATTGATCCCTTTTCAATTTTGCACGATTTACTCGGATAGTTGTGGGTGGAGGACAGTGTAACTTAAAGTGAAATAAATCATAACATGTTTAGTTCTACGTTAAAATTTTGATAACTTTTTTCCATTTCTTTTGATCGGAAATTTATATAAAAGGTTATTTATTTGATGAATATGCTCTGTTGGTTGACCAAAAAGTCTATCCACAAAGAATAAACCGCTTGCATCAGATGCAAGTGTGTTGAAATGGAATGGAACTCGAAGGAAGTTGTTGTTAACTAGTTAAATGGAACGTGAGGACAAACAACTCATTTGTTGTTTAAGTCTGTTAAACTAGACAACACAAAGTTTGTATCGATGAAAAACTCTGGTAAGTAGACTTTATGCTGTGTCATTCTCGACAATGTTGTTATCCGGCGCGTACGAATACCTATTGACGGTATATCACAGTGACGTGATCTACTGCCGGATATCAACACGTTTATACGGTCACCGCTTTATTAGGTCACTGTTTAGGTTAGTAGCAGGATAAATAACCATCCGCTGGTCCTTTATTTGAAGCAAGTGACAAATTGCCTATACAATAGAGGACTATACATACAACGAAACACAAAACCCTAAAAAAATGATTAAAACTGGGGTCACCGCCGTGGAACGGTCAATGCAAAGCTTTGGGGGTTTCAACAAATACAGCGAAGTCACAAATATACAGCGATATTCGAATTAATGAAAGTTGTTTCACTGTGCCAAAGTTATATTTAATGTAATTCTTTTTGTCGTCATATACATAGTAATAATACTTCAAAGTCTTATTAATATACACGTTTTTCATAACTATCACCTCCTCATAGATTATGTTTTTACCTTCATCGGTTTGTCTGTTTGTCCGCTAGTACCGGTATTCAACGTTACGCAAAATGTCCTTTAAGGACTTGCATAAAATGTTCCGTGCAGGATGGCATCAGGCCAATGAACAAATGATTAGATTGTGGTCGTGATCCGGATTACTGTCTGGTTCAACCATTTTTAAAGGCGTCTTTATTCTTGGATTATTGGAATACAGAGAAATTGGCTGTCTTGAGGGAATAATTGTTGCACTCTCCGAATGCTTGTTCAGTTTTATTATGGTTTAAAATGGTAATATAGTTTTAAAGAACAGTAAATGGGGCCGTATTCTAGAAGCATCTTAAGTGCATCTTAAAATATTTTCACTTAAGTTGAAAATTTCAAACTGTTATATCTTAAAAACTGCGTATAATTTTGTGATTTTGTTCATGTTTACATGAGCAAACATTAATACTTTTGATGATTTTAAGGTTAAGAATTTAAGGTTAAGAATAAGATATTACTTCAGATGCTTATGGAACAGGGCCCCTGAATAACAACGTCCATAACAATACCTCATTCTCCTCGACAACTGCCTTTACTAGATACTCCTTTCCCGTGTTTGATTTCAAGATCACCTCTTCCTTCGCACTCGGGGGTGACAGGATAGGAACTTTGATGTCCACAACGGTAGGACCACTAACTCGACTCAGTTTGTAGGAAAACGCATCGCTGCATATGTCTTCATGCTCCGCGAGCTCTAGGCAAATCATTTGTTAAATTATTTTCTATCAGCAAAATTATATTATATTATATCTCTACTTCATTTTTTCACTGAGTATGAAAAATACAGGGACGATTAGCATCAAGTCACATTTTAAATGCAGCTTCAGTATCATCAGCTGAATATAAACACCTTTTTAATATCCAAGGTTTGATATTTACATCGTCAATCAAGCGACCAATTGCTTATACAAGAAAATGTTCAACACCGACAATAGGAACAAGATAGAAAACACAAACATGTATCTGTTTCGTGGGTTGACCAATGCAACGTACTGGGGGTTTTAACCCGGGCTAAAGGCGCGCCGAACATGACACGTGGTCCACAAGAAAAAGTCATACTGATAAGTACATGTACATAAATGAGGCGTGTAGTGGGAAAACTGGGCTTAATGCATGTGCGTAAGGATAATCCAAGACGGCACTTTCCGCTTGTATGGTATTTTCTGTTCAAGGAAGTCTTTTCTAAACATAAATCCACTGTAGGCGGAACGTGCCGTCCTGGATTAGCCTGTGCGACTGTACAATCGGCTCCGTGACGATACTTTACGCACGTGCATTAAGCCCGGTTTTCCCATTTATGTTTATGATTATACTAGTTCTCATTGGATTATGTTATTAAAGGGACTATGTCTATAAAGAACTGGTTTCCGAGACCAGCTGACATGCATCACTACAACTGCTAAGGAATACAATGTGTATTTATTTTTCACAGCAGTACCTGCGCGTAATTTGTTTATTTGGTATATGTTGTATTGTTTCGGCGGCAAAATATGTTTTTAAAGTGTCTTGTACTTGAATTACGGACTATTTCAAATATGCAATTTAAAAAATGAATTACAATGTAATCATAACATAATCAGTCAATATAATTTACTGATTATGTACAACACTCACTACATAGTTTATAAATATATGACATAAACATAAATAATTTAAAGCAAAACTCGTTTTGGATACTACCAAAGCGATCGCCGATGTTGTCCGACGTTATCCGAAATATTGTCATTTTGAAGCTACTAGGCTCAGCATAAGTGCTGTTAGCTATGGCTTCCTCTGTGGTGGGGATGTCTGCGTCAGCTTGGGTTTTACCTCTTGTAACGACCAACCCAATGTTTGCAAATGCTGCTGGTTTGTTATATTCGACTTCGTTGATCTCGACTCCACAAACTCCTCTTCAAAATATGTACAAACATAAAAAGCAGACGAATAAAAAAATGTTCAATTTGTATGAATTTACCACAACAAACTATCGTATGGTCTGGCTTGTAACATGTTAGCCATGAGGATTATTATATTTTCTGACGACATGTATGTAGGTTACAATATCGTGTATTTGATGGAATAAGTAGTAGTAATACGGAAAGGGATTTAAAGAGGGATATATTACTAAAAGTGTGCAAATTAAGTATTGAAAAGGGCATATTATGAAGGCAGATAGAGTAAAATGACACATTCTGTGAAAACTGTCATAGTTAAGTCCAACTTGTCTTGGTCGCTGTTTTCGTATACCTTTATATAAAAAAGTTTAGAATTGTTTCTTACCCGTTCTTGCTATTCCTTGTATATGATGATACCACCAGAATATCCTGCAGTGATTCTTTCTGGCAAATATCCATCGCAGATTTTCCGCTCTTTAAAACGTGTCAAAAAAAGCAATAAGTGAGAGCCATACGACTGTAAAGGGATTCAAATATTTCAAAGATTTCACTTCATCTTCGACATCGTATTCCGATTCCGTATGTTTTAACCATAACTGGAGGAGTTATTGAAGTATTTTTTGTTTCCAGTTCTACAAAATAATATGGATATAGCAAAACTATTATAAAAATGAAACAAAAAACGCCGAAGCAAACAAGATCAAAAATTTATTGGTAAAGGTAACCATTCAAATAATAAAGAAAACGTTTAATTAGCACTTGATTTGTGAATAACAATTATAATACAAACATGGGATGCCATTTAAACATGTATTGGTCCTGGAGAAACGACTCTCACTATTCGGACATTTTATTGATTTTTTAAGTAAACGCATATACTACATGTAACATAATGTGATGCTTTGTTTATCAATATAAACCCACAAGAACCCAATCAATCAAATAATTGTATGTCGAAAATGAAATTACCGAATCTTTTTTGTCTGGATCAGCGCCGTAATGGACCAATTTCTCAACAAGCCTCTCGGGGGTGAAATTAGATTTGCTCGCCAACGCCATGTGCAAAGGCGTGCGGCCTGTTTGCTAGAGAAACAAATCATTAAAGAAGATGTTAACTTCGTCTTAGATAACATTGCTATAGGTTAAACGTTGTGCTCCAACATAGGAATGAATTGTGGATATCAAGCAAGAGGCATGCACTAGACAAACAATGCATAAGAAAGATGCTAACTTCGTTTAAGATAAGAATGTTATAGGTTTATTGCTTTGTGCATGTTTCTTCTGTGGACAAAAAATACAATAAGAAGATCTTCGCCTTACATAATATTGCCAACGGTTGAACGTTTCTTGTGTATGTTTCTTTCTTATGAATGATTCTTTTCAATCAGTAAGACAAATCTACTAAATGTTTATAATAAAGGCAGAACCCCATTGCCAACACTGGATCAGTTGTTGAAATGCGTGTATATAATTGCATTAGCTAGCCACAAGGAAGTAATAATTACGCTATATGCTGAGAGTTAATGTTATTATACAAGATTGAATTGACGGATTCGCCTTTATATGCGCAAGGGAACCATCTTTTTTACATGTAAAATTGTCTGATCGAATCATCGGCAGAACAGACTATATATATCATAAGCTACATCGTAATTTAATTAAAGCTAGTGTTCAATTGCCTACACACACACAACTATAAAAAGTACAAACCATAATTAATCAATAGCATTACACAACCTGCAAAAAACGTCGCCTCAGAACATATAATGCAGTTAGTATAAAACGGTATAAATACACACATAACCTTACAGATAGTCCGGATATATTCAAATCAAATTGATAAATAATTGATTATATTAATTAACCAAATTTAAAACTTATTTGTATTTACATAATACCCACTTTATCCACTGTGTTCGGTTCCGCCCCCGCCTCACACAGCAGTTCTACAGCGCCTAGGTGACCATTCATAGCGGCGTAATGGAGTGGCGTCATGCCAATCTGTAGTGTCGACGTCAATAATAGCATATAGTTATTATCAATTATTATTTCCAAGCAGTAATATGGGAGGTCGGAAATAGCAAATGGCTGTAAATAATTCTGATCAATTTGTAGTATCGACGTCAAAGGTACATTTAGTGTACACTTATAAATGATTCATTTCAATCAGTAGTGTGTGACGTCAAAATAACATGCAGTTACTGATAATCCATACCAATCTGTGGTGTCGACGTCAAAAAAAGTGTACAGTTATGAATTGAATTATTCACTCCATTTAGTAATATGAGACGTAAACAATAACATAAAGTTATCATTCATTCCTAGTTGCAAAAGGCGACGTGAAATATATACTGAACCAAAAAAGAAACTTTCGTAAAGTACATGAAAATTGTAACTGTTATGTATTAGATGTACACACATAAATACGTGTGGTTATTGGAAAAGCGTTCTACTTTGCAAAATCGACTAGTTAATCCCTTGATAAATATCAGGTCAGCTAATTTAACGCAAACCTCTTCACGTGCACGTGAGGGATGGAGACATCCGGTGCACCTGCTAAACATTTATGAACTCCAAAATATTGCATTGGTGGTATACATACGAAAAAAATCAAAAACGTTTTAAATTTAAGTTTTTGAGTCGGAATTTTAATGCAAAGAATCCCAAAGAATTTACGACAGCGAGCAATAGGAATGCTGGAGGCTGGGATTCCTAATGCAGAGGTTGCAGCACGAGTTGGGACATCCGTGCAGGCAGTTAGTAGCCTTCGGCGGCGATTTGTGCAGACCGGAAATACTAGGGACTTACCACGGAGCGGCACACCGCGTGTCACGACTCGAGCTCAAAACCGCTATATCATTAACCAGCACCTACGATACCGCTTTCTCGCCGCAACATCTACAGCTGCCATTACCCCCGGTACCAACAACGGCCGGATTTCCGCCCAGACTGTGCGGAATCGTTTAGCCGGTAACGGGTTGCACGGACGACGTCCGTACGTCGGATCGATTTTGACGCGCCGTCAACGCAATAGCAGACAGCAATGGGCCTTGGGACACATCAATTGGACAAGACAACGTTGGCGGACCATTCTTTTTACTGATGCGTCGAGGTGTGTGCTATCTCGGGGTGATGGCCAAGCACGAGTGTACCGACGTTGGAATGAGCGTTATGCCGACTGATGCGTACTGGAGTGCGATCGTTTCAGGGGCGGAGGATCAGTTATGGTGTGGGGCGGTATTGCGTACGGGTATCGCACCCCACTAGTTGTTATTGAGGAGAATTTAAATGCACAAAGATATAGGGAAACCATCTTCCGGCCTCATGTTGTCCCTCTGCTTCAAACACATGACGTCATAAAGACATTACAAGAAGAAAATGCCAGGCCCCATGTCGCTCGTGACAACATACAGTTTTTACAAAACCACGATCGACGCATACGTCGACGTCCAAACCCGCCTAACAACGTCAACGACCTACGGACAGCTCTACTTGAAGAGTGGAATAACATCCCACACGCTGACATTAACAAACTTGTGCTCTCAATGCGACGACGCTGTCGAGCAGTGAGCATTGCTCGCGGTGGTCACACACGCAATTGATAATGAACTTTTGAAATCAATCCCTTCCGGTTTTAAATTCCAATTAAACAACCAAGTTGATATTTTCTGTCCAAAATATTGATTTTAGTTGATTTATAAGACGAACTTGTATAATAAACAAAATTCAGTCAAATCTAGTCAAACGTTAAAAATTATTTTCATTCAAACTTCATATATTAATTTTTCATTTCCGTCAGTAATATGTAACTTTATTATTACATGCCTTATACTTGACCTTCCACCGTTTTATTTTTGTTAGTGGTTGGTTTCTAATATAAACAGGTTGCCGAATAGATTATTATATTGGTCCTTTATGAGTAATACTATTAAGTGTGTGTATATTTTATTCCCGCTTTTAGCTGTTTCTATATTTGTATTTAGTATGTTGTGAAGAATATGTGTGCATTTTTATAAACATGTATATATGTATGAAATGTAATCCACAAACTTGGCTATACATATCCATGTGCATATGTTATATTAAGAACCTTTGTACTTTGAAATCTATTAGTACATATTAGATACCTGACCTTTCACCATTTATTTATTTTTGTTCTATTAGTTTCACTTTTGCACTTTGCAGCTTTAATGTGTGTTATCTTTTCCTGCACTCTTGTCATGCCGTCAAAATCAAAATACCAAGTACAGACTTTTACAACGAAGTTTAGCACTACATCTCACGCGTATATTGACTATTTAACATGAATGACAAAAATAAATTACTTACATGACTAAAGTTAAAATTCTTTCGTATAATTGTAGAGGTTCAAACGATCCTAAAAAACGAGCTGATGTTTTCCAATTTTTGAAAGAAATGAACTTTGATATATATTGCTTACCGGACCTACATTTTACAGCAGATATGGAAAAGAGCTTATACTCACAATGGAATGCAGAAGTTGTGTTTAGTTATTGCAAATCAAACACCAGAGGTTGGGATTTTATTTAATAGAGGCGTAGATGCGAAAATAAATAATGCTTTCAAAGACGAAAACGGTAATTACATTATCTTAGATGTAACAATTAACCACACTAAAATAACTCTTATAAACATCTATGGTCCAAACACTGATTCGCCAGGGTTCTACGAACATATTTTTAACAACATTGACCACATCAACAATGACTCTTTCATTTGGTGCGGCGATTTTAATTTAGTGTTAAATACAAGCTTAGACTATGATAACTATAAGTCAAATAATAATAATAGTAATGTCAGAACAGTTTTAAACGATTATATTTTAAATAGAAACATTGTTGATCCATTTAGAGAAATTCATGGACACTTGCGAAAATATTCGTGGCGAAGAACTAATCCTATTCAGCAAGCTATGTTATATTTTTTCCTAATTTCTTGTGACCTTTTACCGCAAGTGAGGGAACGTGACATAGATATAAGTTATCGATCAGATCATTCCATTATAACATTAACACTTGATTTTGAAAATATCTCTCACGGCAAAGGACTTTGGAAGTTTAACAACTCCATGTTACTTGACCAAGAATACGTTAATCGCATTAATTCTAAAATTGAAGAAATTAAAGGGCAATATGCCCTTCCTCTTGCATACAATTTTGATAATTTAACTATTGTTAGTAACGCAGATATACAATTCAACATCGACGACCAGCTTTTTCTTGTAACATTGCTAATGGAAATAAGGGGTTCAACCTTTTTTTTCATCATACAAAAATAAATGTAACAAAAGTCGTGAACAATCATTAAAGAAATTGACAAATTAGAGTAGAATATAAACGAGGAAAATAAAGAAATTTGAAAACGGAATTACAAATATTAAGAGAGGAGAAAATGAAAGGAAGTGTTATAAGATCTAGGGCAGAATGGATTTAAAATGCAGAGAAGTCGACAAAACTATTTCGTAATTTAGAAAAATATCACTATACAAATAAAGTTACTCCTTCTTTAGAATCCAATAATGATGAAATTATTCATAATCAAGCAGATATTTTAAAAGAAACGGAATTGTTTTATAAAAAAAACTGTATTGCAAAAATGAAGAGTCTATTAAACCAGACATTGAAAACTGTCTCGGAAGTAATAATGTCCCAAAACTAAGTAAATATCAATCCGAACTTTTGGAAGGTCCCTTGTTACTCTCAGAGGTTTCTAACACACTAAAAAATATGAAAAATGACAAAAGTCCTGGTTCTGATGGTTTCACATCCAATTTCTTTAAAATGTTTTGGATTAAAATTGAAGAGTTTGTTGCCCGCGCATTGAATATTGCTTTAATCAAAGGGGAACTCTAAGTAACTCAGAAAGAGGGTATTATTACATGCATACCCAAAGCTAATAAACCAAAACAATATGTAAAAAATTGGCGTCTCATAACTCTTTTGAAGACAGTCTATAAATTAGCGTCAGGTACTATTGCAGCAAGGTTAAACTCTGTCTTAGATGTTCTAGTTAATAAGGATCAAACAGGATTTATACAGGGAAGATTTATTGGAGAAAATATTCGACTAGTGTACGATATAATGATTATACTGAGGACAATAATATTCCGGGGCTGTTAATGATGATTGATTTTGAAAAGATTTTTGATACCCTGTGCTTTGATTTTATCTTTAGCACATTGTCTTTCTTTAATTTTGGACCGATTTTTATTAAGTGGATTTCAATTTTTTACCACGAGACACATACAGCAGTACAATTAAATGGTTTTATGTCAAACTTCTTAGAATAGGCCGTGGATGTCGTCAAGGAGACCCGATAAGCCCATATATTTTTATCTTGTGCGCAGAATTATTGGCTATTAAAATCCGAAATGACAAAGGCATTAAGGGTATACGCATTGACGATACAGTGTTTGGACCATAGATGTTTATAAGAGTTATTTTAGTGTTGTTAATTGTTACATCTAAGATAATGTAATTACCGTTTTCGTCTTTGAAAGCATTATTTATTTTCGCATCTACGCCTCTATTAAATAAAATCCCAACCCCTCTGGCGTTTGACGATACAGAAAATAAAATATCACAGTTTGCAGATGATACTAATCTACTTTAAGATGGATCAGAAAAAATTCTAAAAAATACCTTAGACGTTTTTCATACATACTCTTTACATACTGGTCTCAAAGTTAACTTTCAAAAAACAATTTGGATTGGTGCATTGAAATTCAGTACAAGATCAATTAAAACAAAATGGAAACTTTTGTGGGGTGTCACTACATATAAGTTATTAGGAATACAATTTCATACAGATCTTGAGAAAATGATGTATACATGAATTTTAATGAAAAAATAGAAAGTATTGAAAAATGCATACGATATTGGAACAGAACAGAATTGACACCAATTGGCAAAAATAACGGTCATTAAATCAATATGTTTGCCTCTTTTAATTAACTTGTTGAGCACACTGCCAAACCCAAAGCTGGATGTATTGAATAAAGTAAACACAATGTTTTACAATTTTGTCTGGCAAGGGCCTCCTAAAATAAAATAAAAGGTAACATTTTGACCACAGATTATAACGAAGGTGGTTTAAAAATGATAAGCAAATATGCTTATGCAAAAAAACTAAAATTATCATGGCTCAAAAGAATCCTAACTGGTAATAACAGCAGCTGTTACAATATTGTTTCAAGACATATATTTGAAACAAATAAGCTGATAAACCTAGGGAAACATTATGTGGAAACCATTATCAATAACATAGCTAACCCTTTTTGGAATACGTGTTACAATCATATGTCGAATTTATAGATATTTTGCATATAGACAACATTAGTACATTTCTAGATTTATCACTGTTTTTAAATCATAAAATGTTAATTGGAAGCAAATCTTTCAGTATGAAGGGATTAACAAATCTATAAAAGAGTACGTTGTTCGCTTCAGTTAAACAATACTACTGAACAATTCCATGATCCGTCCTTTCCTATTGTACCGAGTTACATTAAACCAATATTGTTTGAAAATAAAAACTCCACAAATGTTTATAAGATGTTGATAAAGAACAATGAAATTCCCACGTGTCAGGCAAAATGGAACAATTTCTTTAATATATCCCAAAGTGATTGGAAAATTATTCATGAATGGATTTTTAAAACTACTAAAGATTCCTATTTGCAATGGTTCCAAACAAGATTGACCCATAACATTCTGTGCACCAATCTTTCGCTCAAAAAGATGAAAATTAAAGATTCTGATAAGTGTTCTTTCTGTAGTAAAGAGCCAGAAACACTTTTCCACTTATTTTGGAGCTGTAATATTGTACAGTTGTTATTAAAGGAGGTAACTAGCACGATAAAATTTACAGATATTAATTTTGATTTTGACCCTAGCTCATTCAGATTGGGCTCAACAGCAAAATCATCAACTAAATACAACATTTTATGTTTGGACGTTAAAAGATATATTTACATCTGTAGAAGAAAATCACTTTCTCCAAGCATCCATGGTCTTAAACATACGTGCAAATTAACCGTTACAATTATTCAAAAATCGAATATGAACAAAGAATGTAAAAGTTTGTGGGAACGAGTGAATTCCCTTGTAGATTGTAATTAACGACTTGTATCTACGATGCTATGCATGATAGTCTGCATCTTTCTTTCCTTTTTTTGCTGTTTTTGATCACCTGCAATCTTTAATCTCTTGAAAATGTCAGTATTTCATGCTTTATGTTCTATGCATATCATAGTTCTCTTGATATGTGCATGTATTTAATACATGAATGTGAATGTGTTATATGATTATATGATTTCTGGTTATATGCATATATTTTGCTTGATTTGTGCATGTATTTACTATATGTATGCTATTGTTTCATCTATGCGGGTGAATAAACAGTTATATATGAAAAATAGTAATATGTTACTTTGGAAATGAAAAGTGACGTCAACAATAGCAAATAGATAGCATTCATTTCTAGTTATAAAAGGCGACGTCGATAAATGCGTATAGTTATAATTAATTCTTAGTTGTAAAAGGCGACGTCAGCAAAAGCACATAGTTATCAGTCATCCCTAGTTGTAAAAGGCGACGTCAAAAATAGCATATAGTTCTAATTCATTCCTACCTGTAAACAGCGACGTCAAAAATAGCATATAGTTATCATTCATTCATAGCTGTAAACAGCGACGTCAAAATAGCATTTAGTTATCAATCATTCATAGTTGTAAAAGACAACGTCACACATAGCATGCATATAATATCAATTATTCGTACAAATCTGTAGCGGCAGCGTCAACACCGTTTATTTGTAGGAATAATATACCTTTTTGAGGTCGTTAACGTCCGCAGAGGCCCGAAAGTGGGTTAAACGCGTTAACACTTTTTAAGGGCCTCTGTGGACCTTAACGACGTTATTGTCGCTATGATAGCATACACACATACACCTAGAATAATAAAACCGATAAAAATGATTAATTTGCAATAAAATCTTACTTTTATAGTATAGAGTAACCCAAAATCAGTCACCTGTATGACGCCAATTTTAATAATAACCTACCAGGGCCATTTTCAGTCGAGCTGAAATCGCACTAGTTAGTCGCCATTTTGTTTCAGTTTTTTTTTCTCGATTCGATTTTTAAAATAGATTTTACATGGATTTCAGTCTGCATCACGTATTTAGTAAATAGCATAATATCATGATATCGTAATACTGTAATTTAAGCTTGGAAGAGTTTAAAAATGGACAATAGTAACAAGAACGCCTGGTGTCAAGCATAAGTGAAACACTAAGCCGGCCGTTATTGGCGCGTAACGTTACTGAATATTACGTCTTTTTACGATTACAGACCGCTTTTTGTTGGTTAACACACCCCTATAACGTACTGAAAACGGACTTTTTATGCTATTGTATTAGTTATTGAATACAGACAGCAATATGACGTCGGAAATATCAGGTATTTGTTGTTCATACAAATTTGTTCTGCCGACGTCAAAAGTAGTGTTCAGTTTATGATTTATTATTTATTCCAATCAGTGACGTCATAATTTAATTGTTTTCGAGTGGTATCAATGGGACACACGAACGATTGAAACAGTTTTCATTTACTGTCAGTCGAGCTTATTCAGGATATATACACTTTACTGTGCCTTTAAGGGGAATTCAACGTATACAGCGTACCTTATCAACTGCGTTCAATTCTGGTATATGGTCCAGTAGCTTGCATATGCAGTCAATATATCCCGATATGCACATATGATGTAGGATTGTCTTGCCAAGCTGCACAAAGCATACGTACAAAGTCAAACAATTACAGTTATTGCAAATATCAAAATCTATTTGACATCAGTATTTTACCATATTATAATATTATTATGAGAAGTACACGTGTAACTGTTAATGAGTAAGCATGTTTGTCACTGTCAATAAACTGTTATAAGAGATTTGAAATATTACTTTTGAATACAATTCGAATTCAACTGAAATATAAATTTCTACTAATATCTCTTAAATTTTATTTTAGCACGTTAAGCATTCCGCAACTAATATCAACACAATATGCTCTCAAATACATTCACTTAACAGTTTTTCAAACTTTTTATACACATCGCTCTTATTATGTATAACAAAATGCCAGGTATATGCTCAAGAAGTATAACAGAATGCCAGGTATATGCTCAAGAAGTATAACAGAATGCCAGGTATATGCTCAAGAAGCACAATATCAAAAAAAACTTACGTGGTCTCTTTTATTGACATGCAATGATTTTGACACAGAAAGGATTGTGTTTGCGTACTTCTCATTGCGACATTTGATAGCTTTCCACAACTGAAAGACCAAGCAGTTTCCCATCCAAATGTACATTTAAATGATACACACTTAATTCTGTGCATTGGGATACTAAAAATAATGTAACATTACAAACTTAATTGTGACATTGACTTAAAGGCCTAGTTTAAGTCATTATTTCACTTAAACTAGGCCTTTATTATTCATTCCTTCATTATTTGACCGCTCCCCCCCCCCCCCCCCCCAAATCTGGGGTATTGTACTCCTGTGTATTGGGACCCAGCTGTGTTCACAGTGTGTGGACACATTGTGGCGACCCTTATCGGCTGAGCTCAATACACTGCTGCAGGGTCCAATTTCTCGAAAAATCTTAACTCTGTTGTAACAATATTATATGAAGTTCAATATTTTTATAATTAAATAAAGTGTGCATAAACATGTTGTAAAGATTACTTACATATTTTATGAATACTGCTTGTCAGATAATCACAATCAATAATATAGTGTGTTGTACCATTACTTTTAAAATAATAATTTTGATCGATGAAATAAGCTGGTTTTCCTTAAGAAAAATCGAGAAATCGGGGCCTGAGGTAGAGATGAATTGAAACAGTGCAGTCAGCCATTGCTCAGAGAAAATATTGCAGAAAGTGATGTTGTAGTGAACCAATATTCAGATTTGAATACCCCATGGAGAGGCAAGACATTCCTTAAACTAGGCCTTTAAAAACATGCATCAACGTATTGAATTTTATGAAAGACTATTTCATGAGTGTAGTACAACATTACCCATCAAATGATTATTTATTTGCCTTAAACTAAAAAAATCATATTCGTGAGATATGTTAACATAATTAAAGCATGTAGATTATATATGATTTATCGTGCAACTTATGAAAACACTACATTTAGCTATGTTTTTGCAGGGAAAAGTCCGTTATATATATTCCGAATAATACTTATACAATTCGTTCGTATAAACGGTTAAACAATGCATGTACATGTGCATCTACGTGTATGTTTAAAGAATAGTACTTAATGGTCTTACAACAGATGTGTCGGTCCCAATGCCTTTGGAGGTGAACGCTTCATCTTGTGGCGAAATATCAAAAGGATCTGAACCATCTTCGTCATATTCAGTTTCTGTGTCTTTCTGCATTAGAGAAAGTAATAATGCTTTACGCGAATTGTCAAGCAAATAACAACACAAATATATTAAATGACTAGACAAAATACTGCACACTTTCTGAGTTAGTTGTCTTAATGATCGTTTTAATTGTTAATCTACCTACCTACCTAATTACCTACCTACCAACTTACGTACCTACCTACCTGCTTGCATGCCTGCCTGCCTATCTATACACGTGTGGTGTCTAACGTCGAAACAGATTTACGTTCACGAAATCATGAATGGAATTATTAGGCCAGAGTTTCTTAATTTCTTGGTTCTCGGACATTTTTGGAAAAGTGTCCGGTTGGAGGAGAGAAAACAATAAGAATAAAAACAACACAGAATTTAGTAAATTAATGACTAGAATTTCACAAATGGACAGTGATATTGAAATCTTAATGCTTTATTACTTACAAGAATCATATTACACAACATTAACTTAATCACTACATGATAACCATGACATTATTTTTTTTTGGCATGCCGTGTAACAGGTTGAAACCCTTTCACAATGTCATTTTTACGATATTGTTTACATTCTAACATTTTATTTAGTTTTTTTCTTTGCTTTTTGGAAAAAATCGTGTCGGCGGATCCGGGAACCAAGAAATAAAAAGAACTCTCGCCTTAGTACCGGTACGTCTTGGTCTGTTTTTCATAGAAACCCGTAACGAATTCTTTCATGCTAAAAATATTGAGGTATCTCCTATTCACCAACGAAAACTATAAGTGTATCTTGATATTTTCTTTTCCATAAGGTTAATGTTAGGTGGAATAAATATACACATATTTTTTTCTAAGAGCATTAATCTAAACCTGCTTTGTTATAGCATTTAATTACAATGTCATTTAAAATGCATAATCTGGATGCATAATCTTATCATTTCCATTGAAAAAAATCAGTCCCATATTTAAATACTTAAAAACAATATATGTTATGACATTAAAAAGTTCTCTATACTTTACTTTTTTGAAACTTCCCATTGATTTTGAGAGTGCAAATGGTTTTTCCTATAAACTATACATATTGTCGTAAGAAACAAAACCCATTTAAATTGCAATTATTTCACAGCTATATAGAAGATAATACATAATAAAAAGTGAATACTGTGGGCGTGTCATTTTCCTGGACTTGTGCTGGGAGAGTTTCCCCTTGTGGTGGAACTTCAAAATCAAACGGATCGTTTTCATCTTTTCCGTTCACGTTTGTACCTTCTGTGCCTGTACTTTCCTGTAGATTGAAATATTATACATCAATGACTTACATGTGCATACAACATTAACAAAACGACGCCATTTTATTTGCTAATATATATAACAACACCATGATATGTTGTGAGGCACCACACCAGTATCAAGTCAATAGAAATAGAAATGTATAATATTTAAAATTGGCTAATAGATAATCATTATAAATCACGAATACGTTAGTTATGCAAGGAATACCCGTATTGCTCCATAGAAGTATTTAAACATAAAGTAATAAAAAAACAGCGAGGAAAGTATTTCTGAAAACAACAACAGCGAACATGACCATCTGATTCGAACCAACTACAACCCAGAAATCAAAAATAAAACATTGGTTATATGATGCGTATAAAGAAAAGAATAATACGTTTATTCACATTCTCGAAATGTGTCTTTTGCAACACAAACTATATCCCAAGTTAAGAATAGTAATATTATAATATAATATGATATTATTTATCAAAAATATATAATTACCTACCGTTTCATTTTCCATCTTTATATCCATCAAACTTTGAAGTAATTTTCACAATGGTGACGTGAACAGAAATGCAAAAATGAATGTTAATCCACTGTCTAATAAGTGAATATTTATAAGGCTATGAACAAAGTTATTGAAACGAATCCCGTTTGACAAGTGCATTAATTAATGGTCACAATGTTTACTTTTAGATTAAAGTTTATGCCGATCAATTATTGGTTCTTAGTTTCACATTTGGAAACAATATCCGCTGTCGTATTTCAAAAAGAACAAAAGAATCGTCGTATTGGAACAATGGAAATTGGCAAGCATGACTGACATTGTAATATAACTCGCTACTTCCGCATTTTGTTATTTTTTTAAGTCAAACGGAATATACAAAAGTATTTCATATGTCATTATTATTCTTCCAAATGCATTACCTTTTTAAACCTTTAAAACGACCGATGCAGATCTGCCATAGTTTGTGCGTGTGTGTGTGTGTGTGTGTGTGTGTGTGTGGCTGTGCGCGTGTGTGCACGTGCGTGCGCGTGTGTGTATGCGTGCGTGTGCGTATGCATGTGTGTGTGTTTAAAGGTTTGTACACAGAATTATAACACAACATCTAGCTAGTTTTCCATAGTTTATTTTGAAAATAATTCAGAAAAAAATTCTTAGAAATTGTATAGTAAATTGCAAGTGCTGTAACAACTTTAACACTCACTAGATAAATTGTAACAAACTTCCCTGTCTGTGTAATGCAACGTGACAAAACCACATATTTTATAATGGCTTTAATATTAAATTTTTATACACCAAAACCCCTCTCTACGACCACCTCGATTTTACGACCACCCCGCTAAAGCGGACACTTTTTAAAAGACCCGATTGTTTCCCTATATATTTCAATGGCCGCAAACCCCGATTATACGGGCACCCCGCTATTCCGTATTACGACCACTAATCCCAGACCGAACATACCAAATATGCATGTACTGACTCGGTGATCGGCCGGACCTCGATAATACAACCACCCCGCTATTAAGTCCACTTTTATTAAGACCCCCAAGTGGTCGTATTAGGTTGGTTTTACTGTAACACGTCGCCATTTTGTTTGATAACATGACATTTTATCTGTATTATAACTGTTATCATCTGTATTCGTTTCTTATTATAATGAAAGCTTGCGACATTCACTTAGTTATTATCAACTAAGCTGACGTCCAATCCAATTGCCATGATTCATTCGCGGAAAGATGGACGGAGCGTAGTTCCAATAAACATCTCAATAACTTAACAAATACTTAGTATTATAAGATCCTTTAACAATCTAAATAGTACTGTATGATGATTGTTTTAGCTGGTTTAAACACCATATGCGTCGCATTGACCGTTCAATTGCAGTGACGCCTGTTTTAATTTATATTTTGTGTTTCTTTTTCTTAGGTTTTGTGTTATATTACGTGTTGTTTAGCCAATTATCGTACATGGCATAAAATTTCTAAACTAAATAAAACTTTTTTTATAAGGAAGTATATAAAATACATAAGCTGGTTTTAAAACCAAAAGTCGTAATTTAGATGTTTATTATATGAAGCATCTAAAATAAGATATTAACCAATTCGTGTTACACTGCATATAAAATTAATTATGAAAACTCGGAAAAAATCGCTACAATCAAACCTATTAATTCATGATTTATATATATATTTAATATATTGCAATAAATGCAGTTATCATATAAAGATATTTTGAACTACATAAAATGACAAGGTATTTCGTTTCCTGGCCAAAGGATAACGTTTAGGCAAAACATAATATCGTTTATAAGAACACATTTTGTTGAATTATCATATCCAGTTGTCAGCGTTACGCCACGAATGTTCACATGATTTTTTACTAAATTTGTAATCCTGAAAACATAAGTATTGCCTTAAAACGGATTATGTCTACTTTACGTTATATCTAGTAGAAATATATTAACTAGTCAGTACTTTGCGAGCGCTGATCTCGGTCGAGATATGTACAATGCAACACACTTAAAGAGAGACTGTACGATTTTGTACAAAAATAATATTCTTAAACAATCCATTGATTCTTATGATGTCAGTATATTTATAAAATAATAAAGTAATAAATTTTGAGAATAACCTATGTTCAAAAATGCGTAAAAAGAGAGAAATTTAAAACTAAAATAATAATTCGCTGCGCAGCGAACAATTATATACATGTATACACAGCGTTTAGATGAGTCAGATTGGTTGATGTCGCATGCGCATTCCTCATTTTTGATTCAAAACCTAATGTAGCCGTTGCTGTTGGATAAACGGGTCTGTATAGACAGTAAATATATACTTGCATGTTTCGATAAGAGAATTAGTGGGTAACAAGTAAGACATGAAATTAATCTATAAAAATCATACAGTCCGTCTTTAAACGGTCACTGTTTGAGGTTGGAAAAACAATTATTTAAAATGGAATTTTAAAGCAGTAATTTGTAGAATATATCAAAACATTTTATAATTTCTGGTCTTCTGGTTGCTAAACATAATTATGTTTATATTTATTATGCCTTATGTAATAAATTACTAGTAAGGGTATTTCAACCAGGCAACTAATTTTTCTCGCAAAATATCAGATAATCGCCAAAATTTTGACGTTGCAAAAGCAATATTCTATACAAACCTTAAAAAATGAACAAAAATGTATAATACAACAGGAAACGTCAGTTTTAGAAAATTATTTCCACTAGCCAAAAACTGCAAAACTGTCCCTTTACCAACCGAGTTGTCAAATAAATGTAGTTTACCTCGGTTGTCCATAACAAATGAGACGTGTCGTGGGAAAACCGGGCTTAATGCATGTGCGGAAAGTGTCGTCCCAGATTAGCCTGTGCAGTATAAGTTAGGCTAATCCTGGACGACACTTTCCGCTTTTATGGTATTTTCTGTTTTCAAGGAAGTCTCTTCCAAACACAAATTTACTGTACGCGAAAAGTGCCGTCCTGGTCTAGCCTGTGCGGACTGCACAGGCTAATCCGGGACGAAACTTCACGCACATGCATTAAGCCCGGTTTTCCGACGTCACGCCTCAAATGAATGTTCAAGTAGGCTTACCTCATTTGTCCTATTTCCCAATAATAATTCTTAAGCAAATTTCTATATCCGTATAACCACAAAAATCTAATCATATGTTTATTGGCCGATGAACTACCTTCCATAAATTGTCATTCACATTTATAGTTACTGGAATTAAAATCCATGATGCGAAAGAAACATTAGCAACTAATCAATTTGTTACTTTACTACTGTCTTTGTTGGAAGCAAAACATTATTTGTTACTTTACTTTATTGCACTTTTAATTGACACGTATTCTGAATTAGATTTCAACATAGTAATGTTGTCAAAGTTGTTGTTTTTAAGTATATTTGCCACTAATGTCAACGCCAATGATAGATACGGAATCTTTCTAGCCCAGCAATATAAAAGGTTTTTCATATAAACACGCCACTACAGCAACTTCAATAACACAGTTGCTTGTTTTCTAAGAGCAATAAGCGGGCGGTATATTGGGTCTGGTTAGATAGAGAAGCCTTGTAAAAATGTAGCAAGCTGCTTTACATGTTAAATCTGCTTTGATCGACTGCCAGTGTTGGCTGTTTAAACACATTGGAAACTTTGTCATTTGTGTTCCCCTTGTTTCAACTGCCTCCAGCTGTTGATTTTACTTTGCCTTGCAGTATGAAATCAATCCTAATAAAAACATGCTAGAAAAACTGAATTTTGTTTGTCTTAATAAATGTTTTATTTTGTTAAGATACATAAACATTGTTGGTCCTGTACATAGACTTACGCGAAAAATGTGTCTACGTAGAAATATATTCAGAAATGTTGAAAAAATGACACAGTTATTTATTCTATTGTTTAAAATACGTCTTTGAAACAAAATTGATTGTCAAATGTAAATGACGGTGAATATTGCACTTTGCAGTGTACGTAACTATACCCTAGCGCACTGTGCATGATGCGAATGCAAATTTCGTTCTGGCATTGGGTAAATAAATTACACACGTCTACAAACGTGATTACGCATCAATTTTACTAAAATATGAATCCATGCATTTACAAAGGCCGGCCTGTCAGCTTTATAAAAATAACTCTATTTTAAGTTTAAATTAATTCACACGTGACAAAGCATCTCATAAACAGCACAAACATTAACACATTCACGTTCATCTACCGCTTGTCTGTGGTATAAAAATAGTTAATTGCTGTGCTTCATTTATTTAGTCACTAAAAGTGTTGTCTTTTAATGAATATTGTGCAACGTACTTGATACTAAGTGTGACTTCAATATGAGGATGGAGTCATGTTACATACTTTTTATTGTTGTATTACAACTTCATTCACTGGTTGCGCGACAGTCCGAGCCGTTATGTCTAAAGGATAATTCGTTGACTAAACTGATTGAAAAGGTTGATGAAATAGACAAGGAGCTGAAACAACACCAAAGATCTGAAGACAATCCAACATCACCAGTCTGGTTTTTCTCCACTTCTGGACGACATGTAAGGAATACAATTTTTGTTAAGACATTACCAATACGTAGTCGTGAACATAATTATTTCTTTTTTGATAATCTGGTGTCTGCATATGTTACATTTTCAAGTAAGACACTATTTCTAATACAATTCTTGAAATTGTAGAGTTTTGAAATGCATTTATTTTAAGTAAAGGTTAGTGTATGTATTACGTGAATAAAAACAATGAGCATTATCTGTAAACAATAAGGGTTCCGTTTTTTTCGGCCAGGAATATAATTAAACAAATTAAACAGTTTTAGTTTTAATTTACTTTACAATTCGGTCTAAAGATATATGTGCCGGGAGAGAATTATGAACAGAAAATGACGTCTACATCACATGACGTTATCATAAACCACGATAAAAAATAGATTTTTGGAATACAAAGATTAAAAAGAACATAATAAAGACAATGCCTTATTACAAACTTATTTATCTCAATATTTTCCAGTCCAGCATTCTACCATGAGAACCCTCTTACAGTTGCCCAGTTGGAATCCAATGGTTGGACGATGGTGTTTCGAGCAACATCAGGCAATGGTCATAAATCTTACGATGCATGGACCGATGGTACAGTATTCAATTACATATGGTAATGCATCTTAATAATCTCCAGCACTGCTCGAGATTATGCCTAAACCTGAGGTATATGCCTTTAAGCTAACATAACTTATCGAGCATTTTGTGGCTACAGGGCTGAAGGACAACGCTGTTTCTAACTTTATTATATTACCTTAATAATTGTTACATTGAGATTGCCTGATATGAGCATAATATATAAAGGACATTCGTGCAATATTCCTCACAGATCTGTCGCTATGTTTGTGCAAAGGCACAGATCTATGATTTTCAAATGGTATAAACGTGCATATTATCTACAAATTAATTCTGTTTTTGGAATTTTAATTTTAAATGGAATACAGGTTTGTACACTCGCATTTGCAGTAACCAACATTTTTTGCCATTACATTTTACGGTTTTACAGAAGGTATCAATTGATAAGTCGTAGTCCTATTAAACCTATTTAACCATCAATTACTTTTGTTTTGTTTGATTGTCCTTTAACCATTTGCTCTGTATATAATTGTTCAACATTTACAGGTACCGGTACATCAAATGTAAAACCAGTCAACATGGCTCGATCTTTGTCTAGTCACTATAGAGACCCTGGCATCGACAACTGGTCTAATATTCAAGTCAAATACGTCAAGTTCGCACTTTATAAAGACAACCGTGAGGTGGCTTTCGTAGTTTTCAACGGACGTGGCTCTACGATGATGAACTGGTTCTCCAGTGAGAGGGTCTTGGCTTCCAGTTGGCCGAGCCTCACTGCGGCTGGGACATTTAACGTATTTGCCATAAATGCACTCATTACTCGTCGGTTTCACATCAACGTAAGTTACGGAGGTTGTGATGGCGACCGCGGCTTTGTAGCCGCGATAGATGCTGGCCCTGGGTGTGATTGGGACAATCACCCTAAATATCCCCAATTTATTTATTCGGACTTGAACTCGGACGATTTTTATAACAGGAGGCTATTCGGTAGAGCGGATTACTTGGCTGTGTTCGTATACGTGTAAGCAATTAAAATATGTCGCTGTTTAAAATTACTATTATTAAATAGAAAATTAATGATTATAACATGTTTCATTCGATGCAGTTGCAATAATTGTAAATGAACACGTTTCATGAAATGGACACAAATACAAGGCATTTACTTATGATAAATCTTGCACAATTACCTTCAGTATGTTATAATTACTGATTGTAAATCTGCAACATATTTGAATTTATACAAAATATTCTTGACGGCCCAACCTGTCACTTGCAATAACTAAATATAAACATATACTCATATTAATAGGAACACTTATTCACACCCTTCTTAACATATTACGCAGAAAATGGATATGTTCTTATACAACTTACTCAGTGTTTGGGAGGCATATATTTAAGAATTAAATATTATTTTTCTGCATTTTATCGGTGCATGAACTGTCGGGAAAATAACGCCTAATTTGCATAAACGCCGACGGGTATGAACTTACTTTTATCTGTCTAAGGGCCGCAACTGATGTGTAGCCTCCGGCGTAGGAATCCCCGTTTTAGTTTCGGTTTCATTTTCGTCGAACGGCCTTTCTAATATCTCGTCAAACATTTCAAATTTCTGTGGATCATTTTTGAGTTAACTTTGTGTAAAAAGCAATTCAGATTTCCCAATATGCGTTAACAATTGCATCGTCTGCAACACCGGCAACCGATAAATCAGTCATTTTGTTTACGAACAATGGTGCATATAGCGAATGAAAGCAAACATCGTAAAGGTTCGCGCAAAACAATGACGTCATTTCGCAAATAGAGAATATAAAAGTAGTACGGTCATGAATCATAAAAAGGTAATTTCCATACGCAGCCGGTTCATCGGGATTTGAATGTCAGGTCACGTGGGCGGATTATCCAATCAGAATGCAAGGTTTACGTGAAAATGCAAACAGTTGTAATTATTGCTAAATAAATTATATTCAATAAGCGTATGGAAACTGGAATTGAACGCAGCTACACACACAAAACACATGATTATTAATAAAATGTAGTTGTCTTGGTTTAATCGTGCTTCTAAAATTGCTGTTCTGCTGCTTGTATAGCAAGATGCCATCATCTTATTGAGTTATTAAATTGTACTTCAACATGCTTTCTCTTATTATTAAGAAAGTACTTCATTTGTAATTGTATGAACATTTGTGTTTAAAATAAACATAATAAAAAGAATGGCCGTCAATAATACAACGGGCACAATCACCTGACTGACACTCATATATATGTTACTCCACACAGTTATCTTGACTTATCCACATGTACACAATGTTACATATATATGAAACATTCTTCCCAGAATTATGATTCACCTCAGGTACTAATGTTAAATCTCTTGAAGACGTTGATTTTGATTAATATATGGTGTTAATAATTCGATCCAATATGTGTGTGTTTAGTAGAATTTCATGCTATTTGTACAGTTTTGTCCTTGGCGAATTGAATTTGAACAAAAGCAGGTTGTGTATAGTGTTTCATAATCCTGAACAGTCATTCTATTTGTTATGTCACTTTTATATAAAACATCGATAAAACAGTGTAGGCCTCCTGTCACAATCGAAATAGTAATTTTCAATGATGATTATTATACTCGGTTTCATCACAACATGAGTTGCATTGGCAGTTTAATGGCAGTGACATAACTTATGTTTTAATTGCGTGTTTCATTTTTGTAGTTTTTTTGTTGTATATTATATCGATAGCCTCTCAGTATTACGGTAAAGCATTGTATCTTCCGTTATATCATGTAGAATTATTAACTAGAAAGTGCTTTGCGAGCGCCGACCTCCGACGTGATGTGTACACTGTAACCCAACTTAAAAACTGAAGTGCTCCATAATCAATGAAATGAATAAGCGGATGATATATTAGGTATGGTTAGACACCGAAGCCTTGTAAAAATGGATTAGCCTTCTTCAGATGTTAAGACTGCCTCTGGCCGACGCATTCCAACGAAATTTCATTTAATGATGAAACGTAATTTCCCGATGTTGCTCGAAACACCATCGTCCAACCATTGCATTCCAACTGGGCAACTGTAAGAGGCTTCTCGTGGTGAAATGCTGGACTGGAAAATATTGCTATCGTGTTTTCCGACAACGTCATATAATGTTGACGTCATTTCCTATACACTATTTTCTCCTGATTCTTACATATCTAAACCAAAACGTTAAGTAAACTAGAAATAATAGCATTGACTTTGATCTCGATTTTGTTGAATAACATTCCGGTTCGGATAATAGCGCAATCCTTTTGTTTACATATCATGCTCGTCGTTATTGTTAACGTAATAATTGCCTAAACTTGTATTAAAATGTTCGTATTTAAAATCTGTACCATTTCAGTAGTTGTACTAGAATGAGTCTCTGACTTGCAAATGTAAATCATAAGAAGGATTACCATTTCCTAAAAGTATCTATCTATTCTATAATATATGTTTAGAATATGTATTTTAATGTGTTCACAAAATTGTGGATTGTGATATAAAATATATTGCTTACATGTCGTCCAGAAGTGGGGAAAAGCCCGACTGGTGTTGTTTGATTGTCTACAGATCGTTTATGGTTTGTTTCAGCTCCTTGTCTTTTTCATCAACCTTTTAAATCAGTTTAGTCAACGAATTACCCCTCTGACATAACGGCTCGGTCTGTCGAGCAACCATTGAATGAAGTTGTAATACAACAATAAAAAGTATGTAACATGACTCCATACTCACATTGAAGTCACACCTAATATCAAGATCGTAACACAATATTCATTACAAAACAACACTTTTAGTGACTATTAATAATGCTAACATGATACTTGCTTATTTTTCAATAGACACAGAACTAAATTGTCGTTGTTAAACTACCCAATAAACAACGCAGAAAGAAGTCCCGGTTCTGAGCAGAGCACAGCAAAAAGTAGTTCCAATCACAATTACAAAAATATACACATGTAGGTCAAATCATGTTAGAATCGATATAATTTTCGCATTATCGTAGTTCATCGGCCAATAAACAATTCTTTGTCGTTCTGATGCGTGGCTATCAAACAGCTCAGGAGAACGCCCTCGTGGTTTAATTCCTACGCATCAGGACTGAAAATCGTTGTTTATTGGTCAATACACAACGATAAATCAAACAGTATATTTTAATGAGCACGGCAGTCAACTTTTAATACCACAGACAAGCGGCAGATGAACGTGGATGGGTTAATGGTTGTGCCCTTTAAGAGATGCTTTGTCACGTATGAATTCATTTAAATTAAAACTGTTAACCTTTTATATAGCAGACAGCCAATGTAAATTAATGGGATTATATGTTTCAGTAAACGTGATGCGTATTCACGTTTGTAATTAAATGTGTAATTTACCCAGTGGTAGTACGAAATTTGCATTCGTATCGTAAACAGTATACTGGGGGTATAGTTACGTACACCTTCAAGTGCCATATTTATAGTCAATTATATGTCACAATGAAGTTTTTCAAAGCAGTAGATTAAACATTGGAATAATACGGTGCCCCTAAAGTGACATTATACACTTTTATTTTAAAACATAACATTTTTGTTTATTTCGAAAAAACGTAATATTATTTCGTAAAAACGAAATGTATTTCGAAAAAACGTTATATTTTATTTCGTAAAAACGAAATGTATTTCGTCAAAACGTAATACTATTTGGTATATACGAAATATTATTACGTTTAAACGAAATATTAATACGTTTAAACGAAATATTATTAGGTTAATACGTTGTAACATTTCCTAATTACGAAATAGTATTACGTTTTTACGAAATATTATTACGTTTTTACGAAATATTATTGCGTTTTTACGAAATATTATTGCGTTTTTACGGAATACACTTCGTTACTACGAAATAAAAAAACAAGCATGTCCTGACACTTTAGGGGCATAGTAGAATAAAGACTTCGGTGTCTTGTGTGTGTCTTGTCTGTATACATTTTTCCACAGTTCAGACAAGATTTCTACGTAGACACTAGGCAAAGGACCTGAGGGGATTTTCAACAAACGAGTGATGTTGCAAATAAAGTTCCAATTTCCATTACGTTATAACACTACCGAAACACTAACCATGGTCATATAATTAAATTTATCTAGCACAAACGAACTGTATGTATTATGTTATGTTAAATGGAATGTAGAAACCGAAAGACATTCCAAAAGCAATCACTACTATATCTAGGAGAACGTGGTTATGTTTCATTATAATTTAGGTCAATTATATTTTTGTGTATTTTAACATCATAAATAATAAATCGAGGCAAAAAGAACACACTTTCACTTTGAAGCACATGTTTCAATATGACGAGGGACATACTGCAGGGTAAAGTAAAGTCGCCTGCAGGAGTCAGCAGGAACAAGGGGAACACGCATGATTCTTCAATTCAAGTAGACAATGTTACCAATATATCTTAACAGCCCATTAAAGGCCAGACACAGTACAGAAAAGTGAAAAAGACACAACAAAAGTATGACATATCGCACGAGTTTAATTCTAATGTTTGTTTAAACAAGGTGCCAACCTAAACAAATGCATGTTATAGTAGAAACACTTTATTTGTGATACGATCAGAACACTCCTGTATGAATTTGAGTTTAATGAAAATGACGAACACGAGACTGATAAAATTAACTGTACAGTGTCTGGTCTGAACGCGAATATGGTAAAAGCTCAGCCCATGTTTCACAATTTCCTGTTCTCCTTTTAAAATCTTTTAAAATGGATACATTTGCATTTCCTTAAATCAGAATACGCCAAGGTTCTTCTATGAGATATGTTGACAGTGAACATGGTAATTATAGCCCAGAAAGATCAAAAGAAACTTAAATTTGCATTTTGTAGGCGTGGTTTTATTTTTTGGCAGCTGAGTATAGCCATCAAAACGTGAGATTTGCAAAATAAAGTTAATAAAAATACGTCTACTTGGCATTGGAAATTGTGATTTATCACTCACTGCAGATGCTTTAACCTATGGTTGGGCTGGAACATGTAATGGTTAAGCAGTAAGTGATATGTGCGCAGCTGTAGAAACTGGTCATCTTATCATTTACCTTGAATTGTTAGCAACAAGTCACAGCTGTCTGTTAATCAAAAGCAACAATGTGTGAACAGTTATTTGACAATTCTTATGCGTAGCATACAATAAAAAAAATCTTGTATTAATAAAATAAAATCCTGTCGTTTAATAGTGATGGGAATCAGTCCTAAAAATATTTGTTGATTAATCAGAGCCAAAAGTGACTGATTAATCAAATAATCATGACTTAATATGTAGAGTTATTAGTGTTTAACAGAAATATTTCATCCAATCATTTTTTTACCAATGTATTTGTTTGTCAATTGTTTTTGTGTTATTCATGGTTTTACTTTAAACAAAGGTGGATTGCATTTGCAGATTTTCTATTGTTAAACAAAAAAGTAATAATGGAATTTTAACTGCTTGACTTCATTAGTGGTTTGTCGGTTGTACATTTAATGCAAAGGACAAAACATCTCGACACTTAACTAAGTACAAGCTCTTATAAGGAAGTACATGTACAGACAATTAGAATACATATTTTACGATTGTAAAACCATAGGCAGGAATTTGCTTGCACAATTTACATAAATGTTCAGTAGTAACGTATTTACTGATCCGTGCTAAAAATGCACATATACAATTATGAAAATCCTTTAGTGGACACACTGACAATCTATGAAGGAATGTTTAATATTAGTGTATATTGCATTGAATGTACAATGTAGTCTATTTATAATACCGGTACATTTAGCAGTTTACAAAACACTATTTTTTTAAATACATAATACATGACAAATAGCACCAGTGGCATGTACACATATCATCAATTAATTTCGTCATTGTCACGTCATGGATCTGTTCGTCATGATCATTTGACGAAATGATTTATCAGCCCATCACTAGGAAATGGTCGTCCTTCTTACTGTGCATGAGACAATGGTATTTAGTATATCCTGTTATATAATTATGTCAAATCGCGTTCATATAGATTTCGAGATACCCATGTACTTGCTAATTTAGTTTACCGTAGACATCGATCATGCAATCTATCGCATATTCCCTTACTTTACAATAATATGATTAATAATTATGTACTCTTTTATTCAAATATTATAGTCATTTTAACAGTATTATCCTGACATTTAACATGCATTCCTTAATAAATGCTTGTGTAGGTCTCTTTACCAAAACGGCAAGCATTGACAACCCTGCATATAAACTTAGTTTTGTAAATTGAATTATTCCGTTGTGAATGCAAAACACCTGGCGTTCTTCCATACTTGAAAGTAATGTCACACGTTCCGTTACAAAGTCTGAGTTTCTGTTTGCCATTTAGAATGTCTGTTTATATATTACACTTTCTTGTCAAAACCGTTTGCAAATGTTCACTAATAGCGCATTTAAACTGAGTTAACCGTCTTTTTAACTGTATATTGTTTGACTATGTTTCCACAGCTTATCCTTCCATTTTATTGCTAAATAGGTAAAGGTAGTTCCAATGTAAAACCAGTCCACATGGCTCTATCTTTGTCCAACCACTATAGGGACCCTGGCATCGATAACTGATCTAATATTCATGTCAAATAGTCAAGTTTGCTCTTTATAAAGGGAACCGAAAGGTGGCTTTCGTAGTTTTCAACGGACGTGGTACGACGCAGATGAAACGGTTCTCAAGTGGACATATGTTGGCTTCAAGCTGGCCGAGTCTCCCATCTGGTGGAACATATAACGTTTCCGCCAACCCCTGGATCCGGCTCGCGACGGTTTCACATCAACGTTAGGTACGGTGGATGCGATAACGACAGCGGTTTTGTTGCCGCAATAGATGCTGGCTCTGTCTGTGATTGGGACTCTCATCCCACGTATCCCTAGTATATTTAATCGGACTCAAACTCAGACGGTTTTTTATAACAGGTGACAATTCGATAGCGCTGATTGTTTGGCTATCTTTGTATACGTGTAAGCCCTGCACATTTGTCGCTGTTTACAATTATTAATAAATACACTGTCCCTAAAATGTTTTGTATTCAGCGGTTGAAATTTATTATCACATACTAAATATATATAGAATATTATGTAAGTATGGTGCTTTGAGTACATGTAATAGTCGAGTTGGTTGTGTCAATTCGTATCGCACGAGAGGCGCAGCCTCGAGTGCGATGCAACTTGACACAACCAACGAGACTGATACATGTTCTCAGAACACCAAACTAATATAATATTCCATTTATTATATACCTTTTCGGCATATTATAATTAAAAAAAAAAAAGAATCACGAACTATTTTATGTCACGTAAACAATGCTTTTCGTGGGAATAAGTTGTGCATTGATGACGGCATTATATGACGTAATTTACAACAATGTAAAACATTAGTTCCGAATGGATTTGTGTTGCTTTGTTTAGTGGATATTATAATTAGTATTCCATTTTATTTTTGTTGTTAAATACACAATAAATCAACATCGCTGTCTGTTATTCTCTTTTGCCTTGTGTTTAACAAAGGTGAACTTGAATAACACTGTTAGTTGATTGTTATAAAACAGCAGTCAAATTTTGTCTTTCTGGATATGTTGAACAATGAGTGATGTCTGAAGAAATGCTGTACCGGGTGCCTCTAGGAAGAAACGTTTGCCGGATTTAAGATTATCAACTGCTTTTATTAATGTTCTGTTTATTTTATAAAAGTATATTACAGATTAGATATATAGATCTCCACGTACACTTTTGAAGTTATAAATATGCATTCCGATAATAATTAGTTTCCGAATTCGATCACGTGCTTTTGACACAAAAAGTAGTCCGGCTACTAATATGACACGGAAACAGAAAACGCTAGTAGCGAATACGCTTACTCGTATCCGAATGTTGAATACATTATGTATTGCTAACAGAAAAACAATACGTATTAATAAACATATTTTTGGTATTTTTTGAAGCAGTATTTTGGGCAAAATTGTTGTGTGATGTATCAATAAAATGCACAAACACGTTTAAACTTTCTTATATTTTTAGGTATTTTAGAATTACTGAATATATAAATGTGATAATAGAAATAAGTATTAATAATACAAAATCCAAACAAATATTTGATATAAATTGTTGCATGTATTCGCCGACATAAATTATGTTGGCCAATTTATTTGTGCTACCAATAAAAGCAATGTGTTAGGCGTTCACACGTATAGATTTATGTTTTAGAGTAAGTTTTGTTAACTACAACATATTCATGTGATATTGCAACCAAAATAAATGATCAGTCACATTTATTTTCGGACATGCACACGAATAGAACTAATCGGCTATTTCCAGATCACGTATTGCGTCATGTTTTCCTAAAAGCGGTGTTGGTCTAGACCACACTATGTATGATCAATCAAACGACTTCCTCGCGAAGAAACACCAATTTGATGGAACGCCTGAGCTATAGCCTATGCATGCATGTCGTTCGGAAACAACGAAGTAACGATTTTAGAATTGTATACGTGAATTTCATACGTGACATACTGTCCATTGTCAATGAGCGGATAACGTGTAGAGTCCCCTGCAATACAATTATAGATTTCATAATAAATCGCATTTGCTCCACTGTTGATATGTTCAATAACAGTAGCCAAAGCTCCGGATAACTTTTTGTGCAGAGAGTAAATGTACATTCAAACAGGAATTGTTGGGGGGTACGCTCAGTCCAAAATATATTGGGGTAAAAGTACTTCCAATGAACAGCAATCTGGAAAGTTAGGAATTTGTTAGCTTTAAAGAGCTGCCAAATTTAGTAGACATTTCAGTGCTATAGCAAAAAGTGTTTTATATAAAGAATTACTACATAACCGCACCTTTACAGTTATGGGTCTGATTTTCATGTCCATGTGTACGCAAAGATTGACTATTTTTGTCCGTATCTTGTGATTTCCTGTGCGTAAATTACGCGTATTATCTGGTTGTCATTTATAATATGGGTTTTGTTTGTTTGGCCCTTTTCGTGTTTACATTTTGACGTCGGAATTGTGAGCATTTTGTATAACCATTGTTTACACACAACTCCTTACCAAGCATGATAGCGCAGTGGGTTAAAGCGCTGTCATTTCTTCGTATGGCTCCTAAGTCTTGAGTTCGATACCCGCTTGGGGTTCAATTTTTTCAGACTTTTTCGCTTATTTGTTTTTGTCAAATATCTTATCACGTATTATGTCATTTTTTATTTATTTAATGCACATATCTTAGTAAAGCGCATTGATATCAAATAATATAATTTATAGTGCAATAGGAAGCCAATTTTTCGTTTAAATTCACACTGCCATTTGACACATGTAAACGTAACAGGGATTGTCAACACGTCATTTCCAGTAAGGATATTTATGGAACAGATATTTAATTCGTTCTTTATCATTCACGATTAGTAAGTAATCGATCGTGGTATCGACAGTGGAACGCGTCAAGTTCATTGTGGAACTCTCTGTTCGCCTATCTCTTCTCCTTGGCGTATTGGAAATACAGATTTCATAGAATTGCAATTGTAACAAATATTCGAGGAAAAGCGTTCTTGGAGAGGAATATTACAAAAAAATTACATTCTGTGATGGATAGTAACTAGCAAGAAAGCTGACGAAGTTAAGGAAATGATGCGGAAATTAATGGCAATATTGCTAGTGGTGCTATACTCGTTACATTTGTGCACATCGGAATTGTCTGAGGATATTTTCGAAATAGATTCAGGTACTGGTATTTATAGAGTAGCATAATAATTTAGTTTAAACTGTTCTACGGGCGTCCGTAAGTAAAGTTTAATCAGACCAAAAATGTATTGAACTTGTTGGAAGATGAAAAATGTCTGATACTGGATTATCAAATCATACATCAAGATATTCTATGTTGAATTTAGACAGTATACAACACCACAAAAAAGCAATCCATCCATCGAATGAAATTGCGAAGTAAATGTGCATATTATATTTATTTTACTGAAAATAAAATTAAATGTGTTCGAACCTAGCTTATTTATTAACATCAGGGGATTTGCAATATAACATTTGCCTTATTTTTTTCTTCACGCAATTTTTTTGAATATTATTCGGAACATATTGTAAACATTGATTTTAAAAAATTAGGACCTAAATAATAACATGTACGTAAATGTATATTAAATTTTCGGGAAATGTGTGCTCAAAGTAAAAATTATACTGTTGGATAAACCTGTGGATGTAATTATGAAATGTATAATATAACATACCTTTTAATAATACGCTAACGAGCACTCTGGTATGTCAGTCTCTTGTATATAGTGACTGGGCCGGCTAGCTCAGTTGGTAGAGCGCTGGACTACAAATCCGAGGATCGCGGGTTCGATTCCCAGCCCGGCCACATAACTTGTGTGGGGATTGGCCATGAAATTATTTCTACGGCCATTCTCCCCCTACCTCTGATTCAAGTTGGGCAGTTGTCAGCTACTGGCATACGTATGTCCATTAGTACTGGTAAACCAGCTAACCCAGGAAAAGTGTGAGTAGGTTAACTGACCGCCGTTATATGACTGAAATACTGTTGAATACGGCGAAAAATCCAAACAAACAAACAAACAGTGTTCGTACATGCACAACACGTTATTAAATACACATAACTATGTTGTTTGTGAAGGTGAATGCAGCAAAACGTCTTTTTGTACTAGTAATGTGTAAAGGGACGGTGTCATCGAAAAGGGCCTCAAGGGGGCAATTTCTTTAAAAACATATTAGGCGTGTCGTGGAAAACCCAGGCTTAATGCACATGCGTAAAGTGTCGTCCCGGATTAGTGCAGTCCGCACAGGCTAATCGAGGACGACATTTTCCGTCTACAGTGAATTTATGTTTAGAAGAGACTTCCTTGAAACAGAAAATACCATAAAAGCGGAAGTGCCGTCCTGGAGTAGCCTGTGCGGACTGCACAGGCTAATCCGGGGCGACACTTTACGCACATGCATTAAGCCCGGTGTCCCCACGACACGCCTCATATGAAATTAAGATATTAATACTGGCATATAATAACGATTAAAACAGGGTATATATAATGGGAAAATAGTGTACACATCCTGAGATAAAAATCAATTTATATTAAAGTTGTACTTCATTGACCCTTTTCATGTTTACAATTTGACGTCAGAATTGTGAATATTTTGTATAACCATAGTTTACACATGATGCATTAACAAGCAGAATAGCGCATATGGCGCTGTCTACCGCCATTTCTTCGTATAGCTCCTAAGTCGTGAGTTCGAAAACCACTTGTTTTTTTTTCCAATCTTGTTTGCTTATTTGTTTTCATCAAATATCTCATTATCTATTGTAGTATTTATTATCTACTTAATGCACATGTCTTAGTATAGTTTATTTATATCATATTATATCATTGATAGTGCAATAGAAAGCAATGTTTAGTTGACATAGTCCCTTTAACAGCTTTTGGAAACGTAGTACTTCCCAGACGGAGTGTAGGACTTACATTTATTAGTATCTAACAATATATTCGTATAGATATTCACTTCCAAAAACATTCTTATTATTTAAGATATGGTGATTTGTGTTTTCGAAAAATAGTTTTCTGATTAAAAATATCTTACTTAGTAATTGTTTGAGAGTGATAAACAGCATCTATTCCGTAACAATTAAACGTATAGTACGAGTAATATTATAACGTGGCACTTCACACTGAATAATTGATAGTGTGACATTCATAAAGTTTATATTACTGTAAGGATAATGTACATAACTCTACTTCCAATATAGGACGATGTAACGTATACTTTTCATTAAGAAATTTCTGAATATGTGCGAAATTCATTTCTTCTCTGACAATATGAATGTGGCATAAAATGTATGTATATATTGCATAAGTGGCGCTGCGTTCAGAATAGACGCTTCCACAAATGTCAATCATATTCAAATTTATCAGCAATATTAACCAATCATCGCACATGGATATCAGGTGTTTAGGGATTATACTATTTCATACAAATGAGCACGTTTGTGATATTCAAATGAGCACGTGGTAATGTTTGGGATTTTCGATTTTCGAAATTTATCCATTAACAATAGTTAGCGAGAAGTTTAAACGATTCGTTGCAAAAATCTGGATCGGTTTATTAATCGACCCATCAAGCACTGCACATGAAGTAAACATTCTTCAAACACGGGTGTAAAGAATGTAGACAATCGTCTTACGAGGGGTGACCCAGACACTCGTGTAATAAACTGCTTATCGTGCATAATATCATCAAAATGTTTTGCAGATATCTTAAACTGTTATAATGCTAAAAGGAACATGAATCATACGAATAATTCAATTTATATATAATCGGCTACATCATATTTTGAAGCCTATGTACGCATGACCGGCGCAACCCACGCATCACACCAAAGGTCATTCACTGTATGGATTCTACCTACCTAGAAAGATACAACTTTTATTCACGACAGTCAATCAATTTATATTATGTGTATGCAAAGTGTAAACAACCGTTCTTAAGAAAGGTCGACTTTTAAGCAATTATTCATACTAGGAGCACAACTCATGCGAGCTGTGTTAGACCGTATACAGCTCACGCCGTATATAGCTTACGTGTGAGCTGTATACGTTGGTTGACAACGTATACAACTTACGGTGAGGCATATTCGTTGGCTGACAACGAATACAGCGTACGGTAGCTGTATTTGTTGGATATATACATATACTTTTGAAATAGGTCTTTCGTCTTAACGTAAAAAGCTCACATGGTGATTTACTAGTATACAATATACATCACAGTGATTACTAGTATACTTGATCGTCATCACCATCTTCGTCGTAGTAGTAAAAGAAGTAGATCTAGTAGCGGTAACTGTAGAAGCATCAGTGGTAGTAATAGCAGTAGCAGAAGCAGAAGCAGCAGCAACTGTTATTGTGGACGGACGGACGGACGACGACGGACGCCGGACAAATATGATACTAACAGCTCAACCTCATCCACGGTAGAATAATGGACGGGCGGAATGGCGGACGGAAGAACGGAGAGGTAGACAGACAGACTGCATCAGCAGCAGCAACAACAACAGCAACTACAAACATGCATTCGCAACAATGTGTTAATGACGACTTCTGCTTCTGCTGATGATGATGACGCTGTTGCTGACGACGACGACGACAATGATGATAATGATTAAGATCATTGTCATGTTTTAGCCATGATCTACATACGGCGATATGCATCATCTCGACGTATACAGCTTACTGTGAGCTGTATTCGGTTAAGCAGTATACGGTTTTATAGTCAACGTATACGGCTCATGAGTAAGCTGTATACGGCGTGAGCTGTATACGGTCTAACAGAGCTGTTTTCTCTATAACAAACTTTGCTACGCGTATTGTTTAAAATTTATATACACGATCATAATATTTTTGTAACTTTATTTGGTAATTACTGTACATATATTTTGTAATTTTTATGGTGTTGAATGTAAATCACTTTAATCATTTTAATGGTGTCCAATGACGGATAAATGTACAATTCAACCCCAGCTGAACCAGTAGTTAACTATGGCATGAATACACTCAACAAACGTTCGCGTAAAGCATCAAATGGAAATAAATGGAAATTGTATTTTTTTATTTCTCAGATTTTCAGTTTGAAATGTCAGCTATGATTATTTGAGTTAAGCTTGCATGTGTTCATACATGTAGTTGAATGTAGTAACCGTGTTACACTTGCTATGTATTGATATAGGTATACTATTTATCTGCCTTATTAATTCACAAGAGCTGTCAGAGGATAGCGCGCTGGACTGCTCTAAGTATTTCAATTGGTACATATTTTGGATAGTGGAAGGGGCATACATTTGTCAAAATACAAAACATTTAAGTGAAGTCTTGTATAGTTAATACTTTTTGAAACATTAACTTTAACCATAAAATCTTTGTAAAAAGTGTGCATAACTCTGTCAAAATACAAAACAGAGTTATGGGTAATGTTGCCCCTAATACTAGAGTTGATGACAAAACCTTTGAATTTAAACTTTAACCAGAAAATGTATGCGAAAAAAGGACATAACTCTGTCAAAATACAAAATAGAGTTATGGGTAATGTTGCCCCTGATACTAGAGTTAATGACAAAGGTTAGTTCCACGTTTCAGGTGAATAACTTACGTAGTTTTGAAGTTACCAAACTTTTCAATATAAACTTCAAATCTAAGTGAAAAGGGGGCATAACTCTGTCAAAATACAAAATAGAGTTATGGGTAATGTTGCCCCTGATACTAGAGTTGATGACAAAGGTTAGTTCCAAGTTTCAAGTGAAAAGCTTATGTAGTATTGAAGTTACAAAACTTTTGAATATAAACTTTAACCAGAATATCTATGTGAAAAAAAGGGCATAACTCTGTCAAAATACAAAAAGAGTTATGGGGAATGTTGCCCCTGATACTGGAATTGATGACAAAGGTTAGATTAAAGTTTCGAGTTAATAACTTATGTAGTTTTGAAATTACAAATCTTTTGAATATAGACTTTAACCAGAAAATCTATGTGAAAAAGGGGCATTACTCTGTCAAAATACAAAATAGAGTTATGGGGAATATTGTCCCTGATACTGGAGTTGATGACAAAGGTATATTCCAAGTTTCAAGTGAATAACTTATGTAGTTTTGAAGTTATAAGACTTTTGAATAAAAACTTTAACCAATACAGACGCGAACGTGGACGCCGACGCCGACGCCGGGGGTAGTAGGATAGCTCACCCATTCTTCGAATAGTCGAGCTAAAAAATATGTTGAATTATTTACCACTGACATTTTGCACACATGTAATATGGCGATATCAATTAGCCAATGGGAAATGCTTTGTAAATGTGCGATGTATGTGAACATTGTCAGACACGTGCTAATTAAACATATTTGTATAACGCAAAAATGATGCCATACTAATTTGTTTATTTTAGCGATTCTCTAGCACATGTACACACTTACTTGTATATTAGCCGAAACATCGCAATTTCCCCGATGAAACTAATGAAAAGACAAATAAACGAGCTCGTTATTAATACAGAATTATATGTGTTCCTGGACAAAATCGATGACAGTCAAGTTCAGGCAAAGTAGCCGAAGGGTTTTATTGTAGTCGTTTCCATGTACTTGTGACATTTCTTACGTGCATAATTCGATGGTTCGAATTTCTATCTGCTAATAATTCTACTCAGCACTTCTAGTTAAAAGTACCGTTTAATGCTTATAATTTTACATTGTATAATTGTATTTATCATTCATTCTGATCAAAAGCGCATTTAAACTGTACTTTTGTGGACATACGCATTCAGTAAAATGAGATATCTATAATTATGTTATAAACTGTTTACTATTAATTAATATTCAATTTGCAATTACAATCACAATCACAACTTTTGCTCAAGCGTATTTTATGAATGTGTGTTTATTACTAAATCATTATATTTGTACGACAGTACAATTACACTCGTATGCGTGCTAACCATCAATGTTTCTTTCAATGCTAATGATGCTGACATGTAGACATACTACTTTGTTCTTTGTCGTTCCCTCTATACAAAGGAATTTGCATACAGGTCGTACATGTACACGCTTGCGAGAAGTCTTTCCTTCAGTACTATAATAACATTACGAAGCCAAAATAATTGTGTAATATAGTTAAAATGATTATGATTAAATATTTTGATTCACTATTATATAACGATTTAAATAGCCATAATGTTACATTGTAGTAAAACCGATTTGTTTAAAATATATACATGTAAACAAAACTAATAAGTAGGGTTGCATTTTTGTTTATATTCTGTAGTTGTTATCATTATATAACGAACAATCATATCTATTTATATGAATATCTTTATAGAATTTAGACTTTATGTACGCATTCGCAACATTGGATCTATATTTGCTAATTATTTTACATTTATTTCTTTATTTTAAATGGTATTTTAGGGACAGGCCACTATAGCTGCAAATAAATACCTCTTCCTAAAGTTTCAGCAAGCCGCCAATTATCTTCCAATATGGCAGTCTAAGTAAAGTTGTATTTGTAAGGGGTAATACCGCACAGATATTATCAAACAAATCATGTTACTCATATACTTAAAGGTCGCGGTGGCGTAGTGGATATGGTGTCCGCCTAGCGATCGGAAGGTCCCGGGTTCGATCCCAACTCTGGGAGCGTTCTCAAGATCTCGTATGCGTGCTAAAAGACACTAAGTACTGGTTCTATCCAGGAAACGGACTCAAGAGTGTCTCTATAAGCCGTAGGCTTTCAATGCAATCGAGCTAAAATAAATAGATTTAAGCTAAACTCATATACTAAACATATATTTCCTGAATATGTTTTCCAATATGCAGCTAAAAATCCCCATTGTTTTCGTTGGGAATAACGATACTCAAAAAAATACAACGAGTGCATGTCTTGACTAATTTCCCAAATAAATTTTACAATATGTAGTTAGCTACATATTGTGCCATATCTTTATTTATTTTACAATATGTAGTTAGCTACATATTGTGCCATATCTTTATTTATTTTACAATATGTAGTTAGCTACATATTGTGCCATATCTTTATTTATTTTACAATATGTAGTTAGCTACATATTGTGCCATATCTTTATTTTTCGATGGGAATAGCGATACTAGAACAAATACTACGAATGCATGTCGTGACTAATTTCCTAAATAAGTTTTACAATATGCAGTAAGCTACCGATTGTAAAATTTCATACCTTATTTCTCGATGGGAAAAAACGATACCAGAGCAAATAATACGAGTGCAAGTCTTGTTTTGATCGTGAATGACAGCACGACACGCAATCTCGTTGAATGTGCACAGATTTTATACCGAAATTACTTTAAGTTAATGCTTTGTTGACTCTGTGAATGATATTGTATACATTCCATTAACAGGGAGAGTAAGTTGGTTCCTTATTCTTGGTTCCTTATTTGAATACTGTAAACGCATTTTTAAAAAATGTTTTGAAACATAACTGTGACAACTTTATTTTGAATTAAATGGTCACACAAACCAATTATTTCTAGACGTTCCCCATTTAAAACATATTCTATATGTGAACATGTTACATTTTCCAATATAAACTCAAATCACATGTTGAAGTGTACGTGTATTATGAGCGATAATTCTAAATGTATCCTGATTATATCGTATTTGAGTTATCAAAATGGATCAGAAATACGAATTTCATGTTGCAACTGGATTGGTAATTTTCATGACATTTATTGGACGTAGATAACTGTTTTGATGTCTACATTTTATTCTAGAAAACAGCCCATCAGACGAGGAATGAATAATCGCTCTCATCATCTGCAACTGAAACCAATCTTTGTCCTATGCTTTGCAGTAGTTTCCAGCAGAAGGTCAATTCGTCGGCAAATCATTATTTCAATAATCGTGATGTGCGCTGTTTAAGATTACCATTATCAATACGGACAGCTAAGGAATGTCCTACAACCATATTTCTGAAACTGGAAGCTATTTATCTTAAGTGGCTTTGGCAAAACATTATCACTTACTGAGGCCATGCAGGGAATAGATGTAATGGAGAACGTAATAATATGCAATTGGAATAGAAAAACTGATTACCACAACATGACTTCAACATTATCGGAGAAAAACAGCACAGAGCATTATTTCATTCAAACCAAAAGTGTAAATAGAAAATGAAACCGGAATTGGAATCCGCAGTTTGTTTTAATTGCTATGAGAAAATTGTCAGTTGAACAACACACTGACATATTTTAACTCGCTGGATAATAATAATCCATTTCTGCTGTCTATACAAAAGTAAAACATAATTGTTGTGGGTTGGGTGTTGTTAATGAAACCGTTGAAGGTTAACATGTGTATTGTTTATTTGCAGATAACCAGCCCCGGTATTTAGACGTTTCCACGTATGACACTGACGCCTTGGATACATTTCGCAATGTACAAAAGTAAGTTTCAGGCGGCTAGTGTCCTATAGACATGTCGAGGGCTGAGCGTGAAACTATTGTATCTGATATAGAAGTCTTAAGCAGATACAATACCTTCGCGCTTAGCCCTCATGTACATGTATACATCTGTCAATTGTACACATTGCTGTATATATTATTATATGAAAAATGAATACAATTATAATCTAAAATCGGCAAAATCGCTTACAAGTCAGTGTTAATATACATGTATAACATTAATACTGTAACTGTGCATGCAACTTAATACCCAGTTTAATAAGTACTAACATTAAACTCTTCACGTATTGCTCAAGAATTGGTGACGTTCCAACTGTCAAGTGATTGAAAGTATTCACTTGCCTTAAAATACGCCATGACATTTGTTTTAAGAGTTTCGGTGAGGCCAATATAGCTCAAGTTTCTTTGACGATTACTTGGCGCAGCCTGGTGAACAATACCGATAGTACTAGATGTACATGTACACGTTCATGACAGCAGTCGAAAATGCTATATAGCTATTAAGAAAACAAAGCATTGGTGGGCCCTATTGTTCACAAATCATATTTTTTACATCTATTAAAAATGGGATCTCATTCTACAGAGGTGTGAATATTGAGATCTTATTCTTCACACGTCACAGTCTAAGTCTTCAAGCATACTGTTTCGTTTTTGGCCAATCACATTTTTCACACTTAAACATGTGACAAATGAGATCCTATTCTTCATAGGTGTGTGAACATTTTGATTTGTGACAAATATGATTCTACAAAGCATGAACAGGACCTGTCGCTTATTTATACTTATTATTATTTGCATGTTACCAGGTATCTCGAATGCCATAATGGATGCCACATATATATGTTTAAAGTCCCAGTTATAATGGGTATGGTGTCGGCCTTGCGATTTTTGAGTTCCATGTCCGTTTCGGGCCCGTACAGATGATCTTTCTTGAAAGTCACAAATTATTGATTATTCTCAAATGTGTTCTTAATGAGCCTCTACGCCTCTGACTGTGTAAGAAAGATAACAGATAAACTACATATAATTACTCTCAACTAATACAATACACTAGGTTTTCCCTATATTATAGTTTTCAGTCTGTTATATGGGTGTGTTTATATGTAGTTGTTTTTACTATTAATAGTCCATTATTAAACGCGTGCAAATTCGTACTTTTGGTCGATATCAATAGCACACGATATCATGACATGAATACTTTTTACTAAATACATATATATGCACGCTGAATTCCATGTTAAATCCAATTTTAAAATTCGCTTCGAGGAAAACACTGAAACAAAATTGCGAGTAACTAACTCGGCTGAAAGGGGCCCTCGTTATGAATATTAAAATTTATAAACAAACAGGTGCGCGATTTTGGGTTACTCTATACTATAAAGGAATATTTTATAGTAAATTACCAACTTGTTTCGTGTTTATTTCTCTTGATTTATGTATTTATGCTATAATAGCGACAATACACCTTTTTCGGTCCTTAACGTCCGCATAAGCCCATAATTTGCGTTAAAGCCTTCGTGCTACGCTCTCGGGCTTAACCCATTTTTCGGGCCTTTGTGGACGTTAACGACCACAAAATGGTGTATTTTTCCTATATTAAAGTATATGTGCGAAACTTCCGACAATGACATTTAGCTATCAAGAGAAGCAATGCATACATTTACATATGTCGAACGTGTTCAGATAACACATTATGTCTTACTGTATGCCGTTTCAGAAAATCCTACTCCAAGTACAAGCGGCTCGTGTGCCGACGTTGGAACAGCCACTGTATCGCCTGGACAAACATACCTGAGAAACGCTGCTGCTCTGGACTCTCATGCAGATGCAATCTCTGGGGACAAAACTGTCGATGTGTTAGTCGCCTCTGGGGCTGAGGGTGCTTATCTTCAGTCGCCCGCAAGAAAATCATGTTATAATTGATTTTCGTAACTGTAAAATAAAATAAAGCAAAACCATTGGTTTATTTAGAATTGTACCTCCCCTTCCATTATGTTGGCATAAATTGTGTGTAATTACCATCCATTGATTTGGCAGTGCATCACCACCTGTGCTATTGTGAAAGCTAAGTTGAGAATTAACAACGTGATAAAAATAGGAATATCATTCAAATTCCAGCAATCCTCTACAGTTGAGCAGTTTGCAAAAGTTAAAAGTATGACTTTTTATGAATAAACTTGAGATCATAGTACAAATGTATTTAAAAACGTAATACGAAGTATGTTTATATATTGAGTGTATGTACATGTAATCAACAGTTAATCTTTTTATTTTACTTGTATTGAGTCTCATAATCATGTTTGTCGAAGAACAGTGTTAAAGAACGTTTGAGATAACGCATAAATATAGAACCCATGCCGCATACATATAGAACCCATGAATATATGTCTTCAATGACGTTCAGATGCACGACGAATGCGTGAGGATGACAAAACTACAGTGGGGCAATAGCACCAATCAAGCTTGACACTAGGTTTTATGCTTGTCAGTATTTTAGTCTCAATTACTGTCAGTTCTAATACCAGGTTTAAATTTTCAGAACCTGGATAGTATTGCCAATCGGAATGAATTGGACAAAATTGCGCCTTTTTTCAATAATGTAAAATTTTAATACGTTTACATGTCATATTTTTATTTTTAAATACTTTCTTTGCCAATGTTATAAACATCCCTTTTGGATGTAGACTGATGTATAGTCTACGGAAACAAAAGGGCGGATTGAAGAATAATTTGTATCTGTGATATATCACATTAACAGAACAATGTTTGATTTGGTTATTGCTCGCTGAAACGTCGAATAACTTCTGAGATTTACTGTGCATTCAATAGTTGTTGTGCGAATAAGTATGTGTAGTTCTTAGAAAATCTGAGATTTAATGCGCTTTCCAATCACGGCGTACTGAAGAAAACACATAAAATACATATTGGGTTAATATTACCAAAATGGTATATGCGCATTTACGAAATTTCTACAAGTCATTTTACCCATAATGCAAAACAAAACAACAACATTTCAACTAAAGGAGTTGACACATGCCAGCATTCGATCAACTTCTGAGTAAATATACCCATTTTAATATTTAATTTTAGTATATTTTAGTTAATTTTAGTATCTTTGTTCTTTGTAAAAGATGATAATGGTGTGTTCTCACACAACGAATATTTATATAGACATTTTACACATGAAATGAAATTATGTCATCTAAAATGATCCATGTCTGAGCAATACATATCTTCGCCGATAACAAAATCACAACGTTGTAATGATTTTCAATACCAGGAGCTTTACAAAAAAAAATGCGGTTACCAATAACAGCGATGCTTTCTCGTGAACACTACATATGGCCTGGTCAACACAGTATACACAAAGGAAAACACTAAACGGGCACAACACAGCAAGTATAGTGTAATGAAAAAGTTATTTAGTGTGAACAAGTGCACACTGTAGTTTCTGAAGAACACGGCGTTGAACAATTGAGAAAATTAAGGTCGCGTGAAAGCCACGAAAATTGATTTCAATGCTACTGACGTTTTAGCTGTATCCCTACGTAGAGCAAGCCAGTGCAAATCTGATTGATATGCATTACGTTCTATTGTGGTCATCCGGTAGGAGAAATAGTTATTTATGAGGATATTTAGAAAGTCTAATTCAAGCCTGTGTCATTCAGTCTAAAATGTACGTGTATTGACGTATTCATTAATGAATTACTTTAATAACCACAATAGTGTACAAAGCAAGCAATTGCGAACTGCCTAGACATACTATCAAAACAATTGGCTTTTCTTAAATCAAAGTAAGAAAGCATTTGAATTTACAATATTTTCTATCAGGTTTACATGTATACTGACTTTTTGTCAAGGATCACGTGCCATTGTATATGTACCGTTCAGAACGCGCTCGCAAATAATTAATCATATCTTCAAATAATTTAAAAGTAAAAAAAAATACGAATACCATTTCCGGGCTATCAGTTATATTGAGTATCGATTATGTACCACTCCGGAAGTAATTGAACAATATTATGTAATAATTATAATACAAATTACCGACAGAAAGTGTATAATGTATACTTCCGCATTCAAGTACGTTGGACTAGAATCATCATCGTCACAATTTCGCTTTATTATGAATGGTCACTGATTTATGCATTATGGATATTTCATTAGAGGCAAAAACACGGTACTTGTCATGCATAATGCATAATTCATGTGGCGGATACATTTACCACTTGCCACTTTGCTCTGTGGACACTTGGTTTCTTTTTTATACGGATATGTTAAGTGAATTTAGTTGTTGCCTGAGAGATCGACAAAGAAATATATAACTTTACGCTCCTGTAATATGCCATATAAATGTCACAGAAAGTGCTAATTATTCGATGCAGGCACAACATTTGTAGGAAAAAAAACCCATAACATTTTATGTTTGATGCGTGGTTGAAGCGTGGTGTCTGTGCTTATATATGTATTGCTGATATTTTTCAACTGTTGTAAAACATTATGTCTTTGGAAACATCCGTCATTTTTGGCAGTAAATACGTTGTATGACATTGTTTGTAAATGTCCTATTCTAAATTTTATTACCGACCATACGTGAAGCATGCTAAATGTTTATCTTATTAAAAATCACTCAGAAAGAGCAGACAGCTAATTTGCAATATCTCCCAAGAATAAAGAATCCCTTTAAAATCCATGTTTCGTTTTTATATGCTTGTTTTTTCGTATTCATGAGTCATAACTTTTGTTCAAGTAAAGATTTGTATCAGTTATTAATGACATTTTAATGGTTAACGTCAACGTATGTTCCCATAAGATGGACAAATCTGGTGATAATGTTTCACAATTAGTTCAAAATAACACCAATCACGATGCCATTTCACCACCAATATCTCAAAACACAGGCAAAAGGTAACCTCATTTGCGGGGTTTACGGTAACTCTGTTCGGCACAATCATTTCCACAATTATCAACAAATCCATTTGTCATGTGCCATATTCAATGTTTCGTATTTAGAAATAATCCAGTTTTTCAAGTTTCAGCATATTCTCCCATGTGAATGTTCCTTTTAACGCATTTGAATAATCAGCTTGCGGTATGCTCGTACTAAGTATACACATTTAACATTGCCGTTGTAAAATACGTTAGCTATCTGTTTTTAAAATACTGCTACATTGCGAAATATTGGATTTGACAGTTGTCAGTAGGCAAATTGGAAAATTTTGTTATTTAAGGAATGTCAAGTGCGGAAAAATTTAATAAAATGAGATGCATAATTTTTTCCAATACATGTACGTCCCATTTTGTACTTAATATATCTTAAAATATTCTCTCGCGCCACTAGAATGATAATAAATAACATTTACATCTACAAAAACTATTATTCTCATTGTAACGAATCAAATGTTCTTTGCATAATTTTTAGCTATCGTTAGTCCATTTCTGCATCTGACCTTTGCCAATATGTTTTGATAACGACATCTTATTGAGTGGTCTTCTATTGCTCTTAAAGAGACCTCCGGATTTTATTAAAGGCGTAGGTATCAGTTAAAATGTGAGTTTCAACGATCTTTTTGCATGTACAATTTATAAATTTCCAACTGTAGCAGAACATAACTTTTACAAAAATACTTACCTGAGATAAAAAAAAATAAAATACTACGCATTATTTCCATGTTAGGAACATCATCATTTAAGCAGAAGACAATGCAACATTACTTGACAAAACAAACATATGCGTTCATTAGGGATATTTTATTTTATATTTGCTTTAGATTTATAGTTGGCATTTCATTCGAAACTAAACGTTTTAACATTGTCATGTGATTGTATTAAGAAATCATAGAAACTTTAGGACAATACGAGTATTATATTCGTATAAAACGTATGTGAGTAACGTCAAATGTATGTGTAGAAATATTTCTTTTTGTCAGAATTGGTTCATTGTGATCCTAAAATCATAAGCAATTAAATTCGAATTTTATAATAGCAAACTAGTATATTTTACTACATTATAATAATCAGTTTAAATTCCGTATAGCTCGGACAATATGACTTATGAATGTTGAATACATGCATTATAAATCGATCACGACGTTTGTTTCCACCAGGGAATTGTGTATATAGGGGGCTTACTGTACCGTAGCATCATGACTTAGTCGATTTATTTTATGCTTTCTTGTGATTGATATGGAAATATAAGTGAAATAAAATTCACTGTTTAAAACAGTGAAAATTATCACTCTTGTTATGTGCAATGTTTCACACTGGTTCCCGATTTAATACAGTAAACGAAACGTACCGTCAACGATGCCGGACTCAAAATTGTGACATGACGTCATTATTTTGACGTCATGACGTTACAATTCCCGCAATATTTTCAAATTAAATGCATTTAGATAGCACTTAACATGTAACAAAACGGCGTAATAGCATAAAAAAAAAACAATTTGTTGGTTTCGGTAGGATAGAGTATCGATTTTTGATTTACTCGTGATCATAGAAAATATATAAGCGCCACTCGTGAAAATATAAATTTATATGATCACTCGTGAATTAAAATCGATATTCTTCGGAAATCAATGATATATTATGTTCATAAAGTTCGCGAAGGTATTGTTAATTTGTTGGAGCTATACCAAAGGTTTGCTTTCAGACATGCTCATTACATTAAAAGTCTGTAGTCTAATTATGCGCTCACTGCATGACACCACTTGGTGCATTAAAACTCAAATGCAATTAGCTGCTTCTCTGTCGATGTCTCCTTCAATTATTACTCACAGTGGTTTAATACTTAGAATTCATTAAACACACATGAGAAATGCACGAACCACGATTCAACATTGGCAAATGTCAAGTATGGTTTGTAGTCAAGCATGCTTACAGCAAGGTCTAGTTGTAAAGTGATGCAGATTTAGTTTAATTACTTTAGGCGATAAGAAAATTCACCTTACCAAATATACAATACAAACTGTCACCAACATACAACAAGAAAGTATTTTACATGTATATCTTCATTATTAGTTCAGACAGAACAGAACAGAACAGAAAGTTTATTTTGTAAATAAAGGCCACCGGCCCAAAATACAACAGACAATCAAACTTATATAATGAAAGGTTGTGTCTCACAATCGTGCACAATAAACATGTAAATCGATGTCTGTTTTCATTAACTGAAAAATATATGTCATTATTTTCTGTAGTACAACTTCATTTGTGGATTGCATAAGATTTATAAAAGAAGCAACATCACTTTGGCCGTTAAACCATGAATACAAATATAAATTGCGTTTTTGTATATATTTTAAACACTCAAAAAATACATGCAATTCTGTTTCTACTTTTCTTATTTGCAATTGTTCTAGACAAAAAGTACAATAACGTTCTTCTCTTAAAATACCTGCATGTTTTCCGGTTTCTATCGCAAATTTATGGTCAGAACATCTTAATTTAGCAAAGCTTTTACGATAACGAAAAGTAATGTTAACAGATAAATATTTTTCTGGGTTTAGCAATGACTTAAATTGCCTATATGTATCACAACGAGTTGAATTTAAACTGTCATGCCAATTTTGATATTTAATATCACGTATTCGTTGTTTAAAAGTTTCTAGAAAAACATTAACATTACCAATTTCTTGGGATATCCAAACGTTACCAAAACCATGTTTGAAAAGCAAATTTTTAACACCAGTAGTCCAGTTAACTCTACCTAAATCATCATGTTGTTTAAGCATTAAATAACAGTTCCGTGGGTACCTATGATTTGGCATGTGCAATATTTTACACCAATATTGTATACAAATTGTGAAATAGTCAACACAATGCGGAAATCGCCCACACTCTCCCAGCGCCATACAATCATTGACAGAAATATGAACACCTAGAACATTTTTACAACATTGTATTTGAATACGTTCGATTATTTCTGAAAATTCAAAACCCCAGATTTGAGCTCCGTACGTGAGTAGTTTCACCATTGAGTCAAATAGTTTGAAAAAGTCTTCTCTATGGAAGCTACCGAATGACATCTGAAACATTTTTATTGCTCACTGTATTTTGAGATATATGCACACGGGCGAATAAGTCTGTGTACATAGCTACGATTACATTGTAAAATTTACCCCGTATACCTATTGTATACAGAATTTCAAACAATTTATGGTGCATAAGCCCATCGAAGGCCCGTTTGAAGTCTATAAATAGAACATAAAATCTACCACCAGACTTTGAGATATATTTTTGAATCATACGTTGTAACGTGAACATATTATCTACTGTAGAATACCCAGGCCGAAAACCGGCCTGCGATTCTTCGATTTTATTTAATGTCTCTGCCCATAAGCATAACCTAGAATAAATGATATTTGAAAACGATTTATACATAATGTTTATCAGAGAGATTCCTCTATAGTTGGAAGGCTCCTCTTTTGAACCGGATTTATGTACCGTGACAATAACGGTTTCGCGCCAGCTATCGGGAAAGACGCCAGTATTTAGAATAGCGTTAAAAAGATCATATAATATTGGTGAAATAATCGTACATGTATTTTTGTAAAATTCGGCACTTATTCCGTCAGTGCCTTGAGACTTGCCCGATTTAAGCTTTTGTATGCTACTTTGTACCTCGGATAATAAAATAGCAGAATGTAATATATTATCAACTTGTTGTTCGGTATTTGATTGTTCCATAGAATTATCAAGTAAAGGCGATGGCAAATTTGGCCTATGTAGTAAATCTTTGAAGTATTCTACCCACTTATCAGGAGAAATATGTGATGAATTTTCTGACTTATTAAACTGCTTACTTAGCTTAATAGTTCTCCAAAATGCGGATGCGCTATTTCTAGCATTAATTAGTTTGTTTCGCATAGACTCTTGATGTTGTGTACGCTTTAAATGACAAATACGTTTAAATTCATTCCGTGCTAGTAAATATAACTTTAAATCAGCCGATAAGCTGGTCCATCGGAATCGCCTTAGTAGGGAGTATTTATGGTGTTTGACATAATTGCACTCACTATCCCACCACGGCTGGTTACGATATCTGTGTGGTTCAGATACTGTCCTACTTCGAGCGCATTTCATTTTGATTGCCGCATTTTGGTAAACATACATTATTTTATTTACTGCCTCGTTAACATTTGATTGTAAAGATAGAGTAATTTCCTCTCTAAAGTTATTAATTAATGACATAAATCTATCGAGAAAATCTTGTCGATAAACTTCTTTCCATTTAAATTTATCTAACTGGACGCACTCCACCTTATCGTTAAGACCACTGCGCAAACCTGAAATTGGATCGGCTGCAATATGACCAGGAAACGTTAAACATGACGTCAATGGTAGATGATCAGATTCATCGCGTAAATCAATAGCAAAGTGCGTTACATACCGGAATATGTCAGACGATACGATATGATAGTCAACAACGCTAGCACCATTGACACTCAGGTACGTTAAGTTTCCCTCCACATCATCAAAGAGTCGACCATTTAAAAAATGTACGCTATATGTACAGCAGAGGTCGACAAGTGTTTTACCAAACGTATTGTACTTTACGTCCTCGTTATTCCGTGAGAGATCAAAATAATCTGATTCATAATCAGCTGTAGAAGTATTAAAGACAAAATCGAGGCTGTCTGATGGGATATAATCAAGTAAGTTAGATGTGCGAGCATTAAAGTCGCCTGCTATATGTAAATTGCAGTGAGGGTATGATCTCAATACAAGTCGTAAATTTTCATCTAAAGAACTGATTCCATCAATTTCTCTATTCCTGTAAATATTAGACCCTTCTGGTGAAACATACGCAATATACAAAATAGTATCTAGGCAATCTGATATCATACTCGTTTTCATATACAATACTATGCAATCAGCAATATCATGAAAAACACGTGCAATAAACCAATTATCCGTTAATGTTTGTTTAACAAAAACAGCTATACCCCCGCTATTGCGAATAGAGTTAATCCCTTTCATTCGTACACATTCAAAACATGTAAAATCATGTAAAAAGTTATTGAACTCCCCAATTGCGTCTCCCCATGTCTCAACTAATCCGATGACGTCAAATTGACTTAAATAGCTTATAACACTGTTATTGTGTGTATACTTCTTAAGTCCACATATATTCCATGTACAAATGTTAATACATGAGCCTTGACCACTACCCTAGTCCACCACAGAGTCACTCTGCTCCTCCTCGGCCTCTCTCTCGCTGTCCGTTCGGTTGACCGCATCGCCCCTGATACACCTCTCGCCCTTTGGCTGACTGCCCCGGATGAAGTAACGCTCCTTGTTGCGACACTCTGTTTTAATCGAGAAGCACCGGTAGCAGTAGCACCAGAAGCAGAACCATTTTGTGCACGATGAGAGCGCACCGGAGCTGTTCCGATCCGCTCGATCATACTGGTATTATCATTGTACCTATACACACCATCATCCGTGACAAGCTTGTCATAGCGTATCGATGCATACTGCCCCCTTCTCCTGGCTTCTTCCAACTTTTTGCCCAACTCTCGCCTGTGGACCTGCACCCGTTCGGTGCGCACACTGTACTGCGAATCCTTATTAAATGTTAGACGGACCTTTTGCCTGACTGCCTCGCGATCCTTATAACGTGAAAATTTAACGACAATGGGACACTTTTCCGAATGCTTACCACCCACCCTATGAGCTCGCTCAATGTCAACATTTTCCAGTTCCGGCATATCTAGATCCATGCTTATAAAACTACGAACCTTTTGCTCAGTGTCCTCCCATTTTTCTGTAGATCGACCGGAAATGCCCAAGAATCTCAAATTGTTCCTGCGCGAGTGGCCTTCCAACTTATCAACCTCGTTTGTGATTATATAAAGCTCCTGCCTTATACTCCGATTTTCCTCCTTTAGGCTCTCATTTTCTGCTTTTAATATGCTAATAGAATTTTTAATATCATCTATTTATTGACTCAAAATCCCGTACCATGTCCGATTTCATTTCCCTTAGGAAGCCCATTATTTCTCCATCTGAACTTGCTTTTTGACTCAGAGATTCAGCTCTGCCACTGGAAGGGGTATCGCAATAACCATGAATAAGCGCAAATCAGTCTTCTATTGACATGTATTCGACATTATTTGATTCATTTACAAGTATACTCTTCTGGAATTCTCTTTGAATTATTTTATGGAATTAATAACCGGGAAATAATCCGACTTGTCGTTAGCAGTTACAATACCGTTTAGTAATGTCAATTAATGCGGATAAAAGGGACAACTATCATTTGATAGTTGTAAGTAGCTTTATGGACAATCTTGATTGGTACAAATCGATTAAAGGATCACATATGAGATTTATGTACATATTAGGAAAGCTATGAAATATGTGTACATCCTTATAAATTGCCACTATCTGCTATCATTGCTCTCTAAGAAATGTATACGAATAGAAAGTCGATTATTGAACGGCTATTGTGAACCACACATAAGCGCAATGCTCCCCATACACTGAATGTGCATTGGCTTGATTCATGTTTGGATAACATGGAAGACTAAGCACAGCTTTGTAATTAATGGTCTTGGCCTTGCACACTTATTTAATATTGGCAATATTTCATGGCCATTTTATAACCAGACTACTAAATGTGTTGTTTTACAGCTCACATGATATTATATGATTGAAACGTTCATTTGAAGTTTCATTTCATATTACGCACATCGGAAAAGCCATATGCCTAATAGATGTTGATTTATCTTGCTAATCGTTCGCGTCTTATGAATAATGAAATCTCTGAGATTATTGTGAACAAACATAATTCTATCAGCATTCTCAAAACGAAATTATGTAAAAATATTATGTTTCTAAACAGTAACTCCATATATATATGTAATCACAAGAGTTTGTAAACGTGTCAGATTGTTTGTCAGTATAAGTTGTATTCAGTTCATTACATTACATACAAATGGACAATCTTACTAAAAAAATAACGGACTGAATTTTTAGTCAGATTTGCCGACAAAATGGACAAAAAATACGCTGGAAACAGACAAGCGGTACTAACTATAGATATATGAAAATTATATACATTTTGCGTGGAAGAAACACAAGTGGAGTGCTCTGTTAAAAAGGAGGAAATCCGTAAGACACTAAAGAATATTATGCTTGTATTATTTAGGGTTGTAATGTCCATGGAGAATTTTTCAGAATTTGAGAATTTATTGTAAACATGTAAATATTGACCTTCGGCCCAGAATACAACAGATATAACAGTTACAATACATTATTAAAATATGCCACATTGTTTTCATAATAGTGTTACAGTTTATATATCTGGCAAAGAATACTTCAATGTATTATATAACAGTTTTAATCCTGCAAATTCCAATAGACAACTGTGCCCGTTTTCGTAACCGTTATACAAGTTGTTATTAAGAGTGTTAACTGTAGATGAACAGTGTAAACATGATACATGATATAACATGAGAGAAAATGGTTCCTTGCAATTGAATTGTATAATCATCCCCGCACTTACGCGGGTCTTATTCTAGACACTACTAAAATGCTTGTAGTAGTTTCATATTTTATTTAAGTGACACATAGTACATACATATAATATCATCAGTTACAGTTATGAACAATGTTAGTAATCAAATATAAAGTAAATTGAGAAAAAGTATTAAGTAAATAATTGCAGTACTACCCAGCCATGCAAATTGCTTATGAGTCACTAATCAGACATGGTTAAGTGTAGTAGTGTTATACATTTCATTTCATGGAATAAATTGTGACACAGTTACAGCATTCGCTTGCGTGAATATAGTTCATAGTTACCTTATTTATGGCACTAGTGTATAATGGTTCATAATAAGCAATTTGAAATTAACTCGTCACACACAGTTTGCTTGTATCTATGCTCGAGGTATGTCGAACATCACAAACAACTTCACAGTTGTACTATGTAAAAAGCAATACCGATTAATATTCCACTTAGTCAAGTCATGTGCAATTATATCGTGTTTTGAAAGCCGGAAGTGGCTTATTGCACATAATCACCTTATGGACGATACTTCCTACGTTACATTACATATTTGTTAATCTTATTCAACGTGTGTCTACGTTTGCTACATTAACGGAAAACCACACATGGTCGATATCATTGCTGTATGGAAACCTTATACTTCGTTAGTCTAATTGGATTGAAGCTTACATCTGCACCCGTTTTTATTTCAAATAAATGCTTAATACGTAGTTTTTAAGAAGGCTTTGCTAAGTGTATATAAATCGCATTGAAACCACTGCAGTGTACAATACCAAGCTGCTTTATTTGATTTATAGAGATCAAAAGGACAATATTGTGTCAATATTTTTAACAGACTTCAGGTTTATGTTCATGCCAAATCAAAACAATTGTAAGACGCATTTGTAATTTTTATATTAGAAGACACATGTTCTTGAAACTCAGGATTCAAAACATTCGCATATACTGATAACAAATGGACATTCAAATAAACGGAACTTTTGTTTTCATTAAAATTGTATGGCAAAACTCTTCTCGGTCAATTTAATATTATTTATTCGTTGATTTGGTACCCAAAGAAATAGGTTTATAGAGTAAAAATAAATGACATGGTAGTCCACATATTTATTTTATCTTGATGTCACATGGATACATTTTCTGCAATATATATCGACCATGAGCGCTTTGATTGGTCATGTTTGTTTTACTAAAATAGCTGGAATTCACAATCAATTCCCAGTGAAAGTTGTTGTAACTAGTACGTGTATTTTGTCTTTGTTTTGTCTTTTTTATTTATGAAAAAGCTTTAAATACAGAATGATATGTTTTCGATAGTTTGTTTTGGTTATTGTTCTGTTTCCTAGCAAGTATATGGGATATTTATGGCAGGCTGGCTACTGATATGTATACCACATTGCATGGATAACGAGGTCTTGCCAGACGCAGTAAATATCTGTGTTTTCCATGTATCCGTTTGATTGACATAAAGATGTGTTGTGATGTGAACGTACGAAAAAAACCTACTCCATGACTCTAGAAACTTTTGTTATTTTTTATGAACATACAATTTATGATTTTATGTAAAACATAACCTATAGCTATGACAATGAATATGAGGTGTACCTAAAAGATTGAACGCTAGAACAGTGTATAATTTATAATTATAAGTAGTACATGCTTTGTTCAATACTCTTCGTTTAACTAGTTGTTTGTTTCTTTTCAAAAATATGTTAACATGTATTAAAAAACAGGACGAATAATAAATTTCAAAGCAAAATTAAGAAGATTTTGCTGGATTAAAATCAGATATTTAATTAAGCTCGTATAAGGCAATACACGTTTCCTTTGATACATGATCTGTACATGCTAAATAAGCTACAATATTTCCGTACTAAATTATTTTTTTCCACTGATATGAAGAAATAATCATGCTTCATAATATAATTTTTTATTTAGATTTTTCCCGAGCAACTCATGAAAAAAGCTTCTTTGTATTTGTATGCGACATTTCATCTCACTCCTTTTCACAAAGAGACTGTTTATTGAGCAATTTACAGAATCAATAACTGCGTTCACCATTTGAGCAATGATTTTTGACGTGCGAAAATATTACTCGACCAGCTCTGAAGCCCCACTAGGACGCGGGAAAATCTGGGATACTAGGATGATAGGATAGCAAATGCTTGGTCAACGATACTGAGGAGGGACATACCAAGGTAGTTGGAGTCGTTTTTGCATCTTTGTACAGAGTTACCATATTGGCATCTCGCATGAACTGTGGATTGTATCCATTTTCCGTGCAAAGGTAAAGGTCTTAATGCATTTCTGTAGAGGGACACAATTGCCACTTTAATATAACATCACTTTCTGGAGCCTTCCTACGATCAAGACAGCCAATAACGTCGTTTAGCTTTTTCCAAATCCTCCAGTTTGGAACGAGAACAGGTGGTAGAGCACACTTGGCAGTATCGGGAATGATGTTTTGCGTTGTATAGAAATCCAAGTAATGTTTGTCCAAGTGCAGATTCTTTACTGGTCAAAAATGACAATGACTTTCTTGAATTTGAGACGGGCTTACTTTATCTTCACGAGGTCGGTTCTTTTTTGATGCCCGCGTATTATTGTACATTTAAATGGTCGACTGAGGACCACGATGTTCTTACTAGATTTTGGGGTCAAATGGAGATATTTATATTATTTGATTCGTGTTTTAAAAATATTCAATATGGTATAATATACATCATTGTTGAAAAACTACAAATGCAGTTATTAATATTTCTACAATGTTGTGACTACGTTAAGCGCGTTATTTTTTTATATCCTGACTGATCTATGTGTTCTAGGTAAACATCCGTCTTTAAACAAACACTGTATAAGCACCCAAAACTTCTAACTCAATTTTCTCAGTTTTCTCTGAACAGTAACATTAACAACGTGATTTGCCGCCGACGAAAATTTGTTATAATAGAGAGTCGAAAGGAAAAGATCTAGTCCGTGCTTGTGAATGAGGAAAAGATACAGCTCACCAGTGTATTCTATGATACAGCTCACCAGTGTATTTTATACCGCAAAGCCTACACCATGCTGCCGATGTTCATCTGGGTTTTTCCATTGCTAGAAAAAGATGAAGTTTGGTTATTTAAATAACTACTGTTTGCTATTCGTGTTTAATGGCGGCGGCAGGCAAATTCGACATGTCGAGATTCAGTCGGTATAGTTCCTTAGCTGTGACAGCAGTCTTCTTAACATTATCTATCTTCTGTAGACTCATGGTCCTGACATTCCAGCTTGCAAGACAAATAGATCGAGTCTTCTTTAACCTTCTATTCTTGTCCGTTGCATACGTTATATATATATGAACACAGTGAAACAGTCAAGCTGTGTCTAGGCAGAACCTTAGCTGTCCAATAAAGTGTGATGACCTATCCCACCGTGGCGAGTGTCTTATCGGTTTATCACAGAAAACTGCCATTGTCCATGTGGTGTCGACCCTTTATGATGCCGGAGTGGCCAAGCCTTGGCGGATTTTGCGGAGGATGAGCCGTTGCCCATGGAGCAGGTTCCTATTCACTAAATGACCAGTGGGAATAATAAGTCGATACAGCTTGGGACCGACATTGTCGCAGTAGTTGCCGAAAATATGTTGGGTTACAGAATTTGACCGCATTTCGGGCTCCATCTCCGTATTTTCTGTAGTGGTTTCTCCCCACTTCCCATTGCCCATGCCATAGATAGGTAAAACCGCAGAAACCAAGTTGGATTTCAATAAAGAAAAAGACATCCTAACGTTCAATTATGTCAATAAAGTTCATTGAGGTAGATAAGTTTGTCGGAACTATACTGGTCATGAACGTAATTCCGGCCACTTTGGTGGTTGTTTTTTTTTGTAATCTCACGACGTTGTACACAACTGATCAAAATTAAACTTCACATCAATAATCCTGGGTTTGAAACTCTTATAACGTGTAAGTTTAAATTAAAATGGACGAGTGTAAGGTAACTAAATAAACGGAAATAAAGAACGCAAAAAATGTCCATTTTCCTAGCTCAAATGTACGTAAAAAATCGGCCACTTTTTAGTATCCTCGGCAATGTTTATAACAAAATAGTTTTTTTTAATAACTATCCCTATCTCAAGAGTAACGATCATGGTTTACAAAAATTAAAATTTTGACTAAAATATCCTACCTAAACGACTTTCTTTCACCGGTACCCCTCCCCCCTCCCCTTAAATTCTGTATAATTTAAACCAATGTTGGCAATGGTGAACTGCAAATGGTTTCGTTTCTTTCGTTTGCTTGTTTTTATTGTGTTTGTTTTGTTTACACGTCATTTTTATGTCAAAAATAAAGTAAACAAGTTTTTAAAATTTGAAGCCAAAGGTGACGTGAGCTATAAATAACTTTAAACTTCTTTTAATTCTATACAAGGGAGATTTGAAAATCTTAGTGTATAGCTGTAAATTTTCACCTGTGCGGGTGTATGCGTTTTATGCGAGTAAGTAAACAGTTATAACTGGTATGAATAAAATAGAGAATTCATTATTCAATTAAATATAGATATCATTAGTATGAATATAATTTTTTTAAATATAAGAAACATATATTTGAGGGCCGAATCGTCAAAGGGGCCGATTTGTCTACTGAATTGTTTTACTAGAACAGGGACCGGATAAATCTAGGGGCCCAATAATCTCCATACCTTGAGTAACTCCTTCGCTGAAGAAGGCTACAACATAAACTTACCGGGGCTGACTAGAGTTTACGATGATATTGGTATTAAATTCAGCGAGAATTGTAAGAAAATCAGAGATAACCGAATTTAAAGAGAAAACATGTCTGGGCAAAATAGTGATGTGATCTTTTAAACAGAAGCCGGTGATTACTATTTCGTCAAATTTGCTTGTGAAAATGTGTTAACGGTTAGAAGAAATAATAAATTTAAATCTGTAATCATGCAACACCATATTTTCGGTGCGTGCGTATGATGACGTCAGTTTCCCCACGTGACTCAATATTTCCTGTTATGATACTGAGATTTCAATGCAAAAATAAATAACGATATACTTACTGGAATCGAGAAATCTGTAGAAGTCTGTTGCTATAGAAAGTTATTTTGCTAATTGTTTTAAAACAATATTAATCTCTATCGCAAAAACGCTTTTTGAAGGGTGGCCAAATATTTACGTACAGGCCGGAATTACGTCCATGACCAGTACGAACTATTTTGCATAAAAGCATTTTGAATTCTAAATTCAATACAGTCGTCTATTTAATTTTTTCTTATTATGCCCTCCCTGCATGACATTGGGTGCATTAAAATGTCAAATGCAATAAGCTTCTTCCCTGTAGATGTCTCCTTCAATTATTATTCACGGTTATTATTCATTAATTGAATTCACTAAACTGACAAGCGGAATGCACACACCTAGTAGTTTCAATAAAGGCAAATGTGAAGTATATAGTTTATATTTACAGAGGTGACGAACGGTCAGTTTTATTACTTTCAGCGATTAAATATACGACGGATAACCTGATAATTATAAAATTAAATTCACAATTTAATATTATTAGAAGTTATCATATACCTTGAAATGGAGTTAAGAAATGGCAATCAGTGATGATACGGTCCATGGCATATATTTTTTATAAAACATCTATAGGCGGCCAGGATACACATATTATATTAATAAACATATTACTTACCTGCGATCCATAAAGGCGTTCTGAATAGTTCTATCATTAGAACTGTGTATGTCATGGTGATGGTTAACCTTTCAATAACCTTTACGTTTATTCTATTTGTATTATATTTCCTTTTTTCGATTACAAGGAATAAGGGCGATTTAGTTTTCTTATAAATAGCAGTAAACATTCTTTGCTACATTTATTTCGAATAACAACGGATCTAAACATTTTTTGCCTCATGTATTTGAATAACAACGGATCTAGACTGATGGAAATGATTATGGAATTACCAGCAGAATAGTATATTTACCCGTTGCAATATCATAAAGTAAATTAAAATAGTCTTTATTAGAATCATGGATTAATTGTTTAGATTCGTTTAACTCATGAAACTGTAGAAAAGAAAGTCTGCTGTAATAAGAAAACTCAATTGAACGTTTTTTCTAGTTTTCGAAAAATAAAATAAAATGCAGACAATGGGTCAAGCGCAAAGGTTATTGAAAGCTAAACCTTCACCATAACAAAGTAAACGATGTCATCTAGAAGAAGATATAATGAATAAAGTGTATTTAAGTATAGAACGTTAACACTATGTGAACTGATAGTATATTTGCGTACTAGTGTATATCGTGGAAATGCATTTTCCACTGCACTGAATTACAACATTCAAGTCAGTGGCCCTACCCATACAGCTTCTAATTTTAAACTTAAATTGAAGTTGATAATTTTAGATATGTTTTGATCAATTATTTTTTCCAGCTGCATATATTTAATGAATAAAACTGACATGGGTCACTTCAGAACCAGAACTACGTGCGACAATGCTATGAATACAAAAACTACATTTGACATTTGCCAGTGTTGAACTTTTGTTTATGCATCCCATGGTTCTATTTAATGAACTTCAAGTAACAACTGGAAATAATAATTGACAGAGACATGAACAGAAAAGTAGGTAATTACATTCCACTTTTTAATGCGCAGATTGTGTCATGTTGAGGGCGCTTAATTAGACGATTGAAATGGCTACTGTATTTAATCTAGAAAATGTTTTGTCTTAAACATTTGTGTGTAGGTTCTACTTGTCCTGATTCTCATGAATGTTTTGGCCTAATTTTAAGTTTGTAATTATATTTTTTACTGTTATCCGGCTTAGTTCTTGCGGCTATTAAAATTCATAGGAAAAGCAGTGAGAATCCGTTATTGAAAATCCGAAGATGAAGTCCTTAATGCGTTCTGATTCTGTAACCGAACAGCTTTTCGGCAAGTACTGCAGAAAACAGCTACCGGCGATTTTTTATGCACACCGGTGTGTCATGTAGAGGGCCCATAAATAGTCGATGGAACGGACGATTGTTTCGACATCGTTTTCCCAGGCGAAGCGTATCCTATAGCACCAACAAATTCACCTGACTCGATTGAACTTGGTTAACAAAACACTGGTAATATTGTTAATTGTACCTCTTTCGTGCGCGTTATTCGACTTCTTTAATACAGCAATTGGTGACATGCAGAGTCCGCATGATAAGATATTTTACTCTAAAGAATATGTATTAAAAAACGAAACATTTTGTTTAGTTCTTACAAATTAACATGACCTTCGTGAACGTTATGAACATAATATAATCCTTAAATTATTTCCCTCGTTTATACTTGGCTTAATAGGTGTTCTTTTGAACGTGGTGGGTATTGGAATCATTCATACCACTGCCTATAAGGAGCACATTATTCCGTGTATACGCTTTACAATCTCTTTATAATTAATTCCTTCATTAGGGTCATTTTCAGGTCAAATTTTCCGAGCTGCAAGACAGAGAAACTTATTATTGTAATGGGATGCAATACTTATTAATAAAATTTCCCATTTTAGTTCTTTCTCTTAAGATCACGACGAACCAACCCTGAACAAAATAATATAATAAATTGTAGTACACGCTTGACGTTATACGCATCTATTCGAGTGAAATACTAACTCTAAAGAATTAAGACTACACAAACTTATCGCTATAAACGTTCAGGTTTGTACAGACATCTTACACGGTCTGCTGCATACTTATTGATGTGGTTTGCATTGAATTACACATTATGTTGTTTGTAACTTAAGTAATAAGATTGTTTAATTTAATAGTTTTAAAAGTTTCTTTTGCTGGTAAATTTCGAAATATCCATACTGTATATGGAAAGAAGTCGTTGCAGCTGACATCAATAGTAAATACATTTCGTAACGTCCAGCAGTCTGTTGCAAAATGCCTGCCCACTACATAAGTTGTCTGTAGCACACATTTTTACAGGACACAACAGGAGATATCCAATGAACATACTGCGTTTTATTGAACCCTAATGTCGTTTTGTTTCTTCTGGCGGAGAGAAAGAATGGAACTACACGCATTTTAGCTACAAAATGCCACTCATTGGAAAATATCTTCATATCGTTTTATTCATTGTCCTACATAACAGGATACTGCTTAACTCACCTTCACAGTAAACAGACTAGTAAACTGTTATACCCACAGTATATAGCTGGTTCATTTATTTTTATTTTTGTTGTTGTTGTAAATGGTCTCAATCTGGTACAAAATCAGCATTAAAAATGATTTTCACAGGAAAATTTCAGTTCAAATGTTTACTTTAATATTACTTGTGTTAATATTTTCTTTAGGAACTTTGTTGATATGGTCCCTGGTTTATTTCCAATAGGTTTATATTGGATATGACAATTGACGAATTGTGTTATTGAGTAATTGAGGAAAAGAGTGTCCCGAACGTAAAGCAACTTTTTTTTCATTAGCCAGACAACATCCATTTGCCATGCCGTATAAGTTAGATAAAATTGTTGGATGGTATGTCGCGCTTCATTAAACCATACATTCTTCATTTTTAGGACTCGTTTGTTTCATAATTTGTTTAACGCTACAAAATCATAGAGCCGATGAAATAATCATGGTATTAGAATTCCATTGGCAGAAGAGTCCTTAGCATCATCCCTCAATCATATGGACTATGCCTTGTTAACGTAAAACTTGATTTAAATTAAAATGTGTTGGGATGAGTTCCAGGCCTTTCGGAACTTTCATTTGCCGCATGCATAGAATACTTCAAGTATAATTTGAAATGCTTTGCGGCTGTATTTCATCTGTCTGTGAAAGGAAAGACACTGCATTTCGAAACAGTGTGAATTTATTGCAAAATTGGCGTTGACGTCCCTGTTATTTGTCGCGAAGTGTCCCGTAAAAGTTATATTGTGCAACTGTAATTTTATTGCATGCATTTATTGCATTATTTAATCAAATCTCGTCGATCGGTCAATTCAAAAGGAGATCTTAGACATATAATTTAATATCCCGGACGTTTTACGGTCAAGTTATATAAGCTCAACACATAGAAACCCTTAATTAAATCCATAATATATCCAGACTACATAATTCGGTCCGTTTTCCGCAAGCTATTACTTCAGATCAAATAAATCTTGGAGAAACCCCATCGTTAGTACTAACTCGCCAGGCTGGCGACTTAATATGCTAATTTATATCACCTTGTGATCTATCACGTGACTTAAGCATGTAAATAATACACCAACACAGTGTAGCAAATGACTTTAATTATGGTTGATTTGGTCGCATTTCACGTGACAATCCCAGGGTATATCAGAATTGGAATAACTGTTTAGTATTCTCTTGTCTTTTTATATTGCTACAAGAAAGTAAACCGAAAGTAAAAATAGATCTCGCTTTATTATCTTAACTTACACCTTCTGTAACACAGTCTGTCAGTGTCGGTCATGTTTGTTGTTTATTGTCTTGACACGTGATCGTAGATCATGGTCTCATGGACATGCGTCAGCGAGATCTATTTTAGGGGATTTACTTTCACTTCATTGGTTGTTCTCAATGCCTCAGTTCGCTAATGTATGCAGTTTTAAATTGTATAAAATGTTAGGTTGTGTGTTGGAGCCAATTGTACAGAAGATATAGCCCGTTTTTATAACATGCTGAGACTTTAACGTCTGTTGTCTCAGTATCACTGATAGCATATAAAATATGAAACGAACAAAGAAAGCTTATCTCTGCTTAACTATTAAGACTGTAATCTATTCACATGATTCTACAGAAAGCAATTATCAGAGTATGCATGGTGTTGATGTAGCATCATCATTCATCACGTAGGCTATTTATAACCTAAACGCAATAAGCTATGTTTTCGCTAATAAATAGGGTATCAATAAGAGGAGTTGTTTAATGTTTATAACTTAGACTAGTCGAGCAATAACATGCATCAATTGCAAATTTTTGTTTACAATAGCAATTTTAATACGGTCAAGGGAAGCGAGTGTCCGATATTAAAATGTCAGGTTATAATATATATAATGAGTAGATTAATAATATGCATCGTACATGTTGATGAAGTGTACATTAGGAATAATTTTGGTGTATTAATTTAAACGTTCAAACGTGTTTGAAACAAACGTTGTACATATAGCCGCAGAACTCCAGATAACGTTATAGTGAACAATGTAAATGTACACTCAAACAGGAATTTATGGCGTAAATGTACACTCAAACAGGAATTCATGAGGTAAATGTACTCTTAGTCCAACAAATATGGGGGTATATGTACTTTCAGTCAGAAAGCTATATGGAAAGTTGGAAATGGGTTATCTGAAAGGGGCGGAAAATGCAATAGTGAAACGTCAAATGATTTAGTAAACTTTTCAATGAGATGATAAAAATTTTATATAAATAATTACTACACATCCACACTTTTAACAGTTATGGGTCTGCTTTTCCATGTATACGAAACAACTGGAAATTTTGTGCGTAAATGTACAAAGTTTTTGTCGCATCTTGTGATTTTCTGTCCGTAAATTACGCGTGTACGCGAACTGTTTGTTTGGATTTTTTTGCCGTTTTTAAACAGTATTTCAGTCATATCACGGCGGTCAGTTAACCTACTCACACTTTTTCTGGATAAGCTTAGCTAATCTAAGCGGTTTACAAGTACTAAGTGCACATACTTATGCCAGTACCTGACATCTGCTCTACTTGAATCAGCGGTAAAGGGAGAATGGCTGTAGAAATAATTTCATGACAAATCCCCAAACAAGCTATGTACGCGAACAATCTAGTCGTCTTGGTGTAGCTGCAAATTGTAAAAGCAACTGTAAGTCTTGCATTCATCAAATGCAGAACATGGTTATTGATTCCGTAAACAGTCATAGTATGAATATCCAGAGGAAAGATGAAATATTATATTCAAATACAATGATGCCCTTTCCTAGAAATCTTTGGAAAACGACTAATCAGATAGCAACGATTACTAAACATCCTAAATACTATAAGGATAATATATCATTGAACAAGAGGGCCAAATGGTTTGAAAAACTTAAGTGACAACAGACATTCAACATTTTGAAGTACATATTGAAATATAAGCCTTTTCTTCAATTTGACCTAGTGACCTAGTTTTTGACCCCACATGACCCAGATTCGAAATCGGCCGAGATACCATTGGAAGAAATGTTCTGACCATGTTTCATAATGATTGGGCAAAAAATGTGACCTCTAGAGTGGTAACAATCTTTTTCTTCATTTGACCTAGTGACCTAGTTTTTGACCCCACATGACCCAGATTCGAACTCGGCCGAGGTATCAATGGGACAAATGTTTTTGCCAAGTTTTACGAAGATTGGGCAAAAAATTTGACTTCTAGAGCGTTAACAAGCTTTTTCTTCAATTTGACCTAGTGACCTAGATTTTGATCTCACATGACCCAGATTCAAACTCGGTCGAGATATCGTTAAGACAAATGTTCTGACCAAGTTTCATGAAGATTGGGCAAAAATGTGACTTCTAGAGTGTTAAAAAGCTTTATCTTCAATTTAACCTAGTGACCTAGTTTCTGATCCCACATGTACCAGATTCTAACTCGGCCAAGATAACATTGGGAAAAATGTTTTGATCAAGTTTCATGAAGATTGGGCCAAATATGTGATTTCTAGAGTGTTAAAAAGCTTTTTCTTCAATTTAACCTAGTGTCCTAGTGTTTGACCCCACATGACCCAGATTCGAACTCTGCCAAGACATCATTGGGACAAATGTTCTGTTCAAGTTTTAATGAAGATTGGGCAAAAATTTGACTTCTAGAGTGTTCACAAGCTTTTCCTACAGCCATAGGATCCCCCCCTGGCGGCCATGTTTTTCACCGGACCGGAACCATTTGTGAACCATTTTTGAACGCCGACGAGATATCATCAGAACAAAGGTTCTGTGCAAGTTTCATTTTGGCTGGGCAAAAAATGTGACTTCTAGAGTGTTCACAAGCTATTGCTATAGCCATATCAGGAAAACGGCCCCCCCCCCCTGGCGGCCATGTTTTTCAACGGACCGGAACCATTTTCGAACTCAGCCGAGATATCATAAAACAAAAGTTCGGAGCAAGTTACATGTTGTTTGGGCAAAAAAATTGACTTCTAGAGTGTTCAAAAGCTTTTTCTATAGCCATATAAGGAAAACTGCCCCACCACCACCTGTCGGCCATGTTTTTCAACGGACCGGAACCATTTTCGAACTCACACAAGATATCATTTTTCTGAGCAAGTTTCATGTTGATTGGGCAAGAAATGTGACTTCTAGAGTGTTCACAAGCATTTTCTTCAATTCGACCTACTGACCTAGTTTTTAAACACACATGACCCAGTTTCGAACTCGGCTGAGATATCATTAGGACAAATGTTCTGACCATGTTTCATGAAGATTGACCAATAAATGTGGCCTCTAGAGTGTTCAAAAGGTAAATGTTGACGACGCACGACGGACAAAAGGCGCTCACAAAAGCTCACCATGAGCATGTTGTGCTCAGGTGAGCTAAAACTACAATATATTAAAAAAGAAAACATTATACGCGTAGTGTGTCGTTAATTGGTCATAAAAAAGTCATGAAAACATGTTATAGTCATTATATGAGATTAATTAATATTTTACATTCTAAGCAGACACTACATAAAAGAATTTTTTTTTTGATAATAAATCATCTATGTTTTTTAATAAACATATCAAATGACAAAAAGTATTAAACCTACACCAGGTAAAACAAGGCTTTGATAGTATTGCAAGCAATACAGGAGTCCCCTACCGGTGAAAACTCCTACTAATTAAACATTGTGCAATACCGTCAAATCGCCCTTTATCTGTAAATGTACGAAGTTTCATATTCAATTCCAATTTGTCACTACAAGTTGTTGCTTTTTCTATTTGAGTAACATTGACCAGACATTCGAGTTACTTTTTGAGTTATTGCAGTACTAAAATGACAGAGGACCATCATATAGTCCATTCTGTGTACCAAGTTTCGTGATCATATGTCATGTTCTTTTCGAATTATTACAGTATTAAGTTTATTTCTATTTTAAGTAACAGTCACGTGACCTTTGAACTCTGATGAAAAATAAAGGGTCGTGTACAGTCCTCACCTTGCTCATCTATGTATACAAAGTTTCATCAAAAGTATCTTCAGTACGTTTTGAGTTATAGCAGGATCCAAGTTTTGGGGACAGGACAGACAGACAGAGTGAGATCGACGGACGAACAGACAGACGGACGCACACAGACGGATGGCAAACCGATAGTCCAATCTGTGTACCAAGTTTCATGAAGTTTCATGATCATATCTTATGCACTTTTCAAAATATTACAGTATTAAAGTTTATTTCTGTTTTTAGAAACAGTCACATGACCTTTGACCTCTGGTGAAAAATAAAAGGTCGTGCATAATTCTCACATTGCTGTTGCTATGTATACAAAGTTTAATCATAGTGTCTTCAGTACTTTCAGAGTTATCACAGGATCCAGGTTTTGGGGACGGACGGACAGACAGACATACGGACGAACAGACATAACGACAAACAGACAGATGGCAAACCTATAGTTCAATCTCTGTACCAAGTTTCATGGTCATATCTTATGTCCATTTCGAATTATTACAGTATTTAGTTTATTTCTATTTTTAGTAACAGTCAGGTGACCTTTGACCTCTGGTGAAAAAAAGGTCGTGCAGAATCCTCACATTGCCACATTGCCGTTTATATGTATACCCAGTTTCATCGAAACAAGTTCAGTACTTTTTTAGTTATTGCAGGAACCAGGTTTTGGGGACGGACAGACGTACGGACGGATAAACATACGGACGAATATATAGACACACAGACTGATACTTATAGTTCAATCTTTGTACCAAGTTTCATGGTCATATCTTACGTACTTTTCGAATTTTAACAGTATTTAGTTTATTTCTATTTTTAGTAACAATCACGTGACCTTTGACCTCTGGTGAAAAATAAAAGGTCCGGCATAATCCTCACATTGCCGTTTATATGTATACAAAGTTTTATCGAAATATCTTCAGTACTTTTTGAGTTATCACTGGATCCAGTTTGTTTTAGTTTGTTTCTATTTTTAGTAACACTCACGTGACCTTTGACCTCTGATAAAATATAAAAGGTCATGCCTAATACTCACATCGCCGTTTATATGTATACCAAGTTTCATTGAAGTATCTTCAGTACTTTTTTAGTTATCGCAGGAACAATATTTTGCGGACGGACGGACTGACAGACGGATGGACGGACGGACGGCAAGCCTATAGTCCCCTCCGGTGAACCACCGGTAGGGGACTAATGAAAGGTCCTGCATAATCCTCACATTGCTGTTTATATGTATACCAAGTTTCATCAAAGTATCTTCAGTACTTTTTGAGTTATCGCAGGAACTTCATTTCCATGTTTCTATTATTCTAACAGTCACCTGACCTTTGACCTCTGACCTTAGGTCGTGCCTAATACTCACATCGCCGTTTATATGCATACCAAGTTTCATCGAAGTATCCTCAGTACTTTTTGAGTTATTTGAGTTATCGCAGGAAAAAAAATTGCGGACGAACGGACTGACGGACGGACGGACGGACGGACGGAAGGCGGGCAAACCTATATATATACAATATATATAGGGGACTAACAAGCCTGTTAAAAGCGCAATATGTTATATACTACAGATTAGTTTTACACTACTTTTCATTTGATCTTAATGGAACACCTCAGTGACATTGCCACAGTTATTAATTATTTGTTATAACAAAATGGAAAACATAACATTTTCCGTTCATCAAGACAACTCCCTATTACAATTTTTTTCTACAGTCTTGATTTATGGAGTTCACAATACATCTGTATGTCAATCAAATGGATAAATGGACAACACAGATATTGATCAAGTCTGGCAAGACCTCTGTATCCATTGAGTGTATATACATCTCAAAAGCCAGTGTGCCATGGATACTCTATGTTCTTGGTAACAAAAATAATAATACTGTGACTTCTAATCTGCTTCATTAAATCATAACCTAAGCGTTCATGCTGTATTTCTTGTAGAATTAACGATAGAACCGTAAACAGTCTAACGAGGAGTGCGAACTTAAAAGCGAATTGAAATACGAAACATTAATGATTATGGGTATTATTATTTAATATGTATAACAAATCCAATTCAAAAATACTTTATCACACCACGGTTGAATATGTTGTAGCATGAGCATGTGTACTAGATATATAACCCAACTAACATGATTTTACTGTTTACGTAGCTTCATTAACTTACTAGCTTTCTGTAAGCTGTCTAAAAATCTGTTCAAATGGCGAAAAAGGGGAGTACAAATTGTCAAAAGTTACAATATCACAGAGGGACTGTCTCATTTTCATACTTGTATTTAGAGTCTCTATTTTACCCCTACAAAATACAGTTTTATATAAAATAATATACGTTAATATCGACTAACTATGGTATTTATAAAAAAAAAGAAACTTTTTTTCGATACACACCCGTTTATCCGACCGCAACGGCTACATTCGGTTTTGTATTAGAATAATAAAACAATAAGAATTGCGCATGCGCAAACAATCGGTCTTACTCTATATTTGCCATATTTTTTATTGCGCAGTAAAACATTATTTAGGAGATAAATATATTTCTTTATACGCTTTTCTGTACATACGTATTTCTCAGCACTTATTATTTCAATTTAAACAATATCTTTACTTCATTAATAAAATTAATGGATGGTTTAATGTTAAATTTTCGTAAAAAATCGTACACTCCATCTTTAAACATGTCCTGAAAACAAGTGTCCTTTTTCTATAGTACGGGTACTTTAAATGAACAAAAAAGTACGGTTACAGTATGCCTAATTAACTTCTTCGTAGTTCACTTATAATTACGAATATATACATTAAATGTAAATCCATATAAAAATCTATTAGAAATGCGTGGTAATGAAAAGTGTAATTAGCAAAAGTGATATATGGGATGGATCTCAGACGCCCGAAGGCATGCCAATGCATCATTTGTCTAATTAGTTTGGGAAGATGGGCAACTGCCTACTTTGATGACGTTTAGTTAAATAAAATGTATATCCATCGCGAATATTGCTATAAAGATAACTTTGACAAACATGTAAGCATTCGTAGGCATCAACTTGCATGTTGATACTCGTAGCCAATGAAACGCATGTGTTTTTACCAGCAACTGTAATGAATTAAGGACTTGCAAGCAACTGCGTCGTGATCATGTACATTACAACAGCGTATTCATTTTAATATACATAACTACTCATGGATACGCTAAAAGGTTTCATATACGAACGTAGGATTATAACGGTGTAAAGTTGTATTATGACGCCCCCGGCATCTTGATTCAGGAGGCATATAGTGATTGTCCTGTCCGTCCGTCCGTCCGCCCGTCCGTGACAAGGTTAAGTAGACTTTACCGTTTCATCTAGCACCAACACCGCTTACCACAACACTTGGATACTTACGCAGTTGTTGCTTATGACCATTTCCTATCCACCCATATCACCCAACCTCACTTTGATGTTGACCTTGGCATATTTTGTTTCTTAGAATAATTCAAATGGGCTGTTTCTTGGTTAACTAGATTTTACCGTTTCGTCTAGCACCAACACCGCTTGCTACAACACCTAGATACTTACATAGTTGTTTCTTATGACCATCCCCAATCCACCCATATCACCCATCCTAGCTTTGATCTTGACCGTTACCTAATGTGGACTTATAATATATTTCAAAAGTGCTAGTTCTTGGTTAACTAGATTTTACCGTTTCGTCTGGCACCAACACCGTTTACTACAACACTTGGGTATTTACACAGTTGTTACTTATTACCGTTCCCAATTCACCCATATCACCCAACCTCTTTTTGACCTTAACCTTGACCTAATTAGGACTTATAACAATTCAAATGGGTTATTTTCTTTGTTAACTAGATTTTACCGTTTCGTCTAGCACCAGCACTGCTTACTACAGCACTTGGATACTTACACAGTTGTTGCTAATGACCATTCCCAATCCACCTATATCACCCAACCATAATTTGACCTTGACATTATTTGGACTTATTTAAATGGGTTGTCCAGCACTAACCGGGGGCATGTGTGTATATTGGAAACAGTGTCTTGTTCAATTTATCTTTGGTCTGTGGGAAGGGGTTGAAATAGTTCACTGATAATAACTATGTAGTCTATATGAAAAACATTATTACTAAAAATTACTAAAAACAAGTAATCGTTGTTAATGACCTACAATGTCAATTTTCAACTAACCCATAACCGTTCAAAATGTTTACTGGTATAGCACTCTAAAGTACGCGATTTTAATTTTATGCGGCACTATACGGCAAAAATTAAAAGGTGTTGAAAAGTGGTTTTGTAATATATACAGTGTATTTGGTGCATTTGAACAGCGTTGTTTATTCGACATTCCAGTAATTAATATATGTTTCTCACAAAAGTAGTTAACTATTACAGCTGAAAAATATAACTATCTATTTGCTGAAGGATATTATTTCTTGTTGGTATGTTTATTATTCATGTCTTACAATCTTTCGGAATGCCAATTTTTTATGAATGGCTTTTCCATATATGCATTATAATAATGTATGTGTTTCAATCAGGAATACGTTTTGATTTGGGCACATGCTTTTGCGTATGAATGCACATCAGAATATCACACATTTCCGTATTGAAAGAGATGTCTCATAAACCCATCTAACTAATCCGATGAATATATTCCACTCGATTTGAGTTGCAGACCAATTGACAGAGAAAACGTTGATTGCATCTGACATTTTAAAGTGATGGATTCCGGTCACACAGTTATACAGCTGGTGCAAATTTGTAGTATTATCTGCTTTAAGCATTGAATGCTTCGCACTTTTAAAATACGTTTTAACAATTTTGATGCATATTTATTACAGTGGCATGTAACATTTTTATACTATGTACATTTTCCGCTGTTGTATATTGACTGTTCAGTTAACGTAAGAAGTGTGCCTTTAGTAAAATTGCAATATGAAGATTTGGCATTAACTAATTATTGTACTGTGGAAAACTTGCCGTTGATACTACCGCAACAATTCACAAGATAGCTAATATGTTTCTATCTTGTTCACATTCACAACAATTATACTGTTCTGACGATATCATCAATCATAATTATCGATTGTAAAGAGCCATAGCAATGATAATTAACTATGATTAAAGTAATGCTTAGTACACTAACCTTTGGCAGAGTTGTAATTAACTGGCCCCATGTCCACAAAGGATTAACTGCAGGATCAAGATCAATCTTAGCTGATCTTGATCTTCCAGCTTAACTGAGCCGAATCTGAAAAATATTTTATTTTTGAAATAACTTTTGTTCTAGATTAAATGAACAAACATTTTGTTACATTTTGATTGAAACCTACATATCAGATAGAAAACTACGTTAAAAGGAGTTCATAATCATGTATAATATATATTTGATCAACAATTTAAATTGTTCAATATTTTTGAGCCTGATCCTAAAATATCTGGCTCAAGTTCATCTTAAACATAAAAATCAGGCTTAACTTGTTTTGTGAACACGGGGCCTGATGTTAATTGTAAAGAAAAATGTATACTTGTTATATGATATGTCTCTGTTCTCCAAGCATTTCTGTACGGCATTTAAAAATATATTAACTACTGAATGAATTTCGTTGTCATAAGGCTTAGAAACATTAATGAATATGAAAATTACATTTATAGGATCTGTAGGATCTGACACGAGTTGTCATGTCATTCCATATTTTATTAAACGAGTGTAGGAATTTCCTGGATGAGTTCTATAAAACAAGGCCTTGATAGTATTGCAAGCAATACAGGAGTCCCCTACTGGTGAAAATCCCTACTATCTAAACATTGTGCAATACCGTCAAATCGCCCTTTATCTGTTGATGTACAAAGTTTCATATTCAAATCCAATTTGTCATTGCAGTACTAAGTTGTTTTTTCTATTTTAGTAACATTGACCAGACATTCGAGTTACTTTGTGAGTTATTGCAGTACTAAATTGACAGAGGGCAATCATATAGTCCATTCTGTGTACCAAGTTTCATGATCATATGTTATGTTCTTTTCGAATTATTACAGTATAAAGTTTATTTCTATTTTAAGTAACAGTCACGTGACCTTTGACCTCTGGTGAAAAATAAATGGTCGTGTACAATTCTCACCTTGCTCTTTCTATGTATACAACGTTTCATCAAGGTATCTTCAGTACGTTTTAAGTTATCGCAGGATCCAGGTTTTGGGGACGGGACAGACAGACAGAGTGAGACCGAAGGATAAACAGACAGACAGACGCACACAGAGGGCAAACCTATAGTCCAATCTGTGTACCAAGTTTCATGAAGTTTCATGATCATATCTTATGCACTTTTCAAAATATAGCAGTATTAAGTTTATTTCTATTTTTAGTAAAAGTCACGTGACTTTTTGACCTCTGGTGAAAAATAAAAGGTCGTGCATAATTCTCACATTGCTGTTGCTATGTATACAAAGTTTCATCAAAGTGTCTTCAGTACTTTCCGTGTTATCATAGGATCCAGGTCTGGGGACGGACGGACAGACAGACATACGGACGAACAGATATAACGACACACAGACAGATGGCAAACCTATAGTTCAATCTCTGTACCAAGTTTCATGGTCATATCTTATGTATATTTCGAATTATTACAGTATTTAGTTTATTTCATTTTTAGTAACAGTCACGTGACCTTTGACCTCTGGTGAAAAAAAGGTCGTGCATAATCCTCACATTTCCACATTGCCGTTTATATGTATACCCAGTTTCATCGAAATAAGTTCAGTATTTTTGAGTTATTGCAGGAACCAGGTTTTGGGGACGGATTGACAGACGGACGGAAAAACATACGGACGAACAGATAGAGGGAAACACAGACGTATGGCGAACCTATAGTTTAATCTTTGTACCAAGTGTCATGATCATATCTTAAGCACTTTTCAAACTATTACAGTATTAAGTTTATTTCTATTTTTAGTAACATTCACGTGACCTTTGATCTATGGTGAAAAATTAAAGGTCCTGCATAATCCTCACATTGCCGTTTATACGTATACCAAGTTGCATCGAAATATCTTCAATACTTTTTGAATTATCGCAGGATCCAGTTTGTTTTAGTCTATTTCTATTTTTAGTAACAGTCACGTAACCTTTGACCTCTGGTAAAAAAAATAAAAGGTCGTGCATAGTACTCACATTGCCGTTTATATGTATACCAAGTTTTATCGAAGTATCTTCAGTTCTTTTTGAGTTATCGCAGGAACAATAGTTTGCGGACAAACGGCGTGACGGACGGACGGACTGAGGGCAAACGTTTAGTCCCCACCGGTGAAAAAACCTGTAGGGGACTAAAAAAAATGGTATGAAATGACAATGAGTATCAGATCTTTTTTATAAATTCTAAAAAGTGTGTACTGACGTGACGTCATTTCATGTAGACGACGTCATTTCACCAAAATAATGTCATGCGATCGGTCAATCAAAGAATATGTAGCCAATGAAAACATTCAAAATGTTATCTTACACATGGGTAAGATAAAAATATTCGTAATGGTTGTATTACATGGAATACAAGGTATAGCATGTGAAAAAAATGAAATGTGAAATAATTGCATTTTAAATTTTAATTGGTAACATATATATTAATGGGCTTTCTGGAAAAGGAATGTGATCTTTCCACATTTTCAAGAATGCTCTGCAGTACAAAACTGTTAATTACCCCCTTATGTTTAACGATGCTATTATTTTTGTATATATTCAAAAGTTGACGTACTGCGAAGTGAAAACTAATTTAAGAATTTTTCTGCTATTATTTATTGAAAGTATGTTTCGTTCAGTGAACTCAAAACGTTGGTCATTAGTAAAATGTTACAATGGGAAGAAGAAGCATTAACTAAGTAGATGTCGTTGAAATGTAGCGAACTTGCAAATGATAGTAGCTGTGTTATCCGCAAGAAAGATAACTGATTTTAATTTGGTTCACCAAAAAAATAATTATAATGTTCTGTCGATATCGTCAAGAATTACTACCGACTGTAAAGCCTCAGAGCAATGATAATTAAATATAGTTACAGTAATGCTTACTACAATAACCGTTGGCAGAGTTGTAATAAAATGATATTATTTCTAGAACAACGTTTGTTACTTTAATGACATGGTAAATTTTCCAAGCACGATTAAACGGCTTTTGAAATAATAATACACGTATAATAAATGAATAAATTCCATTTTTATAATATTTAGAAACGTTAATTTCTTTGTAATTGGTTAATAGTCCCACTGCTATATTTGCCCGTTTTACCCGAAATTCATATATATTGATTGTCTTTCTGGGCTCTGCTCAGTACAAAACTGTTGTTAGCGAATAGAACCATTTTAATAATGCTAATAATTTCATATAAGTATGTGTATTCTTTGAAATTCAACCAATTACATTATATGTTTATACGTATATTGATTGTTTTATAAGAAGGTGACAGTAACTGTTGCAAGTAATTTGACAGGAATTGTCATTCCGAATAATACATTAACGACAATACGGACGACAATGCGTTATTCCTTTGCCGATTGTGCGTTTTAATGTTCAGGAAAGCTATTTTTACAACATTAATGCAGACAAAATATCGGAAATGCTTAGCAAAAATATACCATTATTTAGCCACTTATGTTGAATTAAAATATAACCATTGCTCTTGCAGTCCTTGTGGAAGGAACATAACTGTTTCTCGGGAAAACGTTAGTCCAAAATTAGTCCATACTTTATACCAATTATACACGATACTTAGATCCGTTCGTTACCTTGATGTGTATGATCTGAGTTTTACCCAACGGAACGGAAAAACTAATACCTGTAAATGTACTGAATTGACATTTCGATTTAAAATAACTAGTTAGTTGCATCGATCAGACCATGAAGGTTACCTCAATTTTAACTCTTTTTTTCGGGTAGATGGTGTGTTCCATGAGATGCACGACGACGATGATATGTACTATATGATGCTAGGTCTTGAAATCTTGTCAACAAAAAAGTATTTAGTTGATACTTGTATTAACTTCATTTAATCAGAAAGTTGCAATTATGTTGCTCTGGTGAACATTAAACCATTGAGTAATAAAATTGTAATTCAATTGAATTAATATTCTCTTTTAGTACTATTTAATTTGAATTGCAATGCTACGAGGTTAACTTTTATTTACAAGTGCGTGTATTTTGATTACTTCTGGGCTAAGTCTGAGGTTTGGTATGCCTTTAAACCGATTCAAACCGCAATGCTTTGCATTGACAGTTCCAAAGCGGCGACCCCAGTTTTAAACATTTTATGTTTGTGTTGTGTTGTACGTTGTTCATTATTCTTATAGTCCGTGTCGTAAACAGCGTTGCACGAGTAATATGTCCCTAGTTTCAAGATGAGAACACTTTGTTTGAAAGGCGTTTACTACTTCTAAGACAAATGGATTTTCACTTATCTTACCTCGTACAGAATATTCGCTTTTCAATGGTTTAGCCGGGTTACACGACTCCGTGTATTATTCCATACTATGTCAGTAGCAGTTAATATCCAGTCAATAAAATCATTCTTTCAAAATAGACATAAAATGTTAATGTTTATATTGATAACTAATGTACTCGGTAAGATAAATTCAGTATATGCCTTCTTATTGACCCCGTACGGTGTATGTATTTACAGGGTAGTAAATTTACAGTTAATGTATTACAGTATGATATTATTGACCCTGTATCACACCGTACGGGGTCAGTAGAAGCCATGTAACGAATTTTATTTGCATTTGCTTTTCTCTGTCTGACAATAACGCATAAAAAATACAATAACTGACGAACAGAACAGAATATTTTGTTAACAACGTGTACTATACAACATCTAGAACACCTATAAGTATAACAAAATACTATCAACGCAACTTACGATATACCGTTTCTCTTAAAAGGCCAACTCAGTAGAGTGCTTTCTGGTGTTCTCGGACGTCGGGTCTAACCGGCCGCATTTAATACCATCAGTGTATGCACATTTTTCTTAGAATTGATGACGTCACACACAAATATTTGAAGGCTTGAACTTTCGAAAATATTGATTACCCGAACTACTCGCATTTCATATCGTCGATCACCGCTATAAATTTCTGCATGTAACTAACATTTTTGTCTCTATAAAAATAGAGACAAAATATATTAAGCAAACCTCCTGTGTCGGAATATCGTTTTTAACGTAAATATCATCAAATTAAATTAAATGCTAAGAAGCACTAACAATCGATGCGAATAACTACTACGCTTTATCGGTTATTTTGGCCCTTGCAGATTGACTTGTTAACTGGCAAGTATATAATTCCGTTTGCATAAGATAATTAGCTCGAACAAAATAAATGTTCGTTTCTTACAAATTAGTTTTCATTAAGATGTCGAATACTATTAAATAAGAAGCCAAATTATAAAGTTTAAAGGTGGGACATTGAACTTCATTCAAAAAAATGTTTCCTTTTAGCAAAAATGCACTCATAATTTACATGCTTTTAGTTCCTTTTGTCGCCAACAGTCTTTCTACACTGTCAGCGTTTTGATGCTTATTGGATGTGAAATATGCTGTGATATGAACAAAACATCCTCATTGACCGAGGCTATCGCATCGGCTATAGCCTCGGTCAATAACAATATTTTGGTTCTGCGATAGCCTCGGTCAATAAGGATTTTATTGTCCATTGTATGCAATAGTTCACAGCCAATACGAATATAATTGTTTTATTATATGATCCAGAAGTATGAAATTTAAAATGTTATTGGGCTGAAACGTTGTTGTTTCTCATTCGTTGTATATATCTTTTTAGCTCACCTGAGCACATCGTGCTCATGGTGAGCTTTTGTGATCGCCTGTTTTCCGTCGTTCGTCGTCCGTCGTCAACATTTACCTGTTAACACTCTAAAGGCCACATTTATTGGCCAATCTTTATGAAACTTAGTCGGAACATTTATCTCAATGATATCTCGGCGGAGTTTGAATCTGGGTCATGTGGGGTCAAAACTAGGTCACTAGGTCAAATTGAAGAAAAAGCTTGTTAACACTCTAGAAGTCACATTTTTTGCCCAATCTTCATGAAACTTGGTCAGAACATTTGTCTTAATGATGTCTCAGTCGATGCGGTGAAACACTAGGTCACTAGGTCAAATTCAAGAAAAAGCTTGTTAACACTCTAGAAGTAACTTTTTTGCCCAATCTTCATGAAACTTGGTCAGAACATTTGTCCCAATGATTTCTCGACCGAGTTCGAAACTGGGCCATGTGGGGTCAAACACTAGGTCACTAGGTCTAATTGAAGAAAAAGCTTGTGAACACTCTAGAAGTCACATTCTTTTGCTCAATCAACATGAAACTGGTTCAGAACAATTGTTTTAATGATATCTCGGCCGAGTTCGTAACTGGACCCGATCCGTTGGAAAACATGGCCGTCGGGGGGGGGGGTCAGTTTTCCTTATATATTTAAAGGCAAAGCTTGTGAACACGCTAGAAGTCACATTTTTTGCCCAATCAACATGAAACTTGCTCAGAACCTTTGTTCTGATGATATCACGGCCGAGTTCCAAAATGGTTCCGATCCGTTGAAAAACATGCCCGCCGGGAGGGGGGCAGTTGAAACTTGGTCAGAACAATTGTCGCAATGATATCTCGGCCGAGTTTGAAACTGGGTCATGTGTGGTGAAAAACTAGGTCACTAGGTCAAATTGCAGACAGAGCTTGTTAATACTCTAAAAGTCTTATGTTTTGCCCAATCTTCATCAAACTTGGTCAGAACATTTGTCCCAATGATATCTCGGCCGAGTTTGAACCTGGGTCATGCGGGTTCAAAAATTAGTTCACTAGGTCAAATTGAAGAAAAAGCTTGACACTCTAGAAGTCAAATTTTTTGCCTAATCTTCATGTAACTTGGTCAGAACATTTGTCTTAATGGTATCTCGGCAGTTTTAATCTGGGTCATGTGGGGTCAAAAACTAGGTCACTAGATCAAATTGAAGGAAAAGATTGTTAACACTCTAGAAGTTAGATTATTTGCCCAATCGTCATGAAACTTGGTCAGAATTTTTATCCCAATGGTATCTCGACTGATTTCGAATCTGGGTCATGTGGGGTGAAAAACTAGGTCATTAGATCACATTGAAGAAAAAGCTTCAATTTCCATATGTACTTCAAAATTGTGAATGTCTGTTGTCACTTAACTTTTTCAAACTAGGATGATTTAGGCCGCATTTCCATCAGTCCGTATCAGTATATCCATATCCGTATAAAAATATACGAATGGAAAACTGTTCGACTAATAAAACTCAGGTGAGTTACCCAGGGCCATTTGGCTCTCTTGTTTATTGAAGTATTTTTTAGCATATAGGTGACCACTCCGGCGTCGTCCGTATGCCGTAAACAATTGGGACCGTTATCGCCATAAAGACTACATTTTTTATTCAATCTTGACCTAACTTGCACAGTTTGTGTATGACCATAAAATCTTGGATGGGATTGTTATTGGGTCAGATCACACCAGTAACACCAGAGTTATTGCTCCTTGTTCATGCAAACAAGAGGGCCCTCAGGGCCCTTGGACGCTCACCTGAGACCGTGCAACCCAATTGGAATTTGCATCTCCGAGGCGTGATTTATTTTTATCCCAGGGGCATAATATGAACAATCTTGAACAAACTTTTGGGCGTTCGGATGTTACATACCAAAAATGAAACCTCTAGGCCTTGCGGTTTCAGAGGAGAAGAATTTTAAAGACATTTTGCTATTGAAGTCTATATAAACCATGTGAATCTGCGGTGTGGTCAGTTTTGACCCATGGGGCATAATTTGAACAAACTTTGTAGAGGACCGTATGAGGATGTTACATACCAAATAGGAAACCTCTGGGCCTTGCAGTTTCAGAGGAGACGATTTTTAAAGACATTTTGCTATTAACGTTGATATAAACCATGTCACCCCCGGGGCGTGACCAGTTCTGACCTCAGGGGCATAATTTGAACAATCTTTGTAGAGGACTACAATATGATGTTACATACCAAATAAGAAACCTCTGGGCCTTGCGGTTTCTGACGAGAACATTGTTAGTCATTTTGCTATTTAGGTCTATATAAATCATGTGACCCCTGGGGCGTGGCCAGTTTTGACCCCAGGGGCATCATTTGAACAATATTTGTAGAAAAACCACTATAGAATGTTACATACAAAATATGAAACCTCTGGGCCTTGCGGTTTCAGAGATGAAGATTTTTAAATAAATTTTGCTATTTAAGTTTATATAAACCATGTGACAAACGGAAAGTGGCCAGTTTGACCCCAGGGGCATCATTTGAACAACCTTTGTAGAGGACCACTATAGGATGTTACATACCAAATATGAAACCTCTGGGCTTTGCGATTTCAGAGAAAGAAAAAGATTGTTATAGATTCTACATAAACCATGTGACCCCCGGGGCGTAGCCTGTTTTGACCCCAGGGGAATAATTACAAAAAAATTTGTGAAGGACCACTAAAGGATGTTACATACCAAATATGAAACCTCTGGGCCTAGCGGTTTCAGAGGAGAAGATTTTTAGTCATTTTGCAATACATTCTATATAAACCATGTGACCCCCGGGGCGTTGTCAGTTTTTATCCCAGGGGCATAATTTGAACAGTCTTTGTAGATAAATATTATAGGATATTACATACCAAATATGAAACCTCTGGGCCTTGTGGTTTCAGAGGAGGAGATTTTTAAAGTCGTTTTACAATATATTCTATATAAACCATGTGACCACCAGGGTGTTGCCCGTTTTGACCCCAGTGGCATAATTTGAAAAAAAAAACTTTGTAAAGGACCACTAAAGGATGTTATATACCAGATATGAAACCTCTGGGCCCTGCGGTTTCAGAGGAGAAGATTTTTAAAGTCACCCCCGGGGCGTGGCCAGTTTGGACCCCAGGGGCATAATTAGAACAATCTTTGTAGAGGACCACTATAAGATGTAACATACCAAATATAAAACCTCTGGGCCTTGTGGTTTCAGAGATTTTAAAATAAATTTTGCTATTTAAGTTTATATAAACCATGTGACCCCCGGAAAGTTTTCAGTTTTGACCCCAGGGGCATAGTTTGAACAATCTTTGTAGAGGACCACTATAGGATGTTACATACCAAATATGAAACCTCTGGGCCCTGCGGTTTCAGCGAATTTTAAAGTTTACACTTTTTAAATCTATTTTTAGCTCTGATTACCTACATATGCAGCGGACCGTAACGATTTGAACAACTTTGAAAAAGGGTCACCTTATGATCATTCTTGTGAAGTTTGGTGAAAATCTGCCAAGTGGTTTAGATGTTGTTTGAATGAAAGGTTGACGACGCACGCACGCACGACGGACAACGGGCGATCACAAAAGCTCAACCTGAGCACTTTGTGCTCAGGTGAGCTAAAAAGTCAATCGGCCTTCAAATTAATATTGAAATGTCACTACCTAAACATTACAGAGAGCCACGATGATCGGTTTCGTGACTTCTCAGACCCCAGATTTTTTGGTCCCCACCTATATTAGGAGGCTTGTTGGACCCCAGATGTTTCGGACACCTTAACAAAACTTCCCGGACCCAAAAGTTAATTTCATTTTGAGATAAATTTATTAATTGTTTTAGATGAGTCTGTATAGTTATTGAAAGTACCGGTAATATACCATACATTCTTCTTAGAAGTTATCTAATATATACACAATTGGAAGTCAAATAAGCGTTTATACTGTATATGCCAATAAATAAATACTAGTACTCAGGGAACATTCAGCAATTTTTGAAAAGTTTAGACTTTATTTTTGAAAACACAAACATTAATACTCATTCACTATGACGATTTGAAATTATATTCCATTAGGGATATGATAAATCAAGGGTTCCTTTGTGTAATTAGTATTGCAATTTGTGTATTCATGCTACGCGAATAACAATTCGACGTATTCCGAATCTTCTTTCATGACATATTATCTATAACAATTCGACGTATTACGAATCTTCTTTAATGACATTTTCTCTATAGAAAAAATAGCATCTTTTTTAAAGATTCAACAACATCTACTTGAGAAGTTTATAGAAAGGTGCAATTATAAATAATTCGTAATAAATTGTAACCACAATTTAAATTCAAATTAACTGTTTATAAACATAAATTCCCCACTTATTGACATTTTTAGGTTTATGATTCTCTGAACGCTAATTGACGCGTGTACGAGTATATAATTACAGCTATACAACGGCTGCTAGCTACGCGCGCTATTTTTAGAAGGACAATACTGTTTCTGGTATGTGTTGAGCTCGCTAGAATCAATGGGCTTCAGGGGACGGCAATTCTTTGAATGAGATTTATGAATGGGAACATTGCACAACTGCTATTTATAGAGCGTACCGCTTATAGAAATGTAGGCTAAACACAATAGTTATTTCGTTGCGTGAATGAATATAGCATTCTGTGTATGGCATACGATGAGAAAATACGTTCACAATTAGCCTCAGTTCTATAATGTTTTCGAGGATATTATTATAACTTTACTTTAACCGCTTACGTAAACAAGTATGTAAATTGTAATACCCAAAAGTATGCAAAAATAATTGGTAGACATTAAACGATTGTTGTAAGTTTGCATTCACTAATATTAGACAATTTGCCCAATTCTATTGGCATTCAATTTTCCCGCTGCATAATTATTGCAAGAAATCTAGGTCAAAAGTGATCTTAGACAGCTACGCAGGAAAACTACCGATTCATGAATCACATGCTCAGTAGGGCCTATATTTTTCTTTGCGTTTGGCCTTAGTAGCTGACGCAATTCAATGAATAGCACAAAAACATGTTACTTCTATTAGCAACAACCACCTATTTTTTAAATGCTGAAATTCCACTTAAAGTGTACATTTTCTGATAGCCTGGGATATAAGGATTAAGAAAACATCAAGTTTATTACTATCTACCTGGACAAAAAATTCTCTTTGAGGGAAGCAAGTCAAACGTGCTACAAGTTAAACTGGCCTCAAAAAAGTCAAATTACTACAATCTGTGGTCCGATGAAATCATTTCACGTCATTCCGATCATTCCGATGTGACCACATGTTACACAAATTCCGCCATAGAGACCACTATATAGAGATAAAATAACATTGAAACATCGCTTATTGATACATCAATGTGAAGGAGTTAGGACAATTTATTTTTCAGAACAGAATGGTCTGTATAAAGGATCCAAATTGTATTTTATGTAGGCTGTCATTATACCTAAAATTAAACAGTGTGGGCCGCAAAGCTTTTTACATTTCATTTGAAATTCACATACTTTTCATAGAAATAGATCATAAAAGGACTCACATATATTCTGAAGATGTAAAGATACTGGTTTTACATGTGCACACCCAGAGGCAAATAATATCATGATATTATTTTTTGTTTGAACAAAGTATACGCTATTTTGGGACAACCCTCGTACCGGTATATGTATACTTGGCTTAATAGTCAGAAATCTCTACTTGGTTATAACAATCTTCCTCACAGTTTCAACATACTGCCATGCATTTCAAGGCTAGTTTTCTGCAGCTATATGACATGCTCCGACAACCTGTCTAAAGCTACAGTCACACCAACGCCGGATCACACAAGAACCATCCAGGATAATCCCGTACCAAGAGCGGCCTTGATCTGGGGTGATCAGATGGAATTAACGTAAATAGCGTCGACGGTCCCCTCGACGATCAATTCAAGCTGACTCTGGAGAACAATGCAGGATACAATTAACACAGTAACACTACGGATCCACACGCCATCAATACGGTGCCACCAAGTAACCACTATGGATCATCTCGGTAATGTCCAGGTTCGTCCTGGTTGGCAAAGGATGACCCCGGACCCACAACGGTATTAGTACTTTTTCATCACGGATCATCATCGACCACCAGGACTGGCACGGACCGCCTAGGCCCAACACGGACCAGCACTATTGAGCTGTGGAACCGCAACGTACTGGCCCGGATTGGAAATGACCAGCGTGGCTTCGGTATGAATAGCTGAATGTTCGCGTCTTCATTATTGCTGATGCTGCCACCACGCTGTTAAAGCTACAGTCCCAAATAGTGGCGGAAGATCCAACATCTGATCCGTGTTGGGTCCTTGGTTGACCGTATTGGGTCCTTGATGGTCCGGCGTGGTCTTGCTTGGTCCGGGCACTGTCCCGGAAGGTTTAGACATGCTTAAAACTACCGATATGGTCAGGGAAAGTCGATCAAACTGTGTTGGTCCGCAAAGCAGCCGTGTTAGTACGTGTAGCAACCGTGTTGTTCCGTATTAGTACTGTGTTGGTACCGTGCTTGTCCTGAGCTAATCGATACATTTTTTTCAAAAAGTTGTGGACACGGACAGCTCAGGATCACCCCAAACACATTATTATTATTATTATTAATTATCATTATTATTATTATTGTATTATTATTATTATTATTTATTTTAGCTCGACTATTCTCCGAATAGTTCGAGCTATGCTACTGATCCCGACAGATATTCAATTGAAACTTCACACATGTTCCACGGGTTTCTATGTAAGTTCACTGACCAAGGCCCATAATTCGGAACTACAATTTAACCGAAATATGCCCCTTTGTCCACTTCATGTCAAAATTAAGGTTAAAGTTTGCGTGCAACAACTCCATATCTCCATATCTACTAAAGATATTAAATTGTAACGCCACACATGTCTCCATGGCCATTATATGAGGTCACTGGCCAAGACCCATTACTATGACCAGCATTTTAGCAGAATTGTGACCCTTTTTGTCCTTGCAGAAAATTCAGGTTAAGGCATGCGTGCAACAAGTACATATCTCTGTAACTACTACAGATATTCAATTGAAACTTTATACGTATCTTTGGGGTCATTATGTTAGGTCGCTGACCAAGCACCATTACTCTGTCGAGCAATTAAGCTGAATTATTATCAATACTATTATAATAAAACAGTCAAAATTTCACATACTACACCGTTATTGTTGGGGAAATTAATATTGGCAACGTTGCTAAATGGACAATGTGATCCAGCTTGGTCTGCATGCGCGCACAGCACCGGATCAAACACCCCTGTACAACTGTGACCAATAATGATTATTTCATTATTAAAATGTTATCAATAATAAAAAAATGAGATTGCTTTTCATATTCAGAAGAAATTTTGTAATGTAATTAATAATAGAATTGAAAATCACAGTTTTATGTGTTATCCGAATAAGTGTTAATAGTCCGAATATTAAGCTACAATTTGGTGTGTTTGAACAATCATATTTAATTCAATAAATTTTAGGTCACAATTAAATAATAAAATGTAACTCAAACTGGAACTAAATGGGCAAATAACATTGCAATTTCAGTGATCTAAATGGAATAATAACATGCTCTTTACATTTGGCAGTCTGCACTTTTAGTGAAAACAGTATAACAAAGGGAAACAACTCTAAAGAATTGCACATACTTTCATATCTAAATGTAACAAAACAATTACTCAAATGTAACTTCTAACATTAGTACTGCATATACCTTAAGTAATTAACGTATTGCAGTTAAATTGCAGTACAAACTGACCATGTAAAACAATATAATAGAAGTAGTATGTACTGGACCTCGGCGCCCCGCACCTCCTATACGCAGATTTCCACCTTTCATTTGGAGTATTTATGTACTATGCAATTTGTTCTTCAAATACATTGATCAAATTATAGTAACCACTGTCTTATAATATTTGCTGTATTTTTAATCAGAACATTGTGTTTGGACCAGCGTAAGTTCAGAGAAAACGAAATGCATGCCTATTGTTAATTGCGTATTATCCGTTACCCCACCCACTGGCAACACATTTTTTAAATTCTAAATGACCTCAGAACTTGTCCAAAACTGTCAAGATGCGTTGATATGGCATTTCTTCATCATATTAGCTCAAATTTTAAGTAATTTGGAGATATGTATTTGATGCAACAAAAACGAACAAGTACGTAAATTGCTTAAATCGAAAATAAAAACATATTTTTCTTCCAAATTATGCAATGTATTTAAGCGCACGGGCAACAATAATAAAAACCTCTCTTTGTTTTTGTAATTCAACATACTAGTGATTGTTTTGAACATTCAAAACATTCTGATCGGCAAATACACACTGCTGGTAAGTATTAATGAGTGAAAGGGTATTTTGTTTTACAATTTTGGCGGCCATTTTAGATTGTACAGTTTCCTAAGCCGGAACTTTTGGGAACGTTGTGGTATTGGATACTACAAGTTTTGAACTAAATGATAATCCAAGTTTTATTTATGTTCTAATTTTGTCCGGGTTTGGCATATTTCAAACCCCAACAGCCTTGACTATAAACCCGAGAATTGCAATAAATGGGGAATTCATAAACTTGCTGCTCATTCATTCCCGCTATTATTTTCTGACAATGTTAATTTGTTAAATTTACCTGACATGTATCAATTATGTTTACGTAAATTACTAGTATTTAGCTTATTCATGTATCACTGGTGAAAACATGGGGTGTTATATGATCGGTTTATTCACGGTACAGATATTAATAATTATTGAGTTTATCTCAAATTAATTTTGGGGGCCGATACGTTGTCTTATAGTGTCCAAAAAATCGAATGTCCGAGAAGTCACCTTAGTAGAGACCGAACAATCTGGGGTCCGAGAAGTCTCCTTAATAGGGAACGAAAAATATGGGGTCCGTGAAGTCACAGCTTCGTCCTCTTGTATTATATTTAGGGTAAAAAAATAACATCTCAATATTAATTTCTACGTCGATTGTCCTTTTTAAAGACATTTCTTGTTTGCCCTAACACCGGTTGCGCAATAATTTGGCTAGCATTAGCGCGGATATCGCTACTTCTATAAATACTATAGGAGGTCCAATATTGTTTGTCATCATTTTACAATCATTTTTAATGAGTTTTCATCTTATAAATTTTTATATGTAGTGTGGATTCTGCCCCATAAAAAACATAACTCAGAATCCACCCATTACGAATCATTATTTTATACTGTAGGCCTACTAGATCTACAGTACACGTGTCCATTAAATTGTAAACAACCGAATGGATCGTAAATACAAGTTTTAACAACATTCATGATTGGCTTATTCTCCCAGTAGTATTGATATTTTATCCTTCAAGTTATTGTTTTTTGCATGAATTTGATTATCAAAATATATTCGACGTTGTGGATTATAAATGTATTAGCCTCAGGGACTGTACTGCAGTCAAACTCCTCGCAGTGGTGACCTATCGGCTAACGGTAACCACTCCATTCACAAGTAAAATCCTTCCACATCTGAAAGATAACGTGTTTGTAACTTTTACTTAATGCATCTCAGCGCAATTTTCTACATAATTGGACTTTTTATATATCGTTTGCAGTCAATAATGAATATAAAATAAAATAAATTAAAACCATAAATCATATCTAGAAGATTTAACTCGATCATCATCACATGGTTTGTTATGACGGCAGGGATTTGATTAGAGCTATACTCGGAACCAGTCAAATCTCTGCGCGAAGGTTGTACTGCAGTATGCATTTTCAGAAAAATGAGTAGGCCCTAAATGTACCGGACATGCTTCTGTGTCGATTTTCATTCTAATATCAAAATCTACACTGAAGCAAAACATTTTTTGATAATAATCCAGGCATAAACATTTAAAATTAACACATCTCACAAATGTGCAATGTAATATTAGCATCCATTATTAGAGATAATATTAAATGCTTACCTCTTGAAACTTGATCAAAGTTTAACATTTTCGTGACTCAGTCAGAACTGACGGACAAACCCAAGACGGATAACCACCCGCTGAACTCTTAACAGTAGTCTATCCTGATTTCGCTCGTAATTTCTGTTGACATGCATGACGAATCTGTTTCAATGTGATCATTTTTCGGTGGATAGATAGGCCTACTTTATAATATCTTTCTTTCCTATAGATTCGGCCTACCCCAGATAATGGAAATTTACTATTATTTCTTATGAAACTTGTGTTAGTTATCTGTATTGAGACAATTCTATCACATACATGTTGTTTTTGGTTTTAAAAATTGCGACTTTTAGATTTTGTCTGAAAAAAATAAGATTTTTTAAAAGAAATTCCCCAAAATTGCTACACACTTTGTGTATTAGCAAATAATTTAGCAAACATTCATTTTCAAACAGTATGCTAGTGTGTGTTAGTCTAATAAACAATGATTGAAGCCTTCTATTGAACTATATCAAAATTGTAACAAATGTTAGTGTTTTATTATCAAAATGAACACTGAACCAAATGATAGGAAACATCTGACAAATTCATGATTGCTAGGGTGCCTATATATAGGCGTAAATATATCCCTACTTAATGTTTGTACTAATACATTTAAGCAGTTTTTGTCTAGCTCCGGTAAAAGTTTAACAAACAAACTTGCAATTTTTGTTCAACATAATTTGTTATGCTGAAAGTCCGTTAAATTGCATTGGGCAAAGCTTTCTTCCGTCAACTGGTATAAGACAGATAAGACAGATTAAATTATTTAAATGCTGATATGACTGCACAAAAGCCAGGGCGGGTTTTCGGTGCTGCAATTACCCGCGGGTATCAGTAAATATTTTCCTAACAAATTAAAAACAACATTGTAGATCTAAATGGTAAAACAATTTTTAGTATGCCCACGCATTCTGTTTTGTCGAAAATTCAGGTCTGACATTTTATTATTCTAGGCGGTAAACAACATATATATATATATATATATATATATATATATATATATATATATATATATATATATATATATATATATATATATATATATATATATATATATATATATATATATATATATCCAATCTGTACATATATCATACGTTGTACAGCTATGAATTAATAAAAGTAAAATAATAATAATGCTTTTATATTTATTTCGATATAATAATGTGTCAATTAAATGATCAAAAACAAAAAAGAAATATAATATAGTCTTAAACTTACCCAAAACATGTAATACGGTCAAATTTAATGAATCACGTACGGGCACACATGTATTAATGCTTTGCTACCCGAATTTATCATACCACTATGCAGATATCAACCTGAAACAAATTTAAGGTACCTGATATATATTTGGATATATCTAGGCCCGTATGCATCAAGTCATTCTTAGACTTTGTACTCGTTTATCATGCTGGAGTTTATGAATGTAAAATACCGGTAATTTACCGAATTGTTACCTAAGATCCATTTTTTTCGTTGTTTATCAGCCAGTAAACAACGATTTGGAGTTCTGATGCGTATGAATTAATTGGTTTAATAGCCACGCATCAGAACGACAAAGAGTTGTTTGTTGGCCGATAACTGATCACGGTGATGTAATTATGATAATGTTGATGCTGTTACTGATGATAATTGTGATGCTGATAATGATGATGGTGACGATGATATTGATGATAAATATGATGTTGTTAATGCTACTGTTGATGCAATTTACGCAGCTACTGCTGCTGACGAAAATGATGAACTTTATTCTGAACTATATTAATTTGGTAATGATTATTTCCGTTAAACATAAGACATAGCTATATTTTTCATATTCTTCAAGGTTGTAACATATAGTGCCGGGTTGTAATATTGTATGCACCTGCTTTAACACATGGCGCCGATTTGTAACATACAATGCCGGTTGTAACATATGACGCCGTTGTAACATTTGATGTCTTTACATACGACCATACATGATCATTGTATTTTTGTATATTTCTCAATTAAGAATTAAGTGTAGCTTTGACAAATTAACCGATCACGTATGAACTCTACTTAGAATGACATATATTTCATATATTTATTCACGGCTCTGATCGTTTACTGATATATCATTACTGCATTTATAGTGGAAAATTATTAAATCGATTTAACACGATTCCAGTACGGATACTTATACATCCATCGAAACGGATTTTTAGTATATTTATGCATAAAGTTCAGTGTCTTCACTGTTGTATTTATATTCTGTTTGGAAATTTAATTGCAAATGTTAACAGGCTAACAAAAGCGAAGACCGACACCAATTTAAACAATAAAAACAAGCTTTCTGGCACTAGATACGTGTTATTGCGAAAATCACACAAACATACAATTAAGTTCTTTTACAAAAAATATAACTATTAAGAAAAAGAACGATAGGCACGAAAACTTGAAAGCTGTAGTAAGTACGTAACCTATTATAACGAAACAAAATAGCAATTAGTCCATTACAAAACAAAATATGATGGCAGCGAAATATATTTTAAATTTAAATTGCTTGCAAATAATATATCACAAATCACGAAACCATCACACTGTTTCATAATATATAGCATTAAGCTGAAACAATCTTGGATATACAAAAGTGTTTGACAATTTCATAGCTTTGATCGCGCTTTCCCCCTGTTCCTTTGTTACGTTTTTTTTCACCCTAGATCTTTTCCTAAATGAACTAGATATTAATAAACGTCTGTTACAAGAAACCTTCCGAAAACGCCCGACTTATCATTGAACATTTCAGTTTTTGTGTACTAGTAAAACCATATATACTTGACAAAAACTGAATTGACACGCATTATATGCAATTGTCATTGCGTGTGCATTCTTCAATAAAGTTAAAAGCTATGTTATTATAGTCAATACGCATACCAATTTTAAGATACATTTCCTAAGGTACAAAATTTTGACATATGCAGAAAGATGGAACAACTAAAATAGAAATCGCATTGACACAACAATCCTTAGTAATAGAACGGTACAGTTAACATACTACTGATTGCATGCAAACTAGGACGGTGAATTGAGTAAGAATGTACAATAAGTCTTTGCAAAGTGTGGACGCAATCTGCAGGATTCTGGCAGCTTGTATCTTCACTGTATATTAGTCAGTCACCAAACGTTACCTCCAATGTCATTTCATGGCTGTCAATATTTCCAATGCATCTTTATCGGCCAAGTCCAAAGCCCCGTGCAGGGATTTCATCGCTGATAAAAACGAGACTCCCACCGGAAGTCAAAGCCGTCACAACTGTTAACCAATCAGGATTCGTCTTTGTGATCGCTTGTTTGAGCATTAAAGTTAAATGCGGATACCTTACCCTGATGTCCAAGCATCACAGATCTGAGATCCATCAATTTAACATACTCATCTTTGTTTTGCCAGCATCTGAAGCGTTCTTTTCCAAATTCCTATCGGTGAGATTAAATTGTTCCCGATAGAACTGTGCCTCTCTTAAAAGATATTCATCGGTAGAAGATATTCCAAAGACATCAAATTGTGAGGCATCTGTTGCTGCAACCATCAGAGCTGTTTTCCATATGCGTTTCCTTAGCTCAGCTTCCTTTGCTCTTATGACTTCTTCTGAAAATGGACGCAACCCAAATGTGTCCGGTTCTCTTTTCTGGGATGATGTAGCATATATAATCGCTGTAGCCAGTTTGGCAAAGTCGAACAAATCTGGATTGAAATTGTCGACAAGAAATACTTTGCGATCACTAACAGCTGACAAATTCTTGCAACAGTCATTACGAATTTCTCTCAAAACAACGTTCTCATCGATTTCAGAGGTCCCCGCCAAATTGCGTTTTTCGTTATCAATATCCTGTTGAACTTTCAAACGAACAAAGAAAAATGCTTTATTGTTTTGTTCAATTGTTTCTGCTAGCCACCTGTCATTCAAGGTAACACGTCTACCGCAAACAATAATGTAGAAATCCTACTTTTGAAAGTCAACTTGCTCCAAGTACGTCTCTTGTCTGAATTGTTCGGTAACCACGCCTGGAAGGTCACAGAGAACAATACTGGGAAAGACTGGATGTTTATATGGTTGGTTGCAATGTATCTTTAAAGAAATTAACGGGCGCCCACTCCGCTTCCCCCTTTTTGACGTCGCGGATAGTGTAAATGAAGCTTGATTTCCCAGCTCCCTTGTTTCCTGTTACTGCTATGGACAATGTTTCCATCTCCCATCGCGACAGATCATCTCGCGTTTGTCGTACCAGATCCTTCCGAGATGAAAGTTGGCGCAGAACATTTCGATTTTATCTGCGGTAATGTCAGTTATATCAATATTCCTGAAATAACGATGCTTTATTTATCATAATAAACTTGGAACGTGTAGCTTATTTCTAAAAGCATATATCTCACTTCCAAATAAATAGTTTTAGAAAAAACAACAACAGTGAATAAGTAAATACTAAGTTAAAAGTCTGCCAACGTAGATTCATAGTGATAAATATAACGAGACATATCTTAAGTTAGCAAGTTTTCAAACCGTGCCTATAGGCAGTGATTTTTTTCCTTATATAACAGGGTCCGGTTAAAGAACCCACTCCCAATGCCAAAAATGGTTTAGTTAAGTGACACAAACATGAATACACGGGAATTTTGAATCTAGTTGTAAATTATGAAATTACTTGTGTGGTTATAGATAAAGCGATAGTTTTGTTTTTGGATTTCGGATCCGCCGATCCGATTTTTTTCCAAAAAGCAAAATAAAAACTCAAGAATGTAACCGATATCGTAAAAATGACCATGTGAAAGGGTTTCCGACACTAACACGGAATGCAAAAAAAACAACACGCTGAAGAAATGTAACATGCATGGTGACTGTACATCGCTGTATGATTCAAATCATCTGCTCTGTTATTTTATACATCGTGCAACAATTAAAGTCATTAACATGCTGTTATACATATAATATAGCCCCTGTCCAGCGATATCTGACAAGGCCTACTATGTTTAAGTTTGAGCATATTTTAACAGTAGTTTTTATATGATAAACACTGCCATTTTAATGTTACTATTATTGGTATTAATGTCATGATTATCATGCAGTGATTAAGATAATGTTGTGTTATATGATTTTTGTAAGTAATAATTCATAAAGATTTTAATATCACTGCCCATTTCCATTTGTGACAGTCTAGTCATTATTTTACTCAAGTCCGTGTTATTTTTATATTTTTATGTTTATTTTATTTCCTCCTACAACCGGACACTTTCCAAAAATGTCCGAGTCCGAGAACAAAGAAATAAAAACTCTGTCCTAACTACCATTAAAATATCAACGTCAACCAATATATAACTGGTTTAAGTAAGGCAAATAAAACAATAGCGCTGGTCTACCAACTATTTATGTCAAAACCGAAGGCACTGTCGTCGGAGCTTATTCTTGGCTGACTTCCGCTAGTCATCGAGGCAGCTCTGTCTGCTCCTAAAACCACAGCCAGTTTACCAATCTCATGTTGATACAGTCGTTGGAGAGTCTTCATCTAAATTGTTCGCACAGCGACTCATAGATGGCTTGGGTGATGAGTTTGTCGGATTGTTTCCACTGTCCGACGTAAAACTCTGTTTGAAAAGTGTCGTTTATTGTTCAAAGAATATTCAAAGAGTGTAAGCAATATATATAAATCAGTAAAAGGAATGTTTGTGGAAAGGATCAGAACATACACAAACAATATATAAAACAAGGAAATGTCTTTAAAAAAGACAATCGGCGTTGACATTAATATTGAGGTATGATTTTTACCCTAAACATAATACACGAGGGCCAAGATGATCGGTTACATGGCTTCTCGGACCCCCGATTTTTCGGTCCCCGCCTATATAAGAAGACTTCTCGGACTCCAGCTATTTCGGACTCCATAAGAAAACTCGGATCCCCAAATTAATTTGTGATTCATTCAATAATTATTAATATTTGTACCGTAAATAAACCGATCATACCGCCCCATGTTTTCACCAGTGATGCATGAATATCCTAAATAATTTACGTTAACATCATTATTATATAAAGTTGTCAGCCAAATATAACAAAGTAACACTGGACGAAAATATATTGCGGGAATGATCGAAAATTATTTAGTAATATGCCCTACCTTCATATTGGAAGTTATCTATGCATAATACATACACATTTCGAAGTAAATTAATGATTTATATTGTTTATCCTAAGGAAAAGCAATCTTCAGAAAACATTCGGCCTATTTGAAATAATGATGACTTCCATTTTTTATAACACACATATTACAATAGACTATGGCGTTTTAAAATAATATTCGGTAGGAATACGATGTATCAAGGGCTTCTGTGTATAAATAGTATTGTAAATAATGTATTAATGCTACACAAATGAAGTAAAAAAGTAGCATGAATATCATTTCGACGTATTCCGGGTAAGACTTATGTCACAACATGTTATTTATTGAAATGTATCTTTTTTTTAGATTGATTAACATCTACTGGAGAAGTTGATAGAACTGTGCAATTCTGTTTCTTTATAGAACACAACGCAATTCAATTTCAAATTAACATGTACAGTATGTTTATAAACATAAATTCCCCATTTACTGAAATATTCGCGCTTATGATTCTCTCTGTGTGTATCGAGAATATGTTTATAACTTTATTTTAACCGCTTATGTAACAATTATGTACATTTTAATCCCCAAAAGTATTCAACAGTTGTTGGTATACATTAAGACCATTGTTGTGAGTTTGCATTCCCTAATATTTGTAAATTTGCCCAATTCTATTGGCACTCAATTTTCCCGCTGCATAATTATCGCAAGAAATCTAGGTCAAAAGTGACAGCTACGCCGAATAATAAGGAATTGGAACGTAAGCCATTAGTGCAATCTCATTAAAATCAAGACATCGCATAGCTGGTCACGTTAAAATGACCTTCCGAACAATAAAATATTAGCCCTGCTGCGCTCAATGAAATTGCTCTTTGCACAGCAAAGTTTCGCCACGGTTTTTGAAAAGTGATACATTTCCAGCTCATCATCGGGAATAAATCATTACAGTTAATGTTTACGTTGATAAAACTGGATATAGTGGTACCTAACGCGAATAAACATCCAAAGTTCACATTAATTTCTTGCATTGTTTTGTGGTTTATAGAAATAGTTATACCACAACATTTTCAAGACAACAATTTGATTGGCTTCTGAAGGGGTCATCTGAACGTGACCCCTAATGCGAAGTCATCAGATCCAGTCAGCGGATAATATAGAAGCGTCAGACTGGAGAGGATTTTAATGAGATTGGTTATCAGTGGAAAGTACATATTCCAATATCATAATGTTATTACTTTGAATAGTTCCGTGTCATTTTGCAAGCGTTATAATCCGGTAAACACATTGTAACACAATACGTGACTACTTTTATATGAAGAGAAACAAGTTAATAATACTTATATTCGTTCAACAGAGTACAAACTGACCCAACATTCCTGGCTCGTTTGAATGAAGCCCCGTTCCGAAGGTATCCGTCCAGAGAAATGAAATCGAACTTAGTAATGTTAAAAGTGTCCACCATATATACTTGTTTGATTCTATATGTTTTCAGCTGCTCCTGTACGTCGTTGAATATCTGAGAAAGTACACGATCCGGGTTGTAGCCATCTTCAGAGAGACTCTAAGTCGCATCTGAATTGATACAACAGCCGATCTTGTTTCTCACAACTATGGTTCTTCTAGCTTCAATGTTGTCGAGTATAAAATAATCCAACGGCGTGAGATCCTGGTCGCATACAAGTATGACGCCGTCGTGTAAGTGTTCGCTAAACGAAAATTGTTCGAAGTATGTTTCCTTGGGAAAATCCTCAGTTCCAATGGAAGGGAAATCCCTCAAAACTATTTCCCTGTTTTTCGGGTAACGGTAAAACACTGGCTCCGCTCTTGAAGAGACGTCTGAGTTGTGGTCAATGCCACACAAAGCTTCTATAAGGCGTGTTTTTCCAACGTGTTCGCATCCAAGAACAGCGAACGAAACGGGTTGTACTTCGTCAGACATGTTAATGTCCACAAACAAATCGACGATTGTGACATTTGTAATGTAGTTCAAAACGTACCGGTATATGCTTTCTCAAATTTCAAGATCAACATTATTGCTTTTGTCGTGCTTTTTTGAAAACGGAATATCTAACACACGATTAAATAATACCGTAGCTGAATCTATACAGCCGATGTGCAAACAGGTACGTAACGGCTTGCTTAAAGGCACTAACAAGGTGATACACTTCAAACCAACACTTCAAACTAAGCATTAAAAGTTTAATGTGGAGATAACAAACATATAAAATAATGCAGTATGAGCTAAAACTTATGCACATTTTCATTACAAAATGGAATTTGAACAGTTTGTGAAGTTCAGTTGGGTGTTGACATTTTCAACACTACGAAACTAGCCGAAGTTCCTCGTGTTTTATGTGGAATATTGTGCAGCTCGCCTAATGTTAACGGGTAATAGTCGGATGTAATCCGCATCACCACGAAATTCGGCAGTAAATAAAGCTAGTGTTTATAAACAGGTTTACTTGGAGGATTAGTTCTTTTGCAATAAACAGTATCCAGCAAACCAAATGTTTCTTATGTAGGTTATATACTATCGTTTTATTGCAGAGTCTGAATTAGGCCATTTTCCCATAGTGTGGGGTTTTAACAGCACGGTCCTATTACAATGCATAGCTATAAACACGTGCATTATTCTAATGACCAAGTCGTTATAATTTCAATAGCACTTTTGTTCTATGCCTGTTATCAAAGGCTTTTCGTTCTTTATGGAACAAGGTAGTCCAAAGGACAGCTATATCCCCCGCCGTGATTCTCATTAGATTTTAAAGGTGACTTTGAAGTATCACACTGACCTTAATCAGTTTCGTGAAGTTTCCTTAAAGGTCATAGGAGATATGGAGCTGACACGAAAATGGAGGCTCAAACATTTTACCTTCAAGTGTGAACATTAGAGCCAAGTTTTATGAAAATCCTTCAAAGGGCATACGAGATATGGAGCAGACACAAAAATGGAGGCTCAAACATTTGAAGTGTGACCTTGACCTTGAGGTGGCGTGACTGCCTCATGCCTTCTGCACATTGCCTCAATGTGATACACATTTGAGGCAAGTTTCATAAAAAATCCTTTAAAGGGCACAGGAGATATAGAACGGAAATGAAAATACATCCTCAAACATTCAACCTGCAAGTGTGACCTTGACTCAAGTGTGACCTTGACCTTGAGTTGGCGTGACTGGCTTATGCCTTCTGCACATGGTCTCAGTGAGCAAATCATTTGAGCCAAGTTTCATGAAAATCCTTCAAAGGGTATAGGCTCGACAATTTAACGTTCAAGAGTGACCTTGACCTTGAACTGGTGTGAAAGGCCCATGCCTTCTGCACATCGTCTCCGTGACCTAAACATTTGAGCCAAGTTTCATGAAAATCCTTCAAAAGGAATAGGAGATATGGAGCGGACATGAAAATGTTACAGACAGACGGACGGACGGACGGACAAAGGGCATTCCTATAACCCCCTCCCGCTTTGGGGCGGGGATTAATAAAAGAAGACGCTGAAATCTGTATTTTGCGTCACAGTAGTTGTCAATTATATTTCAGCTATTGCACTGTCCTTTAATAACAAAGGCATTGATGTATTACGTTACCAGTGTAAGTTCCTTGTTTTTGGCAATTAATATGAGTGAGAAAAGTATAAATATCTCCCATGATTAAGTGCATGTATGAAAAGCTACTTAAACACGCACAAAGTGATATATTACAGTTAGTGTATAAGTGTATATAAATGTGTGCGTGCGCGTGCAGATCTTTGACCTAAAGCAATACATGACAAAGGTCTAACCCAACAAAATACGTTTACACGTGCTTAGAAGAAGTTTAGCGTATTTTAAAGCGATTTGCTACTCCATTCGGCATTCAATAATTGGATGAGATCTTTTAATTAGGGAAAGATCTAGAGCAAAATAGCAGGGTGCTACACCCTGCTCCTTTTTTGAAATGTTGAATATTATTTTATAATTTAATACATTTTTGGGCAAATATCCAATGACAAATGAAAAGACTATACTCAAAAACCTTTAATACAAGCATTAGACTCATAAATACCCTGGATTTAGCAAATTATTATAAAATGTCAGTAGACTGGTAAGGATTTCCACCCTGCTCCATTTTAGCAGCACCCTGTACCTTTTGCGATAAAATGAGGCATACTTAAACAGCGCCTTTCATGACTTGACATAATATGAAGCAGAGTGATTTTTTTTCATTTTGTTTTGGAACAAGAAAAACACAAACATAGTAACAAAAGTAGAAGACATAATGCCCCACGTCAGGTTAAAGACTGAACAGGCATAGTTATGGCCAGAATCTGAAACATCAGGAAAATTAAACATTATATTAAAGTGAAAGCAAACAGAATGAAAAGAAATAAAACTTTGTTTTCGTGTTAGAGTTATTTACAAAAACAATTACAACAAACACCAAAAACAAAATATTTTTAGAGAATATTGGAGAAAATCGTTAAAAATACATAATTAAGAATCCTGGTTTAAACAAATTTGGCAAATAAGTCTCCCAATGAACATGTGTGTACAATTATTTTTATATCGCACCAAAGGATTCAAGAGGAAGTATATTATAATACCAACACATTTTTAACTTTATAGTCTATAGTGGAAAAAATGACATAGGGTCATAATTCAGCTAAAATTGGTCACAGCCAGAATCCTTCCTTCATGATCTCCTATACATTAAAGTTCTTCAGCTGTGAACGTTTGAGCGGAATCTGCTAAGCAGTTAAGCCTCAGTCACACATTCCCGATTATCGCTACTGACAGCGCTACGATACAAATAACAACAAAGTCGGGAATATCGGGAAGCTGTCGGAACGCTGTCGGGAGCTGCCTGGACGCTTTTGGGATGCTGCCCTGAGAATCGGGAACCATCGGGACACGTTCGATGTTATCGGCCAAGCCATCCCGACAGTTACGGTTGTCCCTTAACATTCTAGAGTGTTAACGAGGTAAATGTTGACGACGCACGGCGCACAACGGACGACGAACGACGGACAAAAGGCTATCACAAAAGCTCACCATGAGCACGTTGTGCAAAGGTAAGCTAAAAAAGTGCAAAAATGCCCTTTTCCAATTTATAGACTTCATTTTCCATCCAATCTTAACAAAATCTTCACAGTATCTCAGCAGAAGCAAAAAATGGGCCAGATTGTGTTTCAAACACCAGAGTTATTGCCCTTTGTTTATTAAAAAAAAATACAAAAATGGACATCATTCAGGATAGAGACTTCATTTTTCATCCAATCATTGGGAAAAATATTCTCACCAAGTTTCATGAAGATTGGGCAAAAAATGTGACTTCGAGAGTGTTAACAAGCTTTTACTTCAATTTTACCTAGTGACCTAGTTTTTGACCCCACATGACCCAGATTCGAAATCGGCTGAGATATCATTGGGACAAATGTTCTGACCAAGTTTCATGAAGATTGGGCAAAAAATGTGACTCCTAGTGTTAACAAGCTTTTTCTTCAATTTGACCTAGTGACCTAGTTTTTGACCCCACATGACCCAGATTCGAACTAGGCCGAGATATCATTAAGACAAATGTTCTGACCAAGTTTCATGAAGATAGGGCAAAAAATGTGACTTGTAGAGTGTAAATAAGCTTTATAAAGTTTTCAATATAGCCATATAAAGAAAACTGCCCCGCCCCCTGGCGGCCATGTTTTTCAACGGAGGGCAACCATTTTCGAACTCAGCTGAGATATCATTAGAACAAATGTTCAGCGCAAGTTCCAAGAAGATTGGGCAAAAAATGTGACTTCTAGTGTTAACAAGCTTTTTCTTCAATTTGACCTAGTGACCTAGTTTCTGTCCCCACATGACCCACATTCGAACTCAACCAATATATCATTGGTCAAATGTTCTGACCAAGTTTCATGAAGAGTGGCCAATAAATGTGGCCTCTAGAGTGTTAACGAGGTAAATGTTGACGACGCACGACGGACGACGAACGACGGAAAACAGGCGATCACAAAAGCTCACCATGAGCACGTTGTGCTCAGGTAAGCTAAAAGTATAAAAATACCCTTTTCCAACGTATAGACTTTATTTTCTATCCAATCTTAACAAAACTTTAAAAGTTTGTGTATGATTACCAAATCTCAGCAGAAGCCAAAAATGGGCCAGATGTGTTTTATATCCAATCTTAACAAAACTTTCACAGTTTGTGTATGATTACCAAATCTCAGCAGAAGCCAAAAATGGGCCAGGTCGTGTTTTAAACACCAGAGTTATTGCCCTTTGTTTATTAAAAAATATACAAAAATGGACATTATTCAGGATAGAGACTTCATTTTTCATCCAATCTTCACCATTCTTGCAAAGTTTGTCTATTACCATGAATATAAGCAAGTTTGTCTATTACCACGAATATAAGCAAGATCGGACCAGAAACACCAGATTTATTTCCCTTTGTTTGTGAAAAAAATCTGCAAAAATGGACATTATTCAGGAAAGAGACTTCATTTTTCATCCAATCTCCACCAATCTTGCACAGTTTGTCTTTGACCATAAGATTAAATGTGAAGTCGAATATAATAAAGATCGGACCAGAAACACCAGAGTGATTGCCCTTTGTTTGTGAAAAAATTTGCAAAAATGATTATTATTCAGGATAGAGACTTCATTTTTCATCCAATCTTTACCAATCGTGTACAGTTTGCCTATGAACGTAAAACTACAAGTGAAGTCGAATATAAGCGTGATCGGGCCAGAAACACCAGAGTTATTGCCCTTGTGTTTGGAATAAATCATCAACAAGTTATCAATGATTGGCTTGCACACACGATTTTTGATTCAATGTTGACCAAACTTACACAGTTTGCACATGACCATAAAAATTGATTGATAAAAAATTGATTTCCAACAGTTGCAAGACTTACATGCAGTTATTTGTACATGCAACATTGATGTCTTCAGAGCCTGCATTAACACCATTTATGATCATTGGACAAAAAATTATCAAAGAAAAAGCAAACTTGACCTTATAGCACAGCCATCGCAATTAACGCATTGCAACTAGTTCTCCAAAACTGTTTGTGAAAAAGACATCAACATCTACTGTTTCTGCATTGCCCAGAATTGTCAATGACTTAATGAAAAAGGGTCAGGTAAGAAAAAAGAGAAAAATGATTTGAGAACCATTAGAAAAAAAAACGCATATCCACTACCCAACTCGTACTGTAGTTAGCCCATTGCACTAACCGATGTTTTAAATCAAAATTGATCATATCCCCCTCTGCCTATTGATTAGATACCTTAATTTTCAAACCTGTCACAACAGTATGGTCTTCATCTGTACCAGTTCTCAGGTGAGCGCTTTGGGCCATCATGGCCCTCTTGTTTATTATTTTTATAGATTTACGTTTTGTTGACATTTTAGTTACGCCTGTTTACCCTGTAAAATGCCCCAGTGACTCACAATGCACTTAAATCGGCCTTGTGCGCGACCAACAAACCAAGGAATGTCCCTTAATCTGTTTATAGATAAGTCAATAATATAGTCGAATCCGCCAATATTGCAGAATATTGACCTGTAAAAACGGTTAATGACGATTTCTACATTTTTGTCCCTTCCATAAAAAATTTTCATTTTCACATATTTTGCAGATTGTTCAAAGCGTAATACAATGAAACCACAAAAAAATGGGGGTCACTGAATTAGATTTTTTGGAAACTGCATGGAAACCCGTAACTGCATTTTATATTTTTTTAAATATTATTTTAACAAAGAAATAGTATTGACCATTGATTGGTAAAAACATGACGCCATTCTATTGGTTGAAATGGGTTATTGTAAGAAAACCATCCGTTACATGGTGAAATAAATAACATTATATTTGCCAAAAATACTTTTTCATCCATTTTTTTCTAAGAAATCTGCATATCACAATCATATAAAAACGTTGTTTTTACTATAGCACAAAATATGTTCCATGAAAAGTCCAGATTTTTCGATATTTAATACATAATTATATGCTTAATAGACTGGAAAAAAGAAAACAGGTGGTCACCGTGCTTGTTTTCGAGAAAAAATAGATAGTTTACATGTGCGTATTGAATATTTTTCTGTAAAAAACTGGATGGAATAACAGTAACCATTTATAACAATACACTTATAAAAGTTATTAGATCTATATTATAATATATAATTATATTAGTAACAGCAGTTGATTATAACTATGTACAAATTGCAGACAAACCACTTTCACATTTATCGCTAGCAAGTTCAATATTCCGGCTGCGTGTTCCTACTTTCGTATTAACAAACTTTAACAAATAATCGAGTCACAAGGCACTCTAACTATAATCTTGGCAATTATTATGAATATATTTGATTCTATTTGATAATTATAGTGTACACAATATTTAATAAATATTATTATATGTCAAGACACTTCACATTTTGAAAATTTAAATCAACTCCACTGATGCGCAAACAGATGCGCAGAAAAAAACTACCGAAATCGTCTTTAAAGGACGACGACGACGAATGAGTTTATTTATCCTCGGGGCTGCGGTTGAAAACCATATGCCCGAGCAGACAATTTCAAAGATAAATTCGGCGAGTACCGCCCGCTAGCTCAGTACGTAGAGCGCTAGCGGTACCCGACCAGCTTCACTCTCGGTAAGGAGAGCGCTAGCCCTCCGCGATGCCGTGACACACACCTCGATGGCTGGCTGGACCAATCGTAAACGTTTATTTATAGATCATGGGATGATATGCATGAATTATTACGTGTTTGTTCAAGCGATACCATAAGTGACAATATATGTTCAAAAATAATTCTCAATATTGCATGTTTTATTTTTCCTGGTCAAATATCCATGTGTCTGCATTAATTTACAACATTAACATTAAATCCATAATCGCCACTGAAGGAATTTATTTTCATATTGTTTGTGTATATTTAAAATGTGTCACTTAATGTCTTTTCGCTGCAGATAGTAAAGCACCAGGCCTTATCAAAACCAAAGAAAAACTTTTATTAAAAGGACATCACTTTTGAAATCACTATACAAATACACAATAAAAATGTGTACATAGTATTCCAGGGGTGTGTTCGCTTCTTATATATTGATATATTAGTATTTTATTAACTTTGACAGCATTAAAGCGTTACCACACAGGACGACAATGCGAAATAATGTTCTGCAAAATATTATAACAATACATAAGCATGGAAATTTAAAAAGTTGAATTTTGAACATGGGTTTCTTTTTCATTCCTCCAAAAAGTTTGATAGATTGATAGTTTACAATAGTTTACAATAACACACCATTAAAAACACCAAACCGAAATTGACATGCAAATCAAGAAAATACTGGAATATATTAATGACAGCTAAAAAAGTGTCACTTCTTGTTTTTAATGCAAATTTATAATGGATACCTCCACAGCTTAAATTCTGATTTCAGTTCCAGGGACGCCATATTTAAATTGCATTTTAAATTGTCGTTCTGAAAACTCTCGATTGCTTAAATTCAGTCATTATTAACAACAATTGAAATGCCGAGCTCTGTGCCTTGTGATTGATTATAATACATGAATGCAAATAGTTAAAATGTCGATCAAAACGATTGACATTTTAATTTGGAATAGTTCCTTCTAGACTAAGTAAGAATGTAAAGGAAGTAATAAATATATGCTTGCCCAAGAAATTGTAATGTTGTATTGCTGAAAAATATGTTTTTCGAATTTATACTTTCACATTGTGCCTCTGTTTGTAAAAAAGGGAAAACGAATGTAAATGAATATGCCGCGTTGAAACGTTTCCGTTATTATGCCTTTTATTGTGCAATTACATTTAATGATATGTTGGTGTCGATGACAATGAAAATAATCGTCCAATTTCAACAAATTGAGCAACTGAACCAATACTCATAGCACATGTATTTCCGTCTTTCCCAGTGTTAGGATTTGAAATTAAGACTGTAAGATCTTGACGAAGAGATGCACCACTTTGCTTTTCATTCGTATTTAAATTTTACTGTTGGAAATGATACGCCGGCGTATCAAATTGATTTTCATTCAGATTTTAATTTTTCTGTTAGAAATGATATGCCGACTTATCAAATAGATCAGTTTCATTTGTATTTGAATGGTTCTGTAGGAAATGATACGCCGGCTTATCAAATGGAATTTCATTCAATCTTTAATTTTTCTGTTAGAAATAATACGCTGGTGTAACATTCAATATTAACCCCGTTGAAAATTGACCACATGGGTCCTTTTTCGACGTTGAGAAATGACCCTGCAAATATTTCAACATTAAATTTTGATCAAAATGTTGTTGAAAACTGATCAGTCATTAAATTTTCATCAGCCATGGTTCATATTTTAATGGTTAGTCAAATTGAAGTTAAATGTCGGAGATCGTCTGTTTGTAAAAGAAACACACTGGAAATAACCAGAATTAAACTACAGCAGGCTTGTTTGATAACTTCTTTAAAAACAAGGATATCAGTGAATGCTTATTAATGGGAAAGCAATCAGAAGAGCAGAGTCCAGACAAGAATTGTGCTCTATATATGTGGCGTGTCGTGAGAAAACCAGTCTTAATGCATGTGCGTAGTGTATTACCGGATTAACCTGTGCAGTGCTCACAGGCTAATCCAGGACGGCACTTTCCGCTTGTATGGTATTTTCTGTTTCAAGGAAGTCTCTTCTAAACATAAATCCACTGTAGGCGGAAAGTGCCGTCCCGGATTAGCCTGTGCAGACTGCAAGGCTAATCCGGGACAACACTTTATGCACATGCATTAAGTCCGGTTTTCCAACATATTAAATTCAGCAATCATCAAAGTCCAGTAACTGTATGACAAAAAACTTTGACATTCCACAAAAACTAAATCTTTTGAATGAAATGCATACATTTTAAAGTCAGCACAATAATAAAAGAAAGTTTGGATGCAAGGTGAAGGTCATGGCTAGGAATTGCACTAAAGTACAACTTAAGTTAAGAAATAGCCTTTTTAGTTATTCATTAGGACATTTAAGAATACTGACCCTGAACAGAAGTATGTTTATGTAAGTGAAAGAGAAACAGTAACCTTGACCCCCACCTATCCCATATGCAATAGCAAGTGAGGTTTCAACAAGAGATATCTACATTTGAAGTAACATTACAAAACCTTCATTCATACTTGAGCTGTTGAGCGTTAACTATTTGTTTTATTTTTGGTAATGGTGACCTTGACCCCACCCACCCCATATGCAACCCCAAACGAAATCTCAGTATAAGATATCTACATATGAAGTTTCATTAAAATATCGAAAGTCGTTCTTTAGTTATTGAGTGGAAACCCTTTTTCTATTTTAAGTAACAATGACTGTGACCCCACCCACCTGATATGCAAGTGCAAGCAAGGTCTAGATAATAAGGTATCTACACATGAAGTTGTATTAAAATATCTGAATTTGTCTTCTAGGTGTTTTTCTATTTTGAGTAACGGTGACCTTCATCTTGAACCCACCCACCCCATATTAAATCCCAAGTGAGGCCTTGATATAAGTTATCTATGTATGAAGTTTCATTAAAATATCTCAATTTGTTCTGTAGTTCTTGAATAGAAACCATTTTTCTAATTTTACTAACGGTGACCTTGACCTTTACCCCACCCAACCCATATGCAATCCCAAGCAAGGTCTCATTATCAGGTGTATACATTATTAAGTTTCATTTAAATATCTCAATGTGTTCTAAAGTTATTGAGCAGAAACTGTTTTGCTATTGTTTAGTAATGGTGACCTTGACCTTGACCCCACCCACCCCATCAGCAATCCCAAGCAAGGTCTCAATATAAGGTGTCTACATATTAAGTTTCATGAAAATAATGCAATGCATTCAAGTTATTGAGTGGAAACTTTTTTTTAGTATCAGAGACCTTGACCCCACCCACCCCATCAGCAATCCCAACGAGGTCTCAATATAAGGTATCTGCTTATAAAGTTTCATTAAAATATCTCGATGCGTTCGTGAGTTATTGAGCGGAAACCGTTTTTCTGTTTTTAGTAACAGTGACCTTGACCTTGACTCCACCCACCCCATATGCAATCCCAAGGGAGGCCTCGATATAAGATATCTATGTATGAAGTTTCATTAACATATCTCGATGCATTCTCAAGTAATGGAGCTGAAACCATTTTTCTATTTTTAGTAATGGTGACCTTGACCCCACCCACCCCATATGCAATCCCGAGCGAGGTCTCAACATAAGGTATCTATGTATGAAGTATTAAAATATCTCTATGCGTTCTAAAGTTATTGAGTGAAAACCATTTTTCTTTTAGTAACGGTGACCTTGACTTTGACCCCACCAACCCCATATGCAATCCCATGCGAGATCTCGCTATAAAGTATCTATGTATGAATTTTCATTACAATAGCTCAATCCATTCTCGAGTTAGAGAGCGGAAAAAAAAGTTGTGCACTACATACTAATTTCAGTCCCATAACTCTTAGAAAAATCATTGAAGTGGAACGTTCTGGTTCAGTGCACACCTCCTCTGGGTAATGAAGCTTCCTGTAAAGTATCATTGAATTCTAGCCAGTAGTTGCGTAAAAATAGACTAGACAAGAATTGAGCACTAAATGCTTATTTCATAAATCTTCAAAGTCTCGTAACTATGATAAAAATCTTTGAAGCAGAACGCCCCGTTTCAGGGCGCACTTCCTCTTGGTAATGAAGTTTTCTATAAAGTTTCACTGCATTCTGATCAGTAGTTGCGTAGAAATATACCGGACAAGAATTGTGCACTAAATTATTTAAGAAATCTTCAAAGTCCCATAACTCTGAGAAAAATCATTTAAGCGGAACCTCCTGGTTAAGTGCACACCTTCCCATGAAGTTTCCTAGAATTCTGGTCAGTAGTTGCTGACAAATCCTCTTAACAGGAAAACAGGACTGACGGACGGACTATATCCTCCCCCAAAATTTTTTCGGGGAGCATAATAATTTCACAAGGCCATGAGCTTGAACTACATAAAAGAGGCCGCAAGGAAAGATCAAACACAATAACGCTGCGTATGAAGCGACGTTCTTTTGAAAACGTATAGTGTAGTAAATTCTAACACGTAGATTTTCATATTTTGTTTTTAATATATTTTATATAGTTTGTACATCTAATTAATGAAGTACACTCTTAAACAAGAGGGCCATAATGGCCCTAGGTCGCTCACCTGACTTTAAGGCATCATAATTGCTAATAACAAGAGGGAAAATGGCACTAAACGCCTTACCTGAGTATAAAGATCTGGGCCTTTGGAGTGTCAGATGTTTTTTTTAGTCTATATGTAAACCATGTGACCCACAGGGCATGGCCACCTTCTACCCCAGGGGCATAATTTAAACAATATTTGTAGTGGACCACTTTTCAATGTTACATACCCAATATGATTCCACTGGGCCTTGCGGTTTAAGAAGAGATTTTTCAAGTCATTTTGCTATTTAAATGTATATAAACCATGTAACCCCCAGGGGGTGGCCAATTTTTACCCCAGGGACATCATTTGAACACTCTTTGTAGAGGACCACTCCACAATGTTTCATGCAAAACATAAAATCTCTGGGCCTTACGGTATTAACAAGGAAGATTTTTAAGGCCCACTTGCCATATAAGTCTATATAAACCATGTGACCCCTGGGGTGTGCCCAGTTTTGACCCCAGGGGCATCATTTGAACAATCTTTATAGAGGACCACTATACAATGTTTCCAACCAAATATGAAACCTCTGGGCCTTGTGGTTTCAGAGGAGAAGTTTTTTAAAGTCATTTTGCTATTTACGTTTATATTAACCATGTGAGCCCCGGGGTGTGGACAGTTTTGACCCCAGGGGCATCAATTGAACAATCTTTGTAGTGGACCACTATACAATGTTACATACCAAATATGAAACCTCTGGGCCTTGGGGTATCAGAGAAGAAGATTTTTAAAGTCATTTTACTATTCAAGTCAATATAAACCATGTGACCGTCGGGATGTGGCCAGTTTTGACCCCAGAGGCATCATATGAACAATCTTCGTAGTGGACCACTATTCACTATTACATACCCAGTCCTTTCCCCAGGATTTTGCTAAGGCACAGGGGCAAATAACCGCGGTTGGGGGTGGGTGTGGGAGGGGGGGATACCCCCTTCTACGTTAGATTTTTTTTTTTTATTTATGTGTACTAAATCAAATTCTACAGTACTTCAGAGCTAACAGAAGCACAACAATAAACAGCCTTTTGATATAGTTTTTTTTCCTCTCTTGCTTTTCCCAATGACATAACATAATCATAAATTTCACACACTATAAAATTATCAAGGAAACAACAACATAAGTGGCAAAAGTAATGTAACCTGGAAATAGATAATGACATGGTTTACCTAAATGTATACCTCTTTCAATGAAGTTATTGGCATATTATCACAAAATTATCAGAAATGACTTAAAACAAAGCTTTTTTTTATACACATGTTGATGAGGCATAGTGTTCATGTCCAATATCTGGTACTAACAAGTTGTTCTTCTGAGAAGAGGTCCTTGGGTGGCTGCTGCCAACAAAGCATTACGAACTTTGTTGGAGAGACATGATCTGTGTGTAGTTTTTTGTGTGCTGCACACAATTAATTAAACTGTACAAATGAAAGATTTAAAGTAGATGACTAAACTATATGCTACGTGTTTCTGTACATGCTGGTGAAACAGACTGCAGTGTCAGAGTCACAGACTCGGTTGCTGCATCATTTTCCCTTACAAAAAATTGTGCAGTTCCACCTAAGTTAGACTAGATATAGATCTAATGCTATCATTTCATATTTGGCATTTCATTATTAAATTAGAAATATACACTTCGCTAGTCTTATTCATGAGACATACTGCAAATTTAGTGTTACTTTTTATACAGTGCTAAATTCGCCGAACGACCATTTATGTGGTGGAAACCTAAAAGTTTAAAGTTTCTTTAATTTCCATTATTTGCAACAATAGAGTTATCTATCAACGTTTTATACTTTAACAACACCTAAACTAAATATTGATTTGATTTTACACAGTGAAGGACAGCGAAATTATTGAAAAATGCAATAGTGTGTAGGTTTAAATAGCTCAGGCATGTAAAATGAAAGTGTTTTCATATAAATATTTATGGAACATTAATTAGGAATGGATTATCTGTCCAGGTATGTAACTTTTATTGCAACCGTTCACAATAACTATCTACTTTCTGGACGTGAAAGTAGCGGAACAATATAGACAAAGAAGGAAAACTTTCCACCACAGAAATGGTCATTCCCCGGTACAGCCCGTCAGCAAACATTGCCCATATAAAAAAGAGGCTCAATGTTTGCATAGGGCTTACAAGTACAGCCAACACTTCACTTCGCCTGTAAACAAATTTGATGTAGTAGATCTAAAGTGAAAATGTATGATATAAGACGGTCTTATATACTAAGACTGATTGACTACATTTCTTACACATTGCCGAAACATTACATCCAGCTAATTTACTTATATTTTCTATGCATTTCAATGGTCATCTCCAACAATTCTCTAAAGCACTCTCACAACACTGTGTAACTGGCTAGCTGGTTTCATAAGATCTAAAAATAGCACACTGTATACACCTGGCTGGAATGTGGTCTGCTGTATTAATTTTTGAGTGTTACCGGCTGATTGAAATTACAGTGCTGCAGTATAAACAATGTAGCCAGTTTTGACCCCAGGGGCATAATTTGAACAATCTTTGTAGAGGACCACTATACTATGTTACATACCAAATATAAGTGCCTTGTGGTTTCAGAGGAGAAGATTTTTAAAGTAATTTTGCTATTTAAATGTATATAAACCATTTGACCCCCAGGATGTGGCCAATTTTGAACCCAGGGACATCATTTAAACAATCTTTGTAGAGGACCATTATACAATGTTACCAACCGAATATGAAACCTCTAGGCCTTGCAGTTTCAGAGCAGAAGATTTTTAAAGTTATTTGGCTATTTAAGTTTGTATAAACCATGTGACCCCCGAGGTGTGGCCAGTTTTGACCCCAGGGGCATCATTTGAACACTCTTTGTAGAGGACCACTATACAATGTTACATACCAAATATGAAACCTCTGGGCCTTGAGGTTTCAGAGGAGAAGATTTTTAAAGTCATTTTGCTCTACAAGTCTATATAATCCATGTGACCCCTGGGGCGTGGCCAGTTTTGACCCCGGGGGCATCATTGAACAATCTCAGTAGAGGAACACTAGAGGATGTCACATATCAAATATGAAAGCTCTGAGCCGTGCGGTTTCATAGGAGAAGATTTTTAAAGTTTCCACTTTTTAAATCTATTTTTAGCTCTGGTGACCTACATATGCAGCGACCGGAAAGATTTGAACAACTTTGAAAGAGGTCCACCCAAGGATCATTCCTGTAAAGTTTGGTAAAAATCTGCCAATCGGTTTATGAGGAGATGTTGTTTGAATGAACAGTTGACGACGCACGCACGCACACACGCACTACGGGCGATCACAAAAGCTCACCATGAGCACTTTGTGCTCAGGTGAGCTAAAACGAAGTCACAATACTCAAACTGATACTTTGCTTAATCTGAAGTGAACACACATAATGACAAAATTTAAAAAAAATTAATCAAGAAGGCCAAAATGGGTCGCTCACCCGAAGTTAATAACAAAAGGGCCAAGATGGCGGTCGAGTTTAACTAGAACTGCTTCTGACATGATGCCAATACTCCCTGCATGCCGCTTTGTCACAAGGATATTGATACAAGCAAAAAGTAGTTTTGAAGTGTAAAAATTAGGGATGGGACCGAATACTGAAATCAATATTCGAATATTTGTTTTAGGTATTCGAATATATTCGAATACTCGTTTTGTAAATACTACTATATACTACTATATACGGCACCCTGTCCAAATATTTACCTATCCGAAATATATATACTACGTGTACATAGTTGTTTTACCTTGTTTCAGAGGTAAACGAGCGACATAACTTTGTGAGTGTTAGGCAAATATAAAGAAATGTAAGATATTGTTAAATGTATTGTTAATTAATTTGTTAATCGTTCCGGTTTTTTGTCAGAACCATAAAGCTTGTATCTGCTGTGCAGATTACACGTTGCCTGGGTTATGTCTAATGACTGCATAAAGTACTTCCAAGCACATGATGGTGGCATTGTTTAATAATAAAGACTCTTGTATAATATACAGTGTTGATATAATGGAGAATAATTTACAAGTGACGTATATAGTAAGATTGACCAGATCATGCTAATTTTTTTAAAGAAATTGATTGGCTGATAATGGATTCATTTTGATTGGTTTACTTAGAGAGTAATTGTAATTTACTGTAAACAAGTTAAGGATAATAAACAACAATGTACGCCTTGTGCAAACTGTGAAACCGTTATCACAACATGGCCCAGTTTTGTTATTTGTGGATACAATGCGTCATATTCGCGTCTCCTACAAACCGTTAACTCGCGGCCCTTGAACAGACGTGGCCCCCTGCCAATTATCAATTGTCGTTAATTGGACATGTTAAGCATGTGTTGTAAAAACGTTACACTGCCCCCGCCCACCTGCTAGGCAGGAAATATGACTGGAATTCATGTTAACTTTGCAATCAAACTGGAAAAAAAATGATTTTTTAAAGAAATTTTGTTCTTTAAATAAATGAGAAAATCGAATATTCGTATTCATTTTTTTATATTTGAATATTATCCAATATTCGAATATTCGAGCATTCGGTCCCATCCCTAGTAAAAATGTATTTCTATTCAGTTGTTTTCGAGAAAATGGCTGATCAAGGACAATTTAAGGAAATAAGTTTGTAAATAATGCAACAAAAGTTACAATTCGTATGCACATCCATGCACAAAGTTTTGATTTCAATCCCATCAGTAGTTTTGAGAAAATGGCCAGACAAGGAAAATTGACTCCGAAACTCCAGAAATAAGGCATCTAGATTTATGAGTCTTGTGCATTGCACTCCATCTAACAAACATCTATCCCTGTATGAAGTTTAACGTCAATCAATTCAGCAGTTTATGAGAAAATGGTCGGACAAGGACAACTGACAAAGGGGAATAACTCCGCCTAACAACCATCTATCCATGTAGGAAGTTTGCAGTTGATATATAAAATTGTTTCAAAGCAATGTCCGGACGAAAAAAAAAGACATACAGACTGACAAGACAAGCCCATTCCAGTAAACCCTATAACAACTTTGTTGTGCGGGGGGTATAATAAATCATGGTTACTTGTACACATTTTATATCAAATTTAGAGACACTTGAAGAAAAATGTTCTGAAAACAGACAACAATGACAGACAAGAGTGACACATGGCCTTAAAGTGCTCACCTGCATATGAAGATCTGGGCCTTGCGGTTTCAGAGAAGATTTTGAAGTCATTTTGCTATTTCAGTCTATATAAACCATTATTACCGCAGGGGCATATTTTGAACAATCTTTGTAGAGAACCACTATACAATTTGACATACCGAATACGAAACCTCTGGGCCTTCTGGTTTCAGTGGAAAAGATTTTTTAAGTTCACTTGCCATACAAGTCTATAGAAATCATGTGACCCTGGGGCATGGCTTTTTTAACTCTAGGTGCGTAATCATAACAGTCTTTGTACAGAACCACTATACAATGTTTCACGCAAAATATTAAACCTCTGGGCCTTGCGGTTTCAGAGGAGATTTATTTTTCAAGTCCAATTACCATATCCCAGTAAACATTCTTAGTTGGTTAGATGTACACTACACATCGCTAGGTTTTTGCCAATACCTTTCTCTCACCGTCGACAATTTTATCTTCGCGTGGAGAATCACTGCAATTTTTGGGGTGTTTAAACATTCGCTGTCCACTGCGATTACAAAGTACCACCGTGGACCTGATCGATTACATGGTGGTCCACGTGATCGCGGCGATTCGCCATGAAATACCGATAAATGGCGTTTGAATACATGAAATTTATTTTACATACATGTATATACATTTGTGCACCGTGTACGTGTATTGTTCGCAACTTTGTGTGTTTGTGCTTACAAATTTTGTTAATTCGGTTGCCTCTAAACACCGAATCCCAAAAGAAATAGAAACATGGAAATTCCACGAAAACCAAATTTTTCAAACAAAATGCATGAATGTCAGCACAAAAATAAAATTTTAAGTAATGGTGACCTTGACTGCACCAACCCCATATGCAAGCCCAAGCAAGGTCTCAATATAACGTATCTATGTATAAAGTTTAATTAAAATATCTCAATGTGTTCTCAAGTTATTGAGCAAAAACTGTTTTTCTATTTTTTTAAACGGTGACCTATACCTTGACCCTGCACACCCCATATGCAATCCCAAGCAAGGTCTCTACAAAAGGTATCTATGTATGAAGTTTTATTAAAAAATTTTATTTTGTTCTAAAGTTATTGAGCGGAAACCATTTTTTAATTTTTAGTAACAGTGACCTTGACCCCACCCACCCCATACACAATCCCAAGCAAGGTATCCCTGTATCAAGTTTCATTCAAATATCTCCATTGCGTTCTTAAGTTATTGAGCGGAAACCGTTTTTTAGCTCACCTGAGCACGAAGTAAGCAACAACTGTGTAAGTATCCAAGTGTTGTAGTTAGCAGTGTTGGTGCTAGATGAAACAGTAAATTCTTCTTAACCTTGTCACGAACGGACGGACAGGACAATCACTATATGCTTCCCGCATCAAGATGCCAGGGCATAAAAAAATTGCTCTTAAACACACTATAAGCCAGATTTTAATCACCAAAAGGTTTTCGTCTGTACATACGGAAACTCAAATACATGTATATATGTTGAGTTGACCGTTAGTTTAGGCTAAACAACACCAATAAAATATGTAAAAACTCGACACTACAACTTGTTGATTTATTCCATATCTAATTGTTTCCTTCGTCGTGTATTTTTTTTTTATTTGCTGTTAAGTTTTATTGTCACTTTTATCTGCTTTTTTTTTAATAATTGATACAAAACAAAGTACATACACACTTTAAATCACCATTATTTTGTATTGTCATTTTACTGATATTGCTTCACATTTTAAATCAAGGATGATCTGTAAAGTGTTTAGTGTCTGTAAAGGTGAAATTCACTATGATTTTAACTCAGTTATTATTATGCGACAGTAAGAAGTGCCGTTTGAATATCATGAACGTTTCCCAAATGCATCCATCATTTGATGGAGAATGTGAACAGAATATGTTTAAAACAAACTAAAAAAACGTCGGATAATTTACAGCTTTTAGTGTAGGATCAAATTTTGAGACTCAATTGAGAAAGAAAGTAGTCCACTATGCAGCGTTCGAATTCATTGATAAATGGTTTAATTAGGCCACGAGCCAAGTAGAATCATGGACATATTATAATCCTATTCATCTCGCTTATTGTCGATGCAAGTTAAGTTGTTTATGTGTGGTGTTAATAAAGAACAAAATGGAATTCACAGTTTATCGGTAATTACGCAGCAAAGGTCCTAGCAATAGCAGTTGGTTACACTCCATTAATCTTGTCAGAAAATTACACAATATTTAGGAACAGACTCTATGGCCGAGTGGTTAACGCGTTTGAATCTCAAACCGATGGTCGGGGTTCAATCCCCATGAGGCAGGAATTTTTTTCTCATTTTTAAATAATTTATTTTTGTTTCACAGAACATTTGCTACTTCTTGACAAAGAGGACATTTCTAAAATATAATATTCTGTGAGGAACTTCCTTTAAGCATTTTAAAACATTACCAAACATTGTCGCACAACACCTTTGCTGATACGGTTGAAAAGCTTGTATTCATAATAATTTATCTATTTTTAATATTTAGCATAGTGTTTGTTTTTAAGGTTTGAATTGAATTTTGCTTAACGCCAAGGTTATTTCTCTTCGACAAATTAATCGACTGTCTTCCACGGAGATTGCCCGATAATAAAACTGATAACCATCATTTTTCACTAAATACCCAGTAGGTACATTAGGAGAATGTGCTGGTTATGAAAATTTAATGACATAATGTCTGAATGCAATTACAAGTAAGACAATTATGTTTGTAGCCCAAAGACAGACAATGATATTGTACAATGGACAAAGAATTTGGCTCATCAGGTTTCTTGCCTGACAATATTTTTCACTTTCAATTGAAAGTTGTTTGGACAGGCCTGATACATTTAATTTGTACATAGTATTGTAAGCTGTTTTAAGCGGCTGTAAGGTTTTCACACCTGTTAACGATTTTTAATCAGTGGCGTACGTTTTACAATGGACCTCAATTCATCAGCTGCACATTTTACAACAGATACAATTCAGATCGGCATTATTGACAGACAAAAACTAACCTAACTACACAATGGCAATATATATTTTAAAATCTGATTTTATTACCCGGCAATATCTATTTCAACGTCACATTTAGAAAATTATAAATCGCTAAACAATGTCTCTGTTCAAGTTATATTTATAATGTTACCGGCTGATTGAAATTACAGTGCTGCAGTATAAACAATGTAGCCAGTTTTGACCCCAGGGGCATAATTTGAACAATCTTTGTAGAGGACCACTATACTATGTTACATACCAAATATAAAACCTCAGTGCCTTGTGGTTTCAGAGGAGAAGATTTTTAAAGTAATTTTGCTATTTAAATGTATATAAACCATTTGACCCCCAGGATGTGGCCAATTTTGAACCCAGGGACATCATTTAAACAATCTTTGTAGAGGACCATTATACAATGTTACCAACCGAATATGAAACCTCTAGGCCTTGCAGTTTCAGAGCAGAAGATTTTTAAAGTTATTTGGCTATTTAAGTTTGTATAAACCATGTGACCCCCGAGGTGTGGCCAGTTTTGACCCCAGGGGCATCATTTGAACACTCTTTGTAGAGGACCACTATACAATGTTACATACCAAATATAAAACCTCTGGGCCTTGAGGTTTCAGAGGAAAAGATTTTTAAAGTCATTTTGCTCTACAAGTCTATATAATCCATGTGACCCCTGGGGCGTGGCCAGTTTTGACCCCGGGGGCATCATTGAACAATCTCAGTAGAGGAACACTAGAGGATGTCACATATCAAATATGAAAGCTCTGAGCCGTGCGGTTTCATAGGAGATTTTTAAAGTTTCCACTTTTAAAATCTATTTTTAGCTCTGGTGACCTACATATGCAGCGACCGGAAAGATTTGAACAAATTTGAAAGAGGTCCACCCAAGGATCATTCCTGTAAAGTTTGGTAAAAATCTGCCAATCGGTTTATGAGATGTTGTTTGAATGAACAGTTGACGACGCACGCACGCACACACGCACAACGGGCGATCACAAAAGCTCACCATGAGCACTTTGTGCTCAGGTGAGCTAAAACGAAGTCACTATACTCAAACTGATACTTTGCTTAATCTGAAGTGAACACACATGACAAAATTAAAAAAAATTAATCAAGAAGGCCAAAATGGCTCGCTCACCCGAGGTTAATAACAAAAGGGCCAAGATGGCGGTCGAGTTTAACTAGAACTGCTTCTGACATGATGCCAATACTCCCTGCATGCCGCTTTGTCACAAGGATATTGATACAAGCAAAAAGTAGTTTTGAAGTGTAAAAATTAGGGATGGGACCGAATACTAAAATCAATATTCGAATATTCGTTTTAGGTATTCGAATATATTCGAATACTCGTTTTGTAAATACTACTATATACTACTATATACGGCACCCTGTCCAAATATTTACCTATCCGAAATATATATACTACGTGTACATAGTTGTTTTACCTTGTTTCAGAGGTAAACGAGCGACATAACTTTGTGAGTGTTAGGCAAATATAAAGAAATGTAAGATATTGTTAAATGTATTGTTAATTAATTTGTTAATCGTTCCGGTTTTTTGTCAGAACCATAAAGCTTGTATCTGCTGTGCAGATTACACGTTGCCTGGGTTATGTCTAATGACTGCATAAAGTACTTCCAAGCACATGATGGTGGCATTGTTTAATAATAAAGACTCTTGTATAATATACAGTGTTGATATAATGGAGAATAATTTACAAGTGACGTATATAGTAAGATTGACCAGATCATGCTAATTTTTTTAAAGAAATTGATTGGCTGATAATGGATTCATTTTGATTGGTTTACTTCGAGAGTAATTGTAATTTACTGTAAACAAGTTAAGGATAATAAACAACAATGTACGCCTTGTGCAAACTGTGAAACCGTTATCACAACATGGCCCAGTTTTGTTATTTGTGGATACAATGCGTCATATTCGCGTCTCCTACAAACCGTTAACTCGCGGCCCTTGAACAGACGTGGCCCCCTGCCAATTATCAATTGTCGTTAATTGGACATGTTAAGCATGTGTTGTAAAAACGTTACACTGCCCCCGCCCACCTGCTAGGCAGGAAATATGACTGGAATTCATGTTAACTTTGCAATCAAACTGGAAAAAAAATGATTTTTTAAAGAAATTTTGTTCTTTAAATAAATGAGAAAATCGAATATTCGTATTCATTTTTTTATATTTGAATATTATCCAATATTCGAATATTCGAGCATTCGGTCCCATCCCTAGTAAAAATGTATTTCTATTCAGTTGTTTTCGAGAAAATGGCTGATCAAGGACAATTTAAGGAAATAAGTTTGTAAATAATGCAACAAAAGTTACAATTCGTATGCACATCCATGCACAAAGTTTTGATTTCAATCCCATCAGTAGTTTTGAGAAAATGGCCAGACAAGGAAAATTGACTCCGAAACTCCAGAAATAAGGCATCTAGATTTATGAGTCTTGTGCATTGCACTCCATCTAACAAACATCTATCCCTGTATGAAGTTTAACGTCAATCAATTCAGCAGTTTATGAGAAAATGGTCGGACAAGGACAACTGACAAAGGGGAATAACTCCGCCTAACAACCATCTATCCATGTAGGAAGTTTGCAGTTGATATCTAAAATTGTTTCAAAGCAATGTCCGGACGAAAAAAAAAGACATACAGACTGACAAGACAAGCCCATTCCAGTAAACCCTATAACAACTTTGTTGTGCGGGGGGTATAATAAATCATAGTTACTTGTACACATTTTATATCAAATTTAGAGACACTTGAAGAAAAATGTTCTGAAAACAGACAACAATGACAGACAAGAGTGACACATGGCCTTAAAGTGCTCACCTGCATATGAAGATCTGGGCCTTGCGGTTTCAGAGAAGATTTTGAAGTCATTTTGCTATTTCAGTCTATATAAACCATTATTACCGCAGGGGCATATTTTGAACAATCTTTGTAGAGAACCACTATACAATTTGACATACCGAATACGAAACCTCTGGGCCTTCTGGTTTCAGTGGAAAAGATTTTTTAAGTTCACTTGCCATATAAGTCTATAGAAATCATGTGACCCTGGGGCATGGCTTTTTTAACTCTAGGTGCGTAATCATAACAGTCTTTGTACAGAACCACTATACAATGTTTCACGCAAAATATTAAACCTCTGGGCCTTGCGGTTTCAGAGGAGATTTATTTTTCAAGTCCAATTACCATATCCCAGTAAACATTCTTAGTTGGTTAGATGTACACTACACATCGCTAGGTTTTTGCCAATACCTTTCTCTCACCGTCGACAATTTTATCTTCGCGTGGAGAATCACTGCAATTTTTGGGGTGTTTAAACATTCGCTGTCCACTGCGATTACAAAGTACCACCGTGGACCTGATCGATTACATGGTGGTCCACGTGATCGCGGCGCGCGTGGAGAATCACTGCAATTTTTGGGGTGTTTAAACATTCGCTGTCCACTGCGATTACAAAGTACCACCGTGGACCTGATCGATTACATGGTGGTCCACGTGATCGCGGCGATTCGCCATGAAATACCGATAAATGGCGTTTGAATACATGAAATTTATTTTACATACATGTATATACATTTGTGCACCGTGTACGTGTATTGTTTGCAACTTTGTGTGTTTGTGCTTACAAATTTTGTTAATTCGGTTGCCTCTAAACACCGAATCCCAAAAAGAAATAGAAACATGGAAATTCCACGAAAACCAAATTTTTCAAACAAAATGCATGAATGTCAGCACAAAAATAAAATGTTAAGTAATGGTGACCTTGACTGCACCAACCCCATATGCAAGCCCAAGCAAGGTCTCAATATAACGTATCTATGTATAAAGTTTAATTAAAATATCTCAATGTGTTCTCAAGTTATTGAGCAAAAACTGTTTTTCTATTTTTTTAAACGGTGACCTATACCTTGACCCTGCACACCCCATATGCAATCCCAAGCAAGGTCTCTACAAAAGGTATCTATGTATGAAGTTTTATTAAAAATTTTTATTTTGTTCTAAAGTTATTGAGCGGAAACCATTTTTTAATTTTTAGTAACAGTGACCTTGACCCCACCCACCCCATACACAATCCCAAGCAAGGTATCCCTGTATCAAGTTTCATTCAAATATCTCCATTGCGTTCTTAAGTTATTGAGCGGAAACCGTTTTTTAGCTCACCTGAGCACGAAGTAAGCAACAACTGTGTAAGTATCCAAGTGTTGTAGTTAGCAGTGTTGGTGCTAGATGAAACAGTAAATTCTTCTTAACCTTGTCACGAACGGACGGACAGGACAATCACTATATGCTTCCCGCATCAAGATGCCAGGGCATAAAAAAATTGCTCTTAAACACACTATAAGCCAGATTTTAATCACCAAAAGGTTTTCGTCTGTACATACGGAAACTCAAATACATGTATATATGTTGACAGTTAGTTTAGGCTAAACAACACCAATAAAATATGTAAAAACTCGACACTACAACTTGTTGATTTATTCCATATCTAATTGTTTCCTTCGTTGTGTATTTTTTTTTTATTTGCTGTTAAGTTTTATTGTCACTTTTATCTGCTTTTTTTTTTAAATAATTGATACAAAACAAAGTACATACACACTTTAAATCACCATTATTTTGTATTGTCATTTTACTGATATTGCTTCACTTTTTAAATCAAGGATGATCTGTAAAGTGTTTAGTGTCTGTAAAGGTGAAATTCACTATGATTTTAACTCAGTTATTATTATGCGACAGTAAGAAGTGCCGTTTGAATATCATGAACGTTTCCCAAATGCATCCATCATTTGATGGAGAATGTGAACAGAATATGTTTAAAACAAACTAAAAAAACGTCGGGTAATTTACAGCTTTTAGTGTAGGATCAAATTTTGAGACTCAATTGCGGAAGAAAGTAGTCCACTATGCAGCGTTCGAATTCATTGATAAATGGTTTAATTAGGCCACGAGCCAAGTAGAATCATGGACATATTATAATCCTATTCATCTCGCTTATTGTCGATGCAAGTTAAGTTGTTTATGTGTGGTGTTAATAAAGAACAAAATGGAATTCACAGTTTATCGGTAATTACGCAGCAAAGGTCCTAGCAATAGCAGTTGGTTACACTCCATTAATCTTGTCAGAAAATTACACAATATTTAGGAACAGACTCTATGGCCGAGTGGTTAACGCGTTTGAATCTCAAACCGATGGTCGGGGTTCAATCCCCATGAGGCAGGAATTTTTTTCTCATTTTTAATTAATTTATTTTTGTTTAACAGAACATTTGCTACTTCTTGACAAAGAGGACATTTCTAAAATATAATATTCTGTGAGGAACTTCCTTTAAGCATTTTAAAACATTACCAAACATTGTCGCACAACACCTTTGCTGATACGGTTGAAAAGCTTGTATTCATAATAATTTATCTATTTTTAATATTTAGCATGGTGTTTGTTTTTAAGGTTTGAATTGAATTTTGCTTAACGCCAAGGTTATTTCTCTTCGACAAATTAATCGAATGTCTTCCACGGAGATTGCCCGATAATATCATTTTTCACTAAATACCCGGTAGGTACATTAGGAGAATGTGCTGGTTATGAAAATTTAATGACATAATGTCTGAATGCAATTACAAGTAAGACAATTATGTTTGTAGCCCAAAGACAGACAATGATATTGTACAATGGACAAAGAATTTGGCTCATCAGGTTTCTTGCCTGACAATATTTTTCACTTTCAATTGAAAGTTGTTTTGACAGGCCTGATACATTTAATTTGTACATAGTATTGTAAGCTGTTTTAAGCGGCTGTAAGGTTTTCACACCTGTTAACGTTTTAATCAGTGGCGTACGTTTTACAATGGACCTCAATTCATCAGCTGCACATTTGACAACAGATACAATTCAGATCGGCATTATTGACAGACAAAAACTAACCTAACTAAACAATGGCAATATATATTTTAAAATCTGATTTTATTACCCGGCAATATCTATTTCAACGTCACATTTAGAAAATTATAAATCGCTAAACAATGTCTCTGTTCAAGTTATATTTATAATGTTGACATATGGATTCAACTAAATGGCGTTTTACGAATATTTTCGTTTAATCAATAATTTTTGGTGAGAACATATTATCATGCATGAATAACAAGTCGTGTTTGCTGGTTCTGGCTTCTTAACCAGAATTTAAATTCAGTGTTGTTTTTTTATTTTTTCACATAAGAACACTGAACGAGCTATTGGCGCAACTATCATATTTTACCAATAAACCATTTATAAGTTTATAACCACTGTATTTAAGGTGACATATGATATGGCATATGTCTCCAATTGCCCAGATTGTCCATGATAATGCGTCGAGGTTTTCATTTTAAGTTATTATATGGTCATTTAGGTGACTTCATACAATTTTATTTTATTTACTGGTTGTAATATACAATTTAAATATGTTTGTATTTTCAATATATTTGCAAAACATTCCAAGAACACACCATAGCGGGTCTTAATTGCCTACTGTACTAAGTTATTTGGACGAGTCGTTACGATCCATCGGACGCTATAATAATGGACAGTGCACTAACATTTTCAGTAATTACTAGTACAATTGAATGTTATAACAGTCATTGAACTTTATTCTTGATTTCTAATATTCTAAATTGGTTCTTATCACGACACTTGCGCCTTGCCGGGGGCTTGACTCCCGGGTGCGGGTTTTCTTTTTTCTTTTTATATCCTTTTACATTCGCGCATAGCTTTCTTTTGTAGTTGGTGTTACTAATAAAGGTTAGATTTAAGTTATTATTACGAAAAACTAAAACCCGCGCCCGGGAGTCAAGCCCCCGCACAAGGCACACATTTGCGCCTTGCCGGGGGCTTGACTCCCGGGCGCGGGTTTTCTTTTTTCTGTTTATATCCTTTTTCATTCGCGCATAGCTTTCAATTCCTAGTTGGTGTTACTAATAAAGGTTAGATTTAAGTTATATTACGAAAAACTAAAACCCGCGCCCGGGAGTCAAGCCCCCGCACAAGGCACACAATTGCGCCTTGCCGGGGGATTGACACCAGGGCGCGGGTTTTCTTTTTTCTATTCATATTCTTTTTCATTCGCGCATAGCTTTCATTTTTAGTTGGTGTTACTAATAAAGGTTAGATTTAAGTTATTATTACCAGAGACTAAAACCCGCGCCCGGGAGTCAAGCCCCCGCACAAGGCACACATTTGCGCCTTGCCGGGGGCTTGAATCCCGGGCGCGGGTTTTCTTTTTTCTTTGTATATTCCTTTTCATTCGCGCATAGCTTTCATTTCTAGTTGGTGTTACTAATAAAGGTTAGATTTAAGTTATATTACGAAAAACTAAAACCGCGCCCGGGAGTCAAGCCCCCGCACCATGCACACATTTGCGCCTTGCCGGGGGCTTGACTCCCCGGCGCGGGTTTTCTTTTTTCTTTTTATTTTCTTTCTCATTCGCGCATAGCTTTCATTTCCAGATGGTGTTACTAATAAAGGTTAGATTTAAGATATATTTCGAAAAACTAAAACCCGCGCCCGGGAGTCAAGCCCCCGCACAAGGCACACATTTGCGCCTTGCCGGGGGCTTGACTCCCGGGCGCGGGTTTTCTTTTTTCTTTTTATATTCTTTTTCATTCGCGCATAGCTTTCATTTCTAGTTGGTGTTACTAATAAAGGTTAGATTTAAGTTATTTTACGAAAAACTAAAACCCGCACCCGGGAGTCAAGCCCCCGCACAAGGCACACAATTGCGCCTTGCCGGGGTCTTGACACCAGGGCGCGGGTTTTCTTTTTTCTATTTATATTCTTTTTCATTCGCGCATAGCTTTCATTTTTAGTTGGTGTTACTAATAAAGGTTAGATTTAATTTATTATTACCAGAAACTAAAACCCGCGCCCGGGAGTCAAGCCCCCGCACAAGGCACACATTTGCGCCTTTCCGGGGGCTTGACTCCCGGGCGCGGGTTTTCTTTTTTCTTTTTATATTCTTTTTAATTCGCGCATAGCTTTCAATTTCTTGTTGGTGTTACTAATAAAGGTTAGATTTAAGTTATATTACGAAAAACTAAAACCCGCGCCCGAGAGTCAAGCCCCCGCACAAGGCACACATTTGCGCCTTGCCGGGGGCTTGACACCAGGGCGCGGGTTTTCTTTTTTCTTTTTATATTCTTTTTCATTCGCGCATAGCTTTCAATTTCTAGTTGGTGTTAGTAATAAAGGTTAGATTTAAGTTATATTACGAAAAACTAAAACCCGCGCCCGGGAGTCAAGCCCCCGCACAAGGCACACATTTGCGCCTTGCCGGGGGCTTGACACCAGGGCGCGGGTTTTCTTTTTTCTATTTATATTATTTTTCATTCGCGCATAGCTTTCATTTCTAGTTCGTGTTAGGGTTAGGGTTAAGGTTAGGGTTAGGGTTAAGGGTATAAGGTTGAAGCGAGAGTTACGCATTTCAAGTTGCGCATTTTGGCCACGTGCCTTGTTGATTTGTCTTTGTTAGTGATATATGCTCCAATTGATTTATGGGTAAATTAGAAGTTTGAAAATAGAAATCGCATGATCACTGATGGACGATGTGATGAGTGTTTGTTATTTTATTTGATTTTCATTGGATGTATGTGATCACATGACTAATGACCATAATTCTTAGATTGTTTCTGACGCTCTTTAGTCAGTTGCATTTAAGTCTTCATAGTGTTCGGACGCATGTCATTGTTGTGATTGTGTTTTTGGGATTTTTGTAGAAAAGGATATAATCAAAGGTATGTAGACTGTTAACTATTAGATATCAGAAATAGTTAACATGTATAATTGTTGACATAAATGTTAATATGAAATAAGTCATTGTTGTAATACTGATTTTGGTCATGTTTTTTAAGGTGCTGACATATGTGGAATTTTATTAATGTTTGCTGATTACATAGCTTTTTACTTTTGTTTTGATGATGATGTTTTGGATAAATAATGAACCTGCGTTATGTTATTATTTTCATTATTATTATTGGTATTGAGCATGACACAATAATTCGTGTCAGTATATTGTGTAAAACTGCTGAGAAAGTCATTATTATTTCTTATAAGCTATAATGTTGAATTGGTTATTTTTTGTGAACCACACGTTGTTGTTTAATGATGTTGTAACATTTATTACATAAAACAGTGATTGTACATTTCGACGCTATATGATCCTAAATATGTATATATTATGATGTTCTTACCCTAGTTAACTCGAGTAAACTCTAAAACTACCATAACCCTGACAATGTACGAATATGGGTAGGTAAGCATGGACCCTTAACCCATTTCTCTTACCCTAAACCTTAAATAAAGGGTTAACCCTAAAACACCTTACCTCGTTTATCTAACCCATGACAAACCATAGTTTACTCAGAGTAAACTCTAATTAAATACAGAATAGAATTAAACTGGGTAGCCCGAAACATTTACCTCATACTGAACCCAACTTCACCTTTACCCGTATCCTTTCCCTAACACTAATGATGCTGCTGCTGCTGCCGCTGCTGCTGCTGCTGATGATGATGATGCTGATGATGGTGATGATGACGACGACGATGATGATGATGGCTTTGACATTGCCTTATATAAAATGTATATTTCAGATGATGGACAGCGATAGCGACAGCGATGAAGAGTGCCTGATGACGGAAACAGGAATTGAAAATGCAGAATCGTTTAAGACATGTTGGACAGGAGACGTAAAAGACTTTCTTATGCGTGAGGACTATATTGCAGTTAGAGGATCAACTGTTTCAGAAGAAGAGCTGCCGTTTGTATGGTTAGAGTGTGATGTCGATGGTGTAAGCATTAAGTGGAAAGATATTGGCATAGGGTTAGAACTGGATTATACACATTTGACAATATCCCCAAGAATGGAGCTGGCTATAAGACCGATTTATTCTGTTGTGAAGAAGCATTTGAAACTGAGTGAATATAGTGCGAGAAGTTTGCAAACTTTGAAACAATCATTTGGATGTCAAGTTATGTACTACGGTGGTTGGGACACTTGGTTGTGTTTTGTCCCCAACAGCTCAAATAGAGAAGATTACACCAGTAAAATGCTACGCGATATGACTGCCAAAAAATTTCGTGGTGAATTTCAAAAGCGGTTAAAAGAATTAGTAGGAAAGGACATTGCGAGGGGTACACTGGCCAAAAATAACTTGGACAATTTAAGTAAAATGTTTGTGTTGCCAGGTGACCGTCGAGTTATTATGTCCGCGTTTCACAGTGCTCTGAATTGTATACAACCAGTTCTACCTGGATTTCAACCCATGCTTTATACGTTCAGATTTGGTGAGAGGTGTACTACTACATTAAAGTTACCCATTGCAGATGATAGTGGAGTAGAAGACATTTGTGTGCACCCGGCGATAAGCATCAGCAATAATTGTCACGATTTGTTTTGGTGTAGGGACGGTGTAAACCGGTTAATAGGACGTCGTGGCCATCTTACGTCTTGTTTGTCCTTCTTCGAATGTGTAAACTTTCAATCAAATTTAGATGAAAGACCACTTGACGTAGCCAGACAACTGCTGAAAATAAGCGTTTTTCCAGATGCCGTTAGATTCGTGCAGCTGTATTCGGACACTCCACATCGGCGTCCTCAAACCGTAGTTTATCCTGTATCAGGTTGTGTGCTATTGGCGGAGGGTATTTTTCGAGAGACAAGTCAAATAAAGCTGAACCGGGATGCTTTGCAATACTTGTCCGAGATACGCAACAATTTTTTCCAACTACGAGACGGAACGTGTCGTATGGAGTTTGTGACTGCATTACCGTCTGTTTGTCGAAGTGTTAACGCGTCTGATCTAGTGGACAACAATAGCCTTCTGTGTCTGTTAAAGGAGGAAGCAATGCTTGTACCATTTTCCAAGAGCGAAGACATCGTTGGTTGTGTGCGAGAAGTAGGACTCTATCTGTGTGAACAACTTGCTATCATATATCAAACGCGCAGAGGTACGGGAGACAGTGTTGCCACGTGGGAAGCCTATCAGTATGAGTGTGCAGTCGAACGTCTACTATGGGGTAACCTATTCTGTGGGACTTCCCGCCTATACTATGTTAATTTGGGAGTTGGTGTAGGAAATCCGTCACGTTGTGTTACGGATCAGAAAAGGGTTCTTACGTCTGGAGGATAGTTCGACGTGTTGCGCGGACGAAACTACGACACCACCACTAAGCATTTACACAAAGAATGCGACAGTACAACGTCAGATTTCACGTGTGTTTGGCCTGTGTAACTATGTAAAATCCAGCTACAGAGTGTTGGGTAGGCGTATCGTTACGTGTTTGCTTGAGGACTTTCACGAATCAGGAAAGGTGTTTATGCGGAAGGGAGAATTTCTAATCTTTCTTAAGACATCATCAGGAAATGGCAACAAGAGAATTGTCGGTGGCATTACAGTAAAAGATTTGGCTGCGAAGCTCGCTGGGTGTAAAAAATTCAAATGGCCATTGGTTTTTGGCACAGTAAAACGACTGCTAGGCAATAACACAGACACGGTGGCAATGCATTGCATTGAAGGTATCCGAGCCTTAGAACTGGGCTATTTTCCAGCCTTTCGGACCAGCGATTCCAGTAGACATGAAGGATTGAATTGGATGTTTACCTATGGACTGTGGGTGCTCGCAGACGAAGGCCATAGCGAGAGTAACTACGAAGCACAAGCTGCAAGCCTACACACCTTGGTTTTATGTGAGCTGGAGAGATTTAAGGTATGTCACACATCGCAGTATGAGCAGACGGTGTTTCCGTGGCTTAAACCTGTCCTTGAAAAAGTAGCGGAAAAAAAAAACTTAAAAGAGAAGACACGGTACTCGTTCTGGCGTTTGTGTCCGGGGTTGCTCTACTGATGAATGGTTGCTACGCTGATTATTTGAATCTTAGTAGATTAGAGCGGAAACTACCTTTAACTCAGGTAATGCTCAGAATGCTAGAAGTGCAGTGTAAGTTTCGTTTAGGAAATATCCACACCTTTCCGCTGTGGAAGCTTGACCCATCGATTCCTCACCAGCTGTACAGCAAACACACGGAAACAAAAAGTCAGCAAAAGTCGACAGAGCACCGAACTGAAGAATCAATGCAACAGATTCGAGACGAAGACGATATTGGGGGCATGGAAACGACGGAGTATGCGATTGTTACATCCGATGAAGTAGCCATCGTCGGAGGAAGACATATGCCCAATAATAAGTGTGTTTACGCGAACTGGAGTCCTGTAGAAATAGATGTTCTCAAGCAAGTGGCCGGTGAATGTCGTGGGAAAGGGACTGAAATGTTTAGGCGCTATCAGGAGATTTGTAGTCGAAACGGGATTCCAGATCGTTCGCGGAAGGCATTTCTCCGGAAAATATCTAGAATGTTCCCTTAGGAGCCAAGTTAAAAGTACCTCTGTATCTGAATGTTTCACTTTAAGGATAATATTTACTTACCAGTTTTTAATAAGTTGAGCCTCTGAACTCATAGACACTCAGAACGTGTAGCACAGCGATACTGTATGTGAGCCTGTGAACTCATGGACACTCAGAACGTGTAGCATATGGATCATGTAAGTGAGCACCTGTACCCATGGACATTGACAACGTGTAATACAGTAATACTGTAAGTGAGCCTCGGAACTCATGTACATTGAAAATGTGTAGCACATTGTTACTGTAAGCGAGCCTCTGAACTCATAGACACTCAGAACGTTTAGCATAGTGATACTGTAAGTGAGCACCTGTACCCATGGACATTGAAAATGTGTAGCACAGTGATACTGTAAGCGAGCCTCTGAACTCATGGACACTCAGAACGTTAAGCATAGTAATACTGTACGTGAGCTCCTGAACCCATGGACATTGAAAATGTGTCGCACCGTGATAGACACAATGCACTGACACTCAAGACGTGAAACATGGTGACACCGTAAGTGAGCCTCTGAACTCACGGACACTCAGCGGTAACTGCGCCGTCGTCGGGTCCCAAGCCTCGAGTGAGAAAGCAGGAGGGCCGCTAAATGAGTCGACCGTTTCAATGTTGTTGTTGTTTTTTATTGTCATAATTAGATATGTCATGTATCAATGACGGAATGAGTAAATGCAAGTGCAGACCTTTTTGCTCGCTGGATTGCATGAATGAATCGGCTGTAGTTTTTGTTGCTGCTAAAAATAATTGTTCACGATTAGTATACTCGAACGTAGCATTAACACCAGTAGCAGCACCATCAGCATCACATCACATTATTTTTATTTCAGGTGTCTTTCGTTACCTCCTAAAACATGTATAACATACAAAATCGTTGACATCGACATAAACTATTTCATTTATCGAAAATTGAAAATATATCTACGTTCTGTCGATACAGACCCGTTTATCTTGTAAACAGCAGCGGCTACGTTCGGTTTTAAATAAGAAAGCAAGAACTGCACATGCGCTTAGAATAAATATGACTCTTCTATACGATGTATACACATGTAGATAATAGATCACTGCACCGCGAAGTATTATTTTAGTCTTAAATAGCTGTCTTAATACGCATATATGTACACAACTTATTATCGCATTTATTATATTATTTTTAAATGTGTTGACATCATAGGAATAAATTGATGAATTTACATTATAATTATCTACAATGTCGTAGAATCCCTCTTGAGTGAAATTTTTAGGTAACACGTCATTAATTAACCATTGATAAAAACGAATTGTGGCTTAACATTATAATTACAGTTTAACGCATTGCTATCTAAATAATAATCTTCGTTGAAACATGCAGACAAAGTTTCTTGCAATTACCACTATGCCGTGTACCCCTTTGCCGTGTAAATCCTCCGTCGCAGAACACAAAAAACTGGACGTTTCCAAGGGTGTGACACTGTCTGTGTAATTTCAAGCGATACTGTACATAGGCTAATTATTCGCGCTGCGCTATTTTACGTGCAACGTCATTTTAGTATAACGGTCCTTGTTGACATTGAGAGAAAAATTGCACACCGCGAATTGTCGGTGGTTTTACAGCGTACTTTCTGGCAGGTTGAGGGAGTATATAATGGTCGCGTGTTCATGGGAATTACACAGTCCAAAGGAAACGTTCGAGAAAGACGTAACGTTGACTCTCCAAAAAGTCTAAGGTATTGTTAATATTTATTGTTTGATATAATACTTTTGCGTGGAATAAAAGTTATATGATAATAAATATTAATTTTAAGACATTGAGAGTGATAATGTATAAAGATAAATAATATAAATGCAGTGTATATGTCAACAGCTATCGAACCGAGTATTATATAGCAATGTATATTTTGCAAAGGTAATAAACGATTGCATTTCTTAATGTATGGAAAGGAAATACAGTATTTATTTAAAAACTGTTATTCATGTGTAAAACGTTATTACTTTTTGGATATTAATGTGTATACAATGCTACAAATAATATTAAATGTGATATATAACTTTTGTGCAGTATTATCAATTATATAATATAATTAAAATACAGAAGTATTTGCACCAATCGTCATAAAATAAACTATTTAAAGATGATGTATGTTAATATAACTATATAATAAAAAATTACATTGCCAAGGATACAATTATAATAAATTATAGTGAATAGAAATAAAATAACAACATGTCCTATTATTAGTGCAAACGATAATATATGAAAACTTTTTTGTTTATAGTATTGTTTCATCTGAATTGCAGAAACTCTTGAAGTAAGCTGAACTATGTGCGCGAGACGGAGCGATGAGAGGGTGAGTTTAAAAATAATGAAAGTAATTAATTGTTTCGTTTGCCTAAAGGTACAGGTCATTTTATGTTCGTCGTACGTTCGGTTTGGTAAACAAGTGTATTCAGACATGTTTGAAATGAATGGACTACGCATGCATTATTGTTTATTTTATGTTAATATATTTTAGTATATTACCGCCTCCGAGTGCCAGGAAGAAATGGAGGATTTAACGGACACGATGGACGCCAAGTTCGAAGCCCTTGAAAATTTCACAATTGATTTTTTAAAGGGCCACCGGTCGGAGGTAGATGCCTTAGCAAAGCGTGTTGAGCTAGTAGAAAATAGGATCCAGTCGTCAAACATAGATGCGTTAGATGATAGTTTGTGTAGTATCAGAGAAGAGCTGGGGAAACTAATGGATAGGTCCAGTGGCGGAGAGAGCTCATCGACTGGGGCCAACCGTTGGTCATACAAAGGGGCCCATGTTATGGTCAATTCGGATCAGGTACCTTTGAGGGCCACGCCTGTAAGCCCAGCAAAAAAGAAAATGAAGATTGCTTCGTTACTTGGCCCAGTGCACATGGCTCACCCTGCAACTAACATGGCTGCTAGCGCATTGCCGCCTCACACTTTGGAGGATATTGAGGATGTGCAGCTGAAACAAAGGATATGTTAATCATCAATAATGATTTCAATAAAAGATATAATACACCCGTCTAAACTAACCTTGATTATAGCTAGCAAACAAAACACAATTTTCTGGATTGAAATAAGATGTAGTATTGCTTTTTTATGAAAATGATCCTAATTTGTGATAATTCTATGTAATCCTCTCCGACTGCCCCAATAGTCTCTGATAACGGATGGGGAACATCAGATAACCATCTTTATGACATGGTCATAAATCTTGTCAGATTATGTTGGCCATAGGTCATAAATCTTATCAGATTATGTTGGCCATAGGTTGGTCCACAGCTGAAGGGTCAACCTAAAGTTAATTTTGGCAGCTGAGGAAGTTTCTTCCATATGCAGGAAAATGATTTTCCTAGCTTATTCCACCTGTGCAATCTTGATTTTAAATATAGAAATACTGCTTTTGCAGCTATTTCCTAACCTGCTCTCAGTAGATTTTACCAAATTCCCTATTACTTACATTGAAATAGGAACAAAATGACACCTATACTTGTAAAACCTAAAAAAACGATTCAAACGTCAAGTTTTCAAAACTTCAAAAATACCATTGTTTAGAGAAGATATTAAATATTCATGTGCAACCTGTGCAATTTTCATATTTAAATTATTAACAAAACTGAAGTACACAGTTCTTAATTTTCCTATTAAATTCAATGTTAAATCTTATCATTGATTTTGATCGATAGCGACAGTGGGATTACATTGAAAGTTGGATATGCATGTTTTTAGGGAATCAGTTAAGTTAAATTAAGGGCCATAACTCTGCCAAAATTATTAGTTTGTAACCAAATTCGAACTTGACATATATTTTATGATGCTTCACATGTATACGAAAAATTAGTTGAATATGTCAAGCCATTCTTGAGTTATCGTCCAGAAATCATGTTTTTAGGGAATTTTAAGTTGAAATGGTGCCATAACTCTGCCAAAATTCAGTGGTTTGTAACCAACATTGAACTTGACCTGTATTATATCAAGTTACATGTGTGTACCAAAAATTATTTGAATATGCCAAGCCTTTCTTGAGTTATCATCCGGAAACTATGTTTTTAGGGAATTTTAAGTCAAAAAGGGGCAGTAACTCTGTCAAAATTTAGTGGTTTGTAACCAACATCGAACTTGACCAGTATTCTAGGATGTTACACGTGTACCAAAAATTATTTGAATTTGTCAAGCCTTTCTTGAGTTATCATCCGGAAAACAAAAACCTATAGACCGACAGACAGACAGACAAGCTCACTCCTATATACCCCCCCCACGCTAAACTTTGTTTGTTGGGGTGTAAATAATGTAAAGCTATTACAATGGAATGCTTTGCACTCAACTGTTTGTCCGTAATTGTTTTAACTTTGAATTATCTGACCAATAAATATAATGCCCAGGCACTATTGGATGTCTAGATATGCATGACAGTTCAATCGCTCCAGCGTGGCACCAAGCACCTTACGCATGGCACCAGTAAATTTCGGTCATAACTTGGTTTAGCTGTTGTTAAATGATTGAAAAATGTTGCAAATGAGCTGTGGGGCATGTATGGGTCTTATATTTTGAGTACAGGTATTGTTTTAAAATGAATTATTTTAGTGATTTTTCATCCTTATTTGCTTCGTTCTCCATCAACCATGGGTGAGGAAAAAGGATGTATGTTTTTCAAAACGGAGAATTTCTGGACCCTTCTTCGCATATATGTTCTGAATTCAATTTAAGGTCGAACGACTGTCTCAGATTTTCATAAAATACCTTAAACCATGGATAAACAAAACTTACCAAACTGTTGTGGTTTTGAAAACAAAAGCGGAAACGCTCATGCGAGATTTCTCCAAGCCACCGTCTGGTGGTACGCAGGAGCGTTTGGTGGCCGTGTAGCTGTTTCTTGGTTAACTTGATTTTACCATTTTGTCTAGCGCCAACACCGATTGCAACAACACTTGGATATTTACACAGTTGTTACTTATGACTGTTCTCAATCCACCCTTATAACCCAACCTCACCTTGACCTTGAACTAATTTGCACAAATAATTGAAATGGGCTGTTTCTTGATTAATTAGATTTTACCATTTCGTCTAGCACCAACACCACTTTGACCTTGACCTAATTTGGACTAAGCAATGGGCTATAATCCAGCACCAACTGGGTGCATGCGTGTTTATCAAACACAGAATCTTGTTTTTTCTATTTTTAGTCACATTGACCTTGACCACCCACCCTATATGCAATCCCAAGGTATATCTATGTTAACTATGTTAACATAGGTTAACTATTGTAGATTTTAAAATGTGCCATATACAACTTTAATATAGTCACAAAAGCTTAATTTATCAATAACACATTTTACAGTGAGCACACTTTAAACTTTACTGTTAGAAGAATAGCCAAAATCCTTTTTCCAATATTGACCAGCAAGTATCCTGTTTTAAAAGAATATGATTGGCTGAATTATGGATGAGCGAGTGAATGGTGTGTGAAAGGTGAAAAGTGTGTGTTTATTCCAAAGTCAGATGTGATGAGAAGAAGTTGATACTGTTGTATACTTGTATATTTTTATAATTAGATTTGGTGCTCTGGGCCCAGTTGCTCAAAACTTTAACGGCCGGTTAAGCTAACGGCCTGTTAACTTTAGATGTAAATAAAAATAATATTACAAGCATTTCGCGTATGAAGCATTTGACAATTATTTGAGCATATCAATTGATTTAGAATAAATGCAGATTTTAAAATTTTAACATTTTATTTACATCAAAAACTTTATCCAAAAGTTAACGGTTGTTAGCTTAATTGTCCGTTAAAGTTTTGAGCAACTGGGCCCTGGTCTCTTTTGTATCTATTAAAATAAATAAAATCCATGCTACATATGTATGAAGGTTTATCACTCATTCTCATTTTTGGGGCCGAAAAACATTAAAATAAATATGAAATTTATGACTTCTCATTTCCATACAAATTTATGTTTAATATGAAAATGGAACTTATCTGTGTTGAGTTTTAAGTGATGGCCATATTGTGAAAGCTTTATTAATTTTTTGCTGTAGTATGCTGTCAAGATATGCAGGAGTTTTACTTATGTTTTTTAAATGACGGTGACAGATACAGAATATGATAAAAACAAACATAAGAGATGCACTTTTTTGTCATTATTATTGAATTACCAACACAGAAATTTTTATTATTTAACTTCTTGAAAACACTTAACTGATAACATTGTCGAACAATGGACACTTAAAATGGAAAATTGAGCCGAAGAAATAGTAATTTTTTGCATTATTGTCTTTTTGTTTTCTTCATATATCCTCACACCTTAAATAAAGGTAAATACAGAGTCAAATATCATAGTAGTGCACACAAAACCTTTTACAAACTCTGAAGCAGAAATAATAGAGCTCAAATGATGTAAGACCATTTTACTGGAATTTTTTACAACTTGTGCTTTTGTCACGTAAAATTCATTAAACAAGTAACACATTGTACAAGGACAGTATTCGGTAGAAAATGGGTTAATCTATTGCAGATGTGGGGAAAAAAACTTGCAAATTTAAACATTTGTAGAAAAAGAAAGAATATAATTGACATAGAACCATTAAAATGCGAAATTCATGCCAATTGTCATGTAAAATTCAATGAACTCAACTGTTACATTTAACGGAACTGTTTTCAAATGGCATGCTTGTTTTCTGAATATAAATGTGATAGATGATGGATAATTGTAGAGTATTTGACATTTTAATGACATAACTCAGTTCATATTTGTCACATTAAATTCAACTAACTTTTTCAACATTTCAGCTATTTAGTCTTTGTCAATATACATCTGTATTATTGGACAAACAAACATACATATTTAAACATAATATTAGTGCAATTAAAACAAACAAAAACAATAAGTTCAACATTTTATGTTTGAATTTTACATGACATTTAATGAATTTTACTTGACATTTTAATCTATGCTCTATAATGTGCACTAGACCCTGATTTTGAACCATGCATCATAACAGCACTTATCTTTAATTATTTCTTAGCACAAGTGCAATTAAAACAAATTCTATCTATAAAGTTATCAGATATATTTGACTGAACAAAAACAAGGGCAGTTCAAATAAGTAACCTAAAACAATAGATCATGTGTCATTGATTTCAACTAAATGGCACTAGAAAAACATTCAATGACATCATAAATAAGGATGTGACATATGCCGCCGAAGCATATGCTTGTCAGAGGAAGGCAAAACAATGTCAGAGTACAATATAATGCTCTGGACAAATATCTTGAGATTTCATTCACACAGCTGTTTGTTGTTGTGACACACTGCCTCATAATGATCTTCATTCCCAACAAGTTATTACATTCCTTACATGTTGGCAAAAATGTTGCTTCATAAAAAAGTTCATTCTAATATTTGACCCTTTTAGTGTAATCTTGGACCCACAGACCTTGACTGAGGAGCATGTAAGTGGTATGTGACACATCATCTGGTCATGGTAAAAAATAATCTGAAGTAATATTCAAATCCTTCAAGGTTTTTGGAAGTTATAGAGCAGAAAGAAAATTCCTCGACATTTGACCTTGAATTGTGACCTTGACTTTTGACCGAGGACCATGGGAGTTGTACACGACACATCGCCTGGTCATGGGAAATGATAATCTGAAGCAATATTAAAATCCTTCCAAACGTTTAGAAGTTATGGTGGAGAAATAGAAATGCTTGACCTTTGGACCTTGAATTGTGACCTTGACAGACGAGCATGGGAGTGTATGCGACACATTGTCTGGTCATAGAGAATAATAATCTGAATTAATATTTAAATCCCTCCAGGCGTTAAGTTAAAGAGCGGAAACAAAAATTCATGACCTTTGACCTTTAATTGTGACCTTGACCTTTGACGGACAAGTATGGGAGTTGCATGCAACACATCATCTGGTCATGTGGAAAAATAATCTGAAGTTATATTAAATGAAACCAAGGCGTTTAGAAGTTATGGAGCGGAAATGAGAATTCATGACCTTTGACCTTGAATTGTTACCTTGACCTTTGACCGGCAAGCATGGGGGTTGTATGCGACACACACCATTTAGTCATGGGAAATAATAATCTGAATTAACATTTAAATCCCTCCAGACGTTTAGAAGTTATGAAGTGGAAACAAAAATATTTGACCTTTGACCTTGAATTGTGACCTTGACCTTTGACCAACCATCATGGGAGTTGTATGTGACACATTGTCTGGACATGGGGAATAATCTTCTGAAGTTATATCAAAATCCTTCCAGGCGTTAAGAAGTTACAGAGCGGAAACAAAAATTCATGACCTTTGACTTTAAATTGTGACCTTGACCGTTGACCGACGAGCATGGGAGTTGTACGCGACAGTGTCTGGTCATGGGGTATAATAATCTGAAGTTATAGTAAAATCCATCCAGGCATTTAGAAAGAACAGAGCGGAAACAAATATTCGTGACCTTTGACCTTGAATTGTGACCTTAACCTTTGACCGACGAGTATGGGAGTTGCACGCAATACATTATCTGGTCATGTGGAATAATAATCTGAAGTTATATTAAAATCCATTAAGGCGTTTAGAAGTTATGGAGCGGAATTCATGACCTTTGACCTCGAATTGTGACCTTGACCTTTGACTGGCGAGCATGGGAGTTGTATGCAACACATCGTCTAGTCATGGGAAATAATAATCTGAAGTTATATTAAAATCCATCCAGGCATTAAAAAGTTACAGAGCGGAAACAAAGTCTGGACGGACGGACCCACCCACAGACAACTACTATACGCCATCCTTCGGGAGCATAAAAAGACATCAATGCGGCGCATGTGGTTAACATTCTGCAAGCTGCAAACTTGTCATTCTGTTTAAAATGTAGACCAATGCAACTAGATAACTACAGTAAAATAAGTGCTTTTATCGGAAGGTGTTATATTTTATTGTGCAATCAGTGACATTCAAACAGACACTTTATTTTATGTAAACCAATAAATGTAAATACATGCATATCTCTATAATTTTTGTAGCAAAAACCCGTATTTTATAACTATGCGTATACTCAAAACACGGCCAGGTACGCCCCTGTATGTATACTAATTATTTTGCAAAAAGATAATTGTCCTCTTATAAAATGTACTTTCTGCTTATGTATTTCCTAATTCCATGATGTAAGTTGAGGTATTACAAATTTCCGATCAATAGTTTTAGTCCTGACAATATCAAAATGCATGAGGGCATTTGACAATATCAAAATGCATGAGGGCATTATGTCATAACACCGCTGATGTCTGAAAAAACTGCACCTGTGTTACCCAGGTGCACAAGTTCACAAGCTGATGAGTCTGTTTATAAAGCTTCATCACTCTAGCAGTGTTTTTAACTAACATTTTTTAAATCCCTTGACCGCTTATTTACAGCCAGGACAAGCAGAATTGCAGCATTTTTCTGTGTAGCTGTCTAACATCACTTTTGACCTAGATTTCCAATATAATTGGGCAAATTTTCTAATTTTAGGGAATGCAAACTTCAAACAATGGTTTAACATATACCAATAACTGTTGCATACTTTTTGGGATTAAAAATTTACATAATTGTTAACAAATTATAGAGTTAAATAAAGTTATAAACATATCTTCCACATACACTCCAGAAATCAACATAATTATGAACACGTTTACTCATTGTATGTCATGATCATGTTATATTCATTCACGTAATGAAATAACTATATTGTTTAGCCTACATAATTGGCACGCTCTATAAAGTGCAATTAGAATGCTTCAATTCACGGGGACGACAGTCGGTCACAACGTACAATGTTGCCTGTTGAGCTCGCAAGCACAAAATATAAAGTGGTTAATTTCTGGTCTTTTTCTGATAAATAAGCAAAACAAATATTAGCAAATTTGATTGAGCTTATATTGTAGGCCTACGCTGTAACCAACTGTCGTCCCCGTGAATTAATCATTCTAGCGAGTACAACTCCAGCAGGAGAATCATTCTAAAAATACCGCGCGGTAAAGCTGTGTTAATACACGCGCATTAATTAGCTTCTGGAGAATCCTAAACCCAAGAATTGCAATAAATAGGGAATTCATAAACGTGCTGCTCATTCATTCCCGCTATTATTTTCTGACAATGTTAATTTGTTTACTTTGCCTGACAAATTCATGTATCAATTATGTTTACGTAAATTACTAGTAATTAGCTTATTCATGTATCACTGGTGAAAACATGGGGCGGTATATGATCGGTTTATTCACAGTACAGATATTACTAATTATTGAGTTTATCTGAAATTAATTTTTGGGGCCAATACGTTTTCTTATAGTGTCCAAAAATCTAGTGTCTGAGAAGTCTCCTTAGTAGGGACCAAAAAATCTGGGGTCCGAGAAGTCTCCTTAGTAGGGAACGAAAAATATGGGGTCCGTGAAGTCACAGCTTGGTCCTCTTGTGTTATATTTAGGGCAATTTCTTGTTTTATCTTTGACCTCTATAAGTGTGACCTTTACCTCTGACCTACCAACTCCGTTTATGTGTATGACACACTATCTCATTAAAAACTAGATTATCAGTAGAACCAATGGATGCTCCCAGATTTCTCTTCGACCTCTAAATGTGGCATGAACCTTAAACCTAAAGACCTCATTAATACAGAGACATGATGTCATTTTGAGGCAAAAAGTATGTAAAGTGATTTAAAATCCATTCAACAAGTCCGGACAAGAAAAATGCCAAATTGACTTTTGACCACTACACTTGATGTTGACCTTTCACCTACAGTTCTGATTCATGTGCATAACATGCAGCCTATTTTAGGCAATCATTTGTGCCAAGTAATTTGAAAATCCCCCAATCCATAGTAAAGTCATAGGTCGGACAAGCAAAAGATGATTTGACCTCTTAAGTGTGACCTTAACCTTAACCTGATTTATGTGAGGTACACACAAACTTGTGGTAGCAAATGCTAGTGCAAAGAAATTTAGAATCCTGCCATCAAAAGCCAAGTTATAGTGAGGACAAGCACAACAGCCAATTTATAATCGAAGGGCAATAACTTCTTGAAAAATCATCATATTGGAGGGACCTGACAATAGCGCATGTCCATTTGGGTTATTAGTTCCTGAGATCTCGCGCTGAAACTAAGTACCAGACAGAAGGAAAGGACAGACTGACGGTCGGACGAACATGAAGTATGATGGATAAAATTGTCAGGGAAATTTGTTTTACATCCAGACAAATTGAATGGCAGTGGAATTAGAATTCGGACGGACAGACAAAGCGATGACTATATGCCTCCCCCTTCCCGAAGCATATAAACATTTATGTAAAGTCATTGAAAAATCCATGTTTGCATGGCCAATTTTGATCTTTGACCTTTAAGTGTGACCTTAACGTTTGTCCTAAATTTGTACAAAGTAGTCTTAAAATCCCCCATCCATGGGCAATTTATAGCAGTGCCAATTTTGACCTTTGACCTCAATGTGTGCCCTTGAATTTTAACCTACTGACCGTCTTATTGAGGTTAACATTTCTGCCAAGTAGTTTTAAAATCCCTCGATCCATGTCCAAGTTATGGCACAGACTAGCAAAGTGCTAATGTTGACCATTGACCTTTATGTGTTACACTGACCATTGACCAGTTAATGCACGAGACACACAGTCTCACTGGACAAATATTTGTGCCAAGTATTTTTTTAAATCCCTCAATCATGGCTAAGTTATCTGGACAACCAAAAGCCAAGTTTTAACCTTTGACCTCTTAGTGTGACCTTGACCTATGACCTACAGACCTGGTTCATGCACGTGACATGCCATCCCATTTATGCCAATATTCATGCCAAGTTATTATAAATTCCCACAATTCTGGAGAAAGTTATATAAAATGAACAAACAAAGAGCCAATTTTGACCTTTGCCATCTATGTGTGGCCTTGACTTTTTACCTACTGACCTGGTTCATGGGCGTGTCATGAGGTCTCATTTAGGCAAAGATGTGTGCCAAGTAGTTTTTAAAATCCCTCCATCAATGGCCAAGTTCTAGTTTGGACAAACAAAAAGCCAGTTTTGACCTTTGACCTTTAATTGTGACCTTGACCTTTTACCTACAGATCTGATTCATGACAGGCAAACATTTGTGCTAAGTAATTTTAAAATAGATGCGCTGTCATACCTATGGGAATAGACATAACATGAATTCACTTGCAGATGTGGACTATATGGATTATCATTATTGTTTATACGTGTTTTAAGTCGGATCTATTTCTTGTCATCTATTCATAGAAAGTAGCATCGATAACAGGAAGCCTGCCTCATTGCTCAGCGAGCGAAGCGCAGTAATGTATCGATTTACTGACTCGTAGCCTGCAAAGTAAAGAAGTAGTTCCCAGAAGACCGATTTCAGAAATACACCTACTAAATCCTGTTGGCTCCTGCCAACAGTCTAAAAATTGCAAAAGCTGTTGTTAATGTTGATTGTGATTTTGGTGTTGTTGATGATGATGATAATGATGATGATGATGAAGGCATGAACATAAACAACAACCCATATTCAAATAATATTTGAATACTCAAATTGAATATTCCCAATTCTTAAGGTATTCTACAGAAAATCACATCAGAGAGAAACACACTAACCACAGCAACTGATAACTTGAATTGTATTTGACCTCCTATCCTATTTACATGTATTGCATATAACCTTCTCAAACTGACCCAATTTCGATCCAATAACAAGTCTTCTGGAGGTGATGGCCATATGGGACAGAACCCCAGTGCAATGAGACAATTTTGACAATCCAGTCAGAAACCATTAAACGGATTTAAAAATTATTACACAGAAAGGTTCCTTGTGTACCAAATTCCTTCTATTAAGTTTTATTTGTTAAAAAACATGGCTCCCATGGGTTGGGGATGTTTGACCGTATATGGCCATATTGGGATGTTTGACCGTATATGGCCATATTGGCAACACAATTTTCTTGTCAGAAACCACTTGCTGGATTTTGAAATATTTTCAAAGTAATGTTCCTTAAATGACACTAAGCTAAGTTTATTTAGCAAGCCTTGGCGAGTGGTTTAGGTTTTTGTGCTGAGCAAATAAAGTTATCTGTACTGAACATTTACCTTGTATTCAATTTATCTCCTCATTTTCTGTCTTTATGTTCAAAATAAACGAAAGAAAATCACTGAATAACACGAAAACATCAAATGACATCACAAAAATAAACAAAATGATGTCAATATAATGGACGTGTTTGCTGTATCCAAAAAGGTGGAAATACAGCTAAGTTTATCCCATGGGATGTTATTTCGTCAACACAGGCGTAATGATGGAATAAAAATCATTGGGATCTGTTTCAAAACAAGGATGCCAGGGGGGTGGGGCAGTTTGACCATATATGGCTATGGGTGTCAGGTGTCCATTGTTTTCATTTGTGTCAACATTTAACTTAAATCATCTAAACATGTACCCACTATTAAATTTAAAAAAGCTATTATGATGCCTTAAACTCAGGTGAGCGACCTAGGGCCATCTTGGCCTTCTTGTTTTTAGTAATGGTGACCTTTACCTTGATCCCTCCTACCCCATATGCAATGGCAAGCAAGGTCTAGATATAAGGTATCTACATATAAAGTTCCATTAAAATATCTCAATGGTGAAAGTGACCCCACCCACCCCATATGCAATCCCAAGTGAAGTCTCAATATAAGGGGTATCTATGTATGAAGATTCATTACAAAAGCTCAATCCGTTCTCGAGTTAGAGAGCGGAAATGAAAAGTTGACGCCACCACACCGCCCGCCTGCCCACCCAACAACATACCCCAGTCTAATAACCTAAATATTTCTTCAAAAAGTGTGGTTAATAAAGGGTAGTACTTTAAACTTTTGGGCAATTATGAGTTATGGTTCTTGTATGCTTCACTTACTCTTGCTATCTTAAATTCTGTGCAGAATCAACAAAATGGCTTTTACCATATGTTAACTATGCTTTGCATACTCATGAATACAGGGAATTAATATTGGAAAATGCACACAATTTTTATTTCACTTTATACTCCTAGTCAAAATTAGTGCTAATTACTGCAGATGATTATTGCACACAAAAAAACACACACAAAAAAACACTTTCAGTGAATCACACAAAATGCCAAACATTCAAGGAAAAAATAAACCTTGCACACACAAAAACATGTTATCCTAAAAATTAAAAAAATTAACAGACAAAAATACAAACACTGTCACCAACCACGGGCATGCCTGTTCATAAAACATGAGCGTCTTGTTCTTAAAAAGTACAAAACAAGACGCTCGTGCTTGATGAATAAGCATGCCCCTGGTTGGTGCTGGATAGCCAATTTGAATTATTCTAAGTCCAAATTAATTAACGGACAACTTGAGGTTAGTTGAAATACGTGGAACTGTATTAAGTGGTGTTGGTGCTAGACGAAACGGTAAAATCCAGTTAATTGTGCCAGGAGGCATACTAACGAGTGTCGGAGGACAACGCGCTCAACTTTTCTTGTGCTCGTCACAGCTACTGGCTATTTTTTTATAAAACAAACTGTATGGATAGTAGGGACCAATAAAACAAAGTTAAACAGTGACCTTGACCCCACCCACCACATATATACAATCTCATGCAATATCTAGCTATACAGTAGCTTTAAATTAAGTCATAATTTTTTCATTACTAGTACTATTTCAATTTGTTCTTGAGTAATTGAGCAGAAACAGTTTTTTTCTATTTTTAGTAACAGTGACCTTGACCTTGACCACATGCAGCCTACCACAAATGCAATCACAAGTAAAGTATTACTGTAGGCTATCTGTGTATGAAGATTCATTCTCCAGTTAGAGAATGGAAATCAAAACTTGACACCGCCACCCTTCCCGCAGGAATGCAAAAAGTGTAAAAGGCCTACCGTAATCTTACGAATATAATACGCATTTTTTACCCAAAATTTTTAATCAGAAGTAGGGGGTGCGTATTATACTTGAATGTAAAGTTTACCTGAAAATTTATATCCAAATATTTTCTTGGTTAACCCTTTTCGCTATAGACAAGTATAAACCCGACTGTGTCAATTACTGAATACATACGACTTTTCCCGTCTCTATCCATTACCAAATAATCCCATATATTCACGACTTTCATTTTTGAAAGCAAATTCTGGCCAATATTGACGATAAATGTGTTTAAGAATTACATAAACACAAACGTTTGCCATTTTTCTGAAGTATCAAGTGCATTTTGGGATATGTTTCTATTTAAAGATATGCTGCAATTGATGTACAATATTGACGGGTTATTCCGATTGAACATGTGTAAATCACGTACTGCAATGTGCACGCATCGGGTAAAGGTAATTTTTTTTTAACATGAGGGCCATGATGGCCCTATGTCGCTCCCCTGTTATCTATGTATGAAGTTTGATTAAAATATCTCAATAGGTGAGTGAAAACTGTTTTTCTATTTTTAGTAACATTGACCTTGACCCCACCCACCACATACATAAAGCAAGGTCTTGATATAAGGTATCTACGTATGAAGTTTCATTAAAATATCTCAATGTGTTCTAAAGTTATTGAGCGTAACCATTTGTCTACTTTTAATAACAGTGACCTTGACCCCACCCACCCCATAAGCAAACCCAAGTGAGGTCTCGATATAAGATATGTGTATTAAGTTTCATTAAAATATCACAATGCTTTCTAAACTTATTGAGCGGAAACTGTTTTTCTATTTTCATTAACGGTGACCTTGACCCCACCCACCCCATATGCAATCCCAAGCAATGTCTCGATATAAGGTACTTATGTATTAAGTTTCATTAAAATAACTCAATGCATTCTCAAGATATTTAGCGGAAACCATTTTTCTATATTTAAAAACGGTGACCTTGATCCCACCCACCCCATATGCAATCCCAATTGAGGGCTCAATATAATGTATTTATATTTACTGAAAACTTTCAGTTATTGTCCACACAAGCCTGATATAATATACTTTTTTAAACAAGAGCTGTCGGAGGACAGCACGCTAGACTTTTATTGCGCAGAGTTACTGGCATTTTTTTCTAAAACAAACTACACGGATAGCAAGTGCAAATTAAACAAAGTTAATTTTGTTCTCGAGTTACCGAATGGAAATCATTTTTCTAATTTTAAAACAGTGACCCTGACCTTGACCACACCCACCACATATGCAATCTCGTGCAATGCTATACAGTATCTATAAATTAAGTCATTATTATTTCATTATTATTAATATTTCAAGTTGTTCAAGTAATTGAGTAGAAACTGTTTTTTCTATTTTTAGTAACAGTGACCTAGACATCACCAACCACACCCCAAATGCAATCCCAAGTAAAGTATTACTGTAAGGTATGTATGTATTACGATTCATTCTCAAGTTAGAAAGTGTGGAATCAAAAGTCGACGCAGTCACCCCACCCGTGCGAATGTAAAATTGCAAAGTGTAACAAGAGCTTCAGAGGACAGCAGGCTCGACTACAAAGCTGAGTTATGGCAATTATATCATTAATTTATTTTAGTTTCAAGGGAATAACCGATGTAGTTTAAAAACGACAAGACTTTGGAACAAAAACTTTAACCCCAAAATCTATGTGAAAACTGGGCATATCTCTGAGTAAATACAACACACAGTTATAGGGACTGGTGCAATTTATGCTGGAGTTACAAGTGAATACCTTTTGTAGTTTAGCAGGATTTGAAATCAATGTGAAATTTTAGGGGTCCACAGGTGGATGATTTTCAGTGGTCCTTTCAATAAAAGTGGGGGTCCCAAACATTGTGTTCGCTTGTTTTTACTGTGAATTTGTTTTGTGACTTTATGCAGTGGAAACACACTCACGAGTGTTTAAACATGACATTTTACATTTTGGGGAAGCAAATGAAAGGCAGAAATATTTACTTGCAGGCCACTTGAACCTTTAGGAGTATGAATGAATGCTAACCGAGTCTAAACTAGAGCCATCGTTAAAAATAGAACACAGTGTATTGGATTATTTTAATATAATCCATGTCTAATAAATGTTTATTGTAAAATTTAAACCCCACTGAAACATTTATGTAGTATTTTTTCTGTAAATTATTCACATCCACACCAAAAAAATTATTTCATCTTTATTGCCCGTTCTTTCTTCAATTAGCACTCAATATAGCTTACAATGAAATTCATTACATTTGCGAGATAAATATCTAAGTATTCCAAATAAGCGATGTGCCTAGTAGCAACAACAGATGTGAAAGCATACGTTTGGTCAATAGTCAACAAGAAACACAACTCAAACAACATTGTACAAACATGACTAACTGGAGTTGTCTTTCTTCTAATGATCACAGTACCGATATGTCAGAACAATAATTAAATTATTGTGCTTCTGATGGGATGCAGATTTGAACAGTAACGGGTCCTGACAGACAATATATGGATATTTGACGCAGAAAACCGTCTCCCGGAAATCCCTGGTTTAGAAATTGTAAGACTTTGGAATAAAAACTTTACAGAACTAAGTTATAGTGAATGTTGCACTTGATGTTACAGTTCATGACAAATGTACATTTCAAGTTTCAATTGAATAGGTTTTGAAGTTATAAAACTTTTCAATAAAAACATGAATCTGAAAATCTATGTGAAAAATACAAAACAGTTGAGGAATGTTGCACCTGATGCTGGAGTTGATTACAAAGAGATAACTGGAAATATATGTAAAAAGAGGCATAACTGTGTCAAAATAAAAAACTAAGTTATGGTGAATTTGCACTTGTTACGGTTAATTGCAAAGGTAGATTCCATGTTTCATGTGAATAAGCTGTGTAGTTTTGAAGTTACAATACTTTTGAATATAAACTTAAACCAGAAAATCTATATGGAAAAGTGGCATAACTCTGTGAAAATACAAAACACAGTTATGGGGAATGTTGCATTTGATGTTGGAGTTGATTACAAAGGTACATTCTAATTTTCAAGTGAATAACTTGTGTAGTTTTGAAGTTATAATACTTTTGAATATAAACTTAAACCAACAAATCTATGTGGAAAAGGTGCATAACTCAGTCAAAATACAAAACAGTGATGGACAATTTTGCACCTGATGCTGGAGTGACTGACAAAGGTATATTCCAAGTCTGAAGTGAATAACTTCTGTATAAGGGACATTTTTAAAGTTCCAGGAAAAGTGTTCTATAATTTTTATTTTGTGTTCAAATTTCTTCAAATATGGCATCACAAGAGCAATGAAGTATCGTTGCACATGACACAGCTGCCATAGTAACCTTAGGAATGGCAACCCTGAGCAATGTCTATTTACTGACCATATGCACTTCAAATAAAAAATAAACCCCACCACGATAGATCAAATTATACACAGAATTCATTTGTAACCGTTTTATAATATGTACTTTTGGTGTTGCTTTATCTTTAAAAACTCTTGCAATAGTCAGTCTCCGTGAAATTGCATAACCCTCATTGGACCGCATCCCGTCTCATGATCATAAGTGATACTATTATGGCCAAACTTGAACTGTTTCCTGAGAATCTAGCTTATCAAAAAACCTACACCGGATGCTGGAGCGATAACAATAGTTTGCCTTTTCTTCGAAAAGTCTAGCTAAAAATCGTCAGACCAGAACGACAAGACAATATTCGCATGTCTACCCTATCAGGATGCTGCATATAAAGTTTCATTGAAATCGAGTCATTAGTTCCAGTGATCTCGCACTGAAACGAAGTATTTCCTATGAAAATGTATGGTTTATAATCAAAGGGCAATAACTCGCTGAAAAATCATCAGACCGTAACGACCAGACAATATGCGCATGTCCGCCCTAAAAGGATGCTGCATATAAAGTTTCAATGAAATCAAGTCACAAGTTCAAGAGATCTTGCATAAAAACAAAGTACTGGACAGAAGGACGGACATGGAGTATGATAAACGAAATTGTTGGGAAAATGCATTTGACACCCAGACAAACTGAATGGCAGTTGAATTAAAAATCGGATGGACCAACAAAGGGGCGGCGAGTATATGCTCCTCCTATTTGGGGAGCATAAAAAGGGGCATAACTGAAGTACAGTAGGAGCTATGCAGAAAAGCAAACTTGACCTTGCTTTTATGATTACAAACACAATTGCAACAAAAAACATGGAAATTCAACAAAAAAAACAAATATTTTCAAATGAAATGCAATTTTTAGTAATGGTGACCATGACCTTGACACCACCAACCCCATATTCAATCCCAGGCGAGGTCTAGATATAAGATATCTACATAATAAATATGAAGTTTCATTAAAATATCTCAATGTCCACTCTAGCTATTAAGCGGAAACTGTTTGTATATTTTTAGTAACAGCGACCTTGACCCCACCCACCCCCCAACCTTTATGCAATCCCAAGCGAGGTCTAGATACAATATATCCATGTATGAATTTTCATTAAAATATCTCAATGTGTTCTCAAGCTATTGAGTGGAAACCATTATTTTTATTTTTAGCAACGGTTACCTCTACCCCACCTACCCCATATGCAATCCCAAGTGAGGTCTTGCTATAAGGTATCTATGTATGAAGTTTCATTACAATAGCTCCATTAAGAGTTATTGAGCAGATACAGTTTTTCTATTTTTAGTAACAGTGACCTTGACCCCCACCCACCCCATATGCAATCCCAAGCGAGGTCTTGAAATATGGTATCTGTTAAGTTTCATTAAAATATCTCAATGCGTTCAAGTTATTGAGCGGAAACCATTTTTCTATTTTTAGTAAGTGACCTTGACCTTGAACCCCATCCAATCCCATATGCAATCCCAAGAAAGGTCTCTATATAAGGTATCTATGTATTAAGATTCATTAAACCATATTAATGGGTTCTAAAGTTATTGAGCAGAAACCATTTTTCTATTTTTAGTAACAGTGACCTTAACCCCACCCTATCCATATGCAATCCCAAGCCGGGTCTTGCTATAAGTTATTTATGAATGAAGTTTCATTACAATAGCTCAATCCGTTCTAGAGTTAGAGAGCGGAAATGAAAAGTTGAAAACCTCCACTATGCCCTCCCAATGAAATACCCCCATCTAATAAACTAAATTGTTTGAAACATTTGGTTAAAAATGTATGATGACTGAACAAAAACGTTTTCAGTTATTGTCTGCACAAATAACATTTGAACTACTTTTTTTTAAGGGGCAAAACTAAAGTATGATAAGAGCAATTATGTGGAAAAATTATGTGGAAAATTGCACTTAACCTTCCTTTTATGCCCACTAACACTTCCATAAAGTTCCATAATAATAGCACCAAAACTTCCAAGTAATGATTGTCTGCGCAAACTGAAGGTCCTGCCACTGCTGCCAAACTGAAGGTCCTGCCACCGCTGCCAAAAGTAACCCCTATGCGTTTCCTAACTGAAGGTCCTGCCACCATTGCCAAAAGTAACCCCTATGCGTTTCCTAACTGAAGGTCCTGCCACCACTGCCAAAAGTAACCCCTATGCGTTTCCTAACTGAAGGTCCGGCCACCGCTGCCAAAAGTAACCCCTATGCATTTCCTAACTGAAGGTCCTGCCACCGCTGCCAAAAGTAACCCCTATGCGTTTCCTAACTTAAGGTCCTGCCACCGCTGCCAAAAGTAACCCCTATGCGTTTCCTAACTTAAGGTCCTGCCACCGCTGCCAAAAGTAACCCCTATGCGTTTCCTAACTGAAGGTCCTGCCACCGCTGCCAAAAGTAACCCCTATGCGTTTCCTAACTGAAGAAGGTCCTGCCACCGCTGCCAAAAGTAACCCCGCTATGCATTTCCAAACTGAAGGTCCTGCCCACCGCTGCCAAAAGTAACCCCTATGCGTTTCCTAATTGAAGGTCCTGCCACCGCTGCCAAAAGTAACCCCTATGCGTTTCTGAACTGAAGGTCCTGCCACCGCTGCCAAAAATAACCCCTATGCGTTTCCTAACTGAAGGTCCTGCCACCGCTGCCAAAAGTAACCCCTATGCGTTTCCTAACTGAAGGTCCTGCCACCGCTGCCAAAAGTAACCCCTATGCGTTTCCTAACTGAAGAAGGTCCTGCCACCGCTGCCAAAAGTAACCCCTATGCGTTTCCTAACTGAAGGTCCTGCCACCGCTGCCAAAAGTAACCCCTATGCGTTTCCTAACTGAAGAAGGTCCTGCCACCGCTGCCAAAAGTAACCCCTATGCGTTTTCAGGCGACACAAAATAAAAATATAGCATATTTGGCATTGGGAATGGGTCCTATTACAAGACCCTTTTAAATAAGGAAAATAATTACTGTGTTCATAATTATGCATTATGCATGCATGTCTGCAAAAGTGTTATGTACATATGTACGTACATCGGTAGGAGTGTACGAGGGTATGCAAACATACGTCTTGTTCGTATGCGGGTATGTACATATATTTATGCCTGTACAAATGTACAAAGGTATGTACATATGTATGTCTGTACGACTGTACGAGGATATGAACACATGTATGCATTTCTGTACAAGTGTACGAGGGTACATACATATGTATGCTTCTACGAATTAAAGATGGTATGTACACATATATGCATGTGTACAAGGGTATGCAAGTATGTCGGTATGAGTGTACGAGGGATGTACATGTGTATGTATGTCTATGCATTTGGACATATGTATGAGTGTACGAGGATATGTATAAATGTATGTACATGTCTGCCCTTACGAGTGTACGATGGTATGTTCACACATATGAATGTCTGTATAAGTGTATGTTCATGTGTATGCATGTCTGTACGAGTGTGTGATGTATGTATGTACGAGTATGTATGTATGTGTTATCAGTATGTTATCACTAAATGTATGTACCAGTATGTACCAGTCTGTAATACATCGACATACATATATGCACACATACATACATACACTCAAATGTACGTACGAGTATGTATGTATATAAAATTATGTATGCATGTATATATGCATGACTGTAATGTATATATAATTTTAATTTTTCAATTGATAAACATTAATACTTATGTAAAATATCACTTTTTATAGATCTAGTCCCTTCAAAACATTTCTTGCTCCGACACATTAACCAGACCCTGACCTTTACGCATGAATACATTAAAAATACATTCTAAAGGAAAACACAATCGATGTATCAGTATGCCACTGAAATACAGTAGTGGTATCAATAAACGCACGAAACATGCGCACAAGCAAAACAGAGTATAAAAATAATATAGGAAATAATTCCTTTGCATAATTATATTCAAAAGTGTCGGGTCAACATGTCCGAGCTATAACTGAAATACACCGACAAACCTGATGGTGAAATGCCCATTCTGTCATGACCTTTCCTTCAATACCTATATGTTTGCATTTGCTGTTTTAATCAATTATTAATGCACCGTGTTTCTACTATGCAGCACACGTATGGTTTGCTACATATCATTCACCTAAACATTAAGGATCTTCAGCTGTGAAAGTTTGAGCAAAATCCACCCAGCAGTTAAAGACGAGTATAGTACACCAAAATCATTGTTCTTTGGCCCATTTCCAATTTCCCAGAAAATGACATGCAAATCTAATCCCAACTTTTTGTGCCAAGTTGCTACATAACTAACAAGACACACGAATGCCGGCAAAAACAACATCTTTTGCTGGGGTAACAAAACGAACAGACAAGTCGCCATTAGGATTAGACAAACAAGTGTACAATGCAACAATCTTTATTTGCTGACTGTATCCATAATGCACCCAAAATACCAGAGCACAAGAGGCAAACAATCAAACGTGATGATTTACACAATACTTTTACCGATACATTTCCACTTGGATGTGGGGTCTGAATGCGACCATTGAGGGACAGTACCAACAGCCATTAGATACGAGGACTGGCACAATCAGAAGGGAATGTTTAGAATTATACATCAAACATTTAGCCAAACGATGCTGTCAAGTGTTGTTCATTATTCAATTAGATTTGTATCAATTTTTTTTTTTTTCGTACAAGTATTATTTCCAGTTCTCATTGAGCCGTCGACCTATATTTGATGGACAAAAAATAAAATGCAACCAGTGAAGGTCCTCTAGACAATCTGTACGAATTTTTGTATATTTTTGAAAATTTGATTTTTTAAATGTATCACAAATGGTCCCAAACATTCACCACAAACAGCCCAGAATACACTTTGTTGAAAAATGTGGCACTTTAAAGTCTTGGTCACAACTCCATGCAAAACCCACAAGGGTAGAGACTTATTTACCAATTTTGGAGACCACATGAAAACTAAGTATTTTGCAAGTTAGTATCCAGCACACCTTGCGTAAAAAGTTCATCAGAAAATAAAGAGACAGACTTAAATATAATAGGAAACAAGTAATTTTAAAATAAACACCAATTTACCACAATTCGTACAAAATGTTTCAAATAATATTCAACACGAACAATCATTTTTAATTAAATTATCTCAACGATTTATGAAAAAGTTGTGTCAACACCACATCATATCATAAACAACAGATTAGCAGTACTCTTATTAAAATTTCATCTACTTTTTAATAATTATAAACAAATCTACCCATAAATAATCTCTATTTACAGTAAAGATTTTTTTTCCAGTGATATGAAAACATTCATTTTAATTATTAATACAACTGTAATAACATCTTATGAAAAATGATGTCAAATTATCAAACAATTTATTTACCTGCACATGTATCCGTTTGACAACAACAACATTTCATTAAATACTTAAGCTTTATGTAGACATCATGTTTAATCAACAGTTTACCGCAAAGTGAATGAACGAAAAAATAAATGCAAATTCATACACCACAAGGTAATAATAAAACTGTTCTGCTTTGCATGTGTTAGAAAAGAAATGAATATAGTGAAATTTACAACAAATTACTAAATACAGAATAAGCATGTGACTTTCAAACAACAACAAATACAATTTCACAGATCATCTACTTTCAGTTCATAAAGCTATGATTTTTTAAGACACATCTCCAGTATTATTTTGGCCCTTATAAAACATGGTCCAATACACTGATTATTAGTAGTTTTAATAATTGTGGCAAGGATTTTGAAGCACACAGCATCAGCACTATTTTCTGACTTGGGATTTTGTAGCACACAGCATCAGCACTATTTTCTGACTTGGGATTTTGTAGCACACAGCATCAGCACTATTTTCTGACTTGCGATTTTGTAGCACACAGCATCAGCACTATTTTCTGACTTGGGATCTTTTTAAAAATATTCAATTGTAAAAAAACACATTTCAAACTATTAATCAATGCATCGGCAAACAATAATTCTTTTATGCTCCTTTTATTTATTGTCCTACTGAAATTTATTATCTTGGAATAATTACACTTTCAAAGAAAATTCCATTGTTCCATTGCAAAAAATATCTACTTCTCCAATATATATTTTTTAGTTTACAGCGGTCAAAAGCATGTTTATTCATTCTATTGTACACATTATATTGGTATGCTAAAGCTCAGAAGTAAACTACAGTAAATGTTGCTCAAATAATGCAAATGATGTTCAAATTATTAATGTGAACATGTGAAAATTGAAAACAATACGGAAGATCATTAAATTGCAAATTACATGCTCTTTGCGCATGTACACAAAATGTAAATAAATGATCATTCAGGAATATTTAGTTTTTACTCAAAAAGACACAAAATATATGAAATTCCTAGAAATCGTGAAATGATATTGAAGGAATAGGCTCTACAGCAGGGTAATAATTATGGTAGTGAAAATCAATGCCTTTTTTGTAATGGCAATAAAACATTGTACATTTAAAGAGTATTCTCCTACAACTGACCTCTATGGATTAAACAAGTCCCAGTTTGTCTTCACTTGTTACATTTGGTACATTTCCTGACCAGTAATTACAGTTTTATCATTTTCAAAGTGTTTTATCACATACCAGACTTCATAAGTACCATCATTTTCCAAAATGTTGTTATAGTTTCATATCACACAGCAGACTATCCCTGTATCAACTTAACAGTAGTTATAGGGACAATATTCTTGGACCTCCCTTCAAAGTTCCGACATTTATCCAACTACTGCGGTGTAGCCTAAGATGACCAAGGGAGACAACCTTCAAAAGTAGTGCAACTCCCAGGTCCCTTAGCTGGAAATTGGGAAATATTGCATCTGCTAACAGAATCTGAATGTCTGCTAATATTTGTTGTATTTTGTGTATTCTTTTTTCTTTTCAATAGTTTTCTTTTGACATAAACTACTCCATTTATTAACTTTTTTTCTTGATTAATTCTCAATTTAATCAATTCTGCCAATGTTTGTTCTACATATTTTTTCTGAATTGTTCATTTATCATTTGAAATTGATATCAAACTGATTTGTAAATTTGTATTACCAAATACATTGATACTGTATTTTGAGGTCAGAAGTAGCAGTAGTACATTTTTTAATTCTGATCGCATTTTAAACATTGATAAATGCAGTGAATTTCACATACAATTATCACCCAATTACCATATTACTCAAATCTGCTTTAACATCAGCAAATATTGCTAAATACTGCTGCAATACAAGTTACTTCGTGATTATTTTCTGCAAAATACCTTACTCGGGCATTATATTAAAATGCTAATGAAACTTTATAACAGTAAAAATCTAGTATTTCTCAACAAAACAGCATGAAAGAAAGGCTAGAGCAAGATTTACTACTAGAAAAATTGCTAACCCTAGCCCTGAAAATTTGCTGAAAGTATTATGATTATAACAATGAATATTGTTAAAATGAAGAAATAAATATGCTTTTACAAGTTATCTTTTGCAAAGCAAGATTTGCAAGTCACAGAAATACCTATTTAAATGATAAACAATTATTAGATCTTTAATAACAACTTTTAAGCCATTTGACAGCAACCAAGGTTCAGTCGAACCATACACATTTCAAACAACAAGTGTCCCTGATACACTTTTAATGGAGAACATGGTTAATGAGTATTAAAATCAATTTTGGGAGAAACTTAGTGTACAACAACAATGCCACAATGCCTATCACTAGTTGTTCTTCTCAATTTTTTTAGGACCAAAATGATATTGGAAATGTGTCTTTTAAACTTTTATTTTTGTACACTAAATGTAGATGATCTGTGAAATTGTTATTCACCATTGTTGGAAGGTCGCATGTTCATCCTACATTTAATAAATCGGTGTAAATAAAGGTCACTATTTTACATTCACTGCTTTTCAACAACATGTCAAAACAAAACTGTCCCATAAAAACACATGGTATACAAATCTGCATGAACTCCACATTCATACACGTGCAATAAACCACCGAAGAAACACATGTTCACATAGCGCCCAGTTATTTATGAAGCCTTATTGTCATCAGATGCATACTGAAGTTGTTAAAAAAATGCAATTTTGTGACAATTCTGTCTATATAAATGTTTAGAGACATAACAAGTAAAATTAAAATGTGACTCGAGTACATTTCTGGAAATACATTACCATAACACACATTAGAGCTTTTTGTGTCAAAAAATAAACTGCAGCCAACAAAATGTTTTTAAAGGGGCGTACTGACGGTAGGTTCACAATAATATTTAGTAAAAGTAAAACTTTATTTGCAGAAAATTAATATTGAAGCAACGTTAAATAAATGGTTTTGTTTCTGTAAACATTTAGCAAACATTATTTTATCAAATGAAAAGTGGTCAACGGTGACACTGTCGCACGCGCGCGAATAGTTGTAGAAATAGTAAAATCAGCATGAATGAAAATGTACATGCAGTGCCGTTACGGCATACGCACCTTTAATAAAATATAATTGAAGAATTCAAATTTGTAGGCGCGAGTTCGATTCTTATTTTAACAATGTCTCCTTAAATTATACTTTGTCTTTTGTTTTCTCAACAATTCCATCAATTTTTTGTCAATAATTGAAAAATAGATCCAGGAAAACAGGAAATTGTCTTGTTTTAATATATGTTTATATGCATGCGAAATACAGTCTATATGCCCCTTTAAAATATAAAACAAACAGTAAGTTTAAGATTCATTTGAAATTTGTCCCATTAAACCAAATCAATAAATTAATTAAATAGCCAAATACTTGATGCGAAATTTTTAACTTTATATACAATTTAATGATCGCAAAAATATGTAGAAAATTACTATTATTTACAGTTCTTTTCTAAGCTGCAAAGTTGAATGATGCGCTTGTCAAACTAGAAGGAAATTTTAATACCCGAAAAAAAAAATCTAAACAAAATTACATAATGCATCTACAATATAGTAGGTATGATGATCTTAGCATGGAATATTTCACCTAAACTACTCCTCTTAAAATGGGAAATAAGCTTTATTAACTTGGGAGATGGCTATATACGGTGTAAATAATGGAAGGGTGGCAAACAACCATTTTTGCACAACTGATTAGAACTATATAATTTTTGGGTTAAACATGGTGGGAAAAAAAGGCTAAACAAGTCCCCAGTGAATATAATGGTTTGCTTTAACAAGAGCACCGCCAACGGGTCCTGGACGCTCAACTTTCTCTTAATGATAGTAGTCTGGGCTTTTGTTTAAACAAGAGCACTGCCAACGGGTCCTGGACGCTCGACTTTCTCTTAATGATAGTAGTCTGGGCTTTTATTTAAACAAGAGCACCAACTACGAGTCATGGACGCTCGACTTTCTCTTAATGATAGTAGTCTGGGCTTTTGTTTAAACAAGAGCACTGCCTACGGGTCCTGGACGCTCGAGTTTCTCTTGATAGTAGTCTGGGCTTTTGTTTAAACAAGAGCACTGCCTACGGGTCCTGGACGCTCTACTTTCTCTTAATGATAGTAGTCTGGGCTTTTGTTTAAACAATAGGTTCATCACAGTCATGAAGTATGTTGCATTTCAAGTCAATACCTGTTATAGATACTGAGAAATTTGACCTAAAGCAAAAATTCTAAGTTCCCAAAAGGGCAATAACTCAAGAAAAATACTTAATAGTTATCTCCTCTTGTCTACAGTCTGTAGGACACAGATGCCCCCACATTCCGCTGTATGTCACAAAACTCTGCTGATGTCAGAAAAACTGCACCAAAATATCCAGGTGCACAAGTTCACATGCTGACGAACATGTTCATAAAGTTTCATCAGTCTACCAGTTATACTTTTAGAGTTACACACGACACAAATCCAAATATGTCATTTTTTGCTAAAATATGGGCCATAATTCCATTGATGGCGGAAAAAAAATGCACCAAAATACCCAGGTGCACAAGTTCACATGTTGATTAATATGTATATCAAGCTTCATCACTCTAGCAGTAATACGTTTAGAGTTACGTGCGACACAAGCCCAACAAGAGCTGTCAGAGGACAGCACGCTCGACTATTCAAAGTATTTCAGTTGGTACATATTTTGGATAGTGGAAGGGGCATACATTTGCTAAAATACAAAACTTTTAAGTGAAGCCTTGTATAGTTTGTACATTTTGGAAATGGGGCATAACTCTGTCAAAATACAAAATAGAGTTATGGGGAATGTTCACCCTGATACTGGAGTTGATGACAAAGCCATATTCCAAGTTTCAAGTGAATAGCTTTTGTTGTATTGTTGTTACAAGACTTTTGAATATAAACTTTAACCAAAAATCTATGTGAAAAAGGGCATAACTCTGTCAAAATACCAAACAGAGTTATAGGGAATGTTGCCCTTGATACTGGAGTTGATGACACAGGTTAGTTCCAAGTTTCAAGTGAATATGAATAGCTTTTGTAGTATTGAAGTTAGAAAACTTTTGAATATAAACTTTAACCAGAAAATGTAAGTGAAAAAGGGGCATAACTACAGAGTTATAACATAAAAGAGTTATGGGGAATGTTGCACCTGACACTGGAGTTGAATGACAAAGGTATATTCCAAGTTTCAAGTGAATAACTTGTTTAGTTTTGAAGTTACAAGACTTTTCAATAAAAACTAACCAAATTCAGACGCGGATGCCGACACAAGACACCGGGGGAAGTAAGAAAGCTCACCTATTCTTCGAATAGTTAAGCTAAAAATGTAAATTTTTGGTTAAAAAAGGGCCATAACTCTACTAATGTCTGAAAAATATACCAAAATACCCAGGTGCACAAGTGCACATGCTGATTAGTATGTTTTTAAAGTTTCATCACTCCAGGAATACTGTGGAATCAGTTAAATTTGCGGGGTACACATTTCGCGCACTTGAGTTTGCTGACATATTTGCGCAGTCAAAATATGCAAAGTTTTAAGTTGAAACAAAGGCAGATAAATTCGGAAATACAAATCAAAGGGGTACCTGCCTTATTGTATCGTCATCCCCTTTTGGTAGTGATCAAGTAATGAAAGTTTCAAATAGATACCTTTGATAGTTTTTTGAGAAATGGACTCGGACAAAAAAACTTAACCAAACAAGAGCTGTCTCAGGACAGTGCGCTGGACTATTCAACTGCTTTGTTAGAGTTATGGGCCTTTATCACTACAAACAAGAAAAATAATGAGCGGAAACCGTTTTTCTATTTTTAGTAACAGTGACCTTGACCCCACCCACCCCATATGCAATCCAAAGCGAGGTCTTGATATAAGGTATCCATGTATGAAGTTTCATTAAAATATCTCGATGCTTTCTCAAGTAAATAAGCCGAAACCTTTTTCTATTTTTAGTAACAGTGACCTTCACCCCACCCATATGCAATCCCAAGCGAGGTCTCGATATAAGGTATCTATGCATGAAGTATCATTAAAATATCTCTATGCGTTCTCAAGTTATTGAGTGGAAACCGTTTTTCTAGTTTTAGCAACAGTGACCTTGACCCCACCCACTCCATATGCAATTCCAAGTGAGGTCTCAATATAAAGTATTTATGTATTTACTTTCATTAAAACATCTCAATGCGTTCTCAACTTACTGAGTGGAAACCGTTTTTTCCGTTTTCAGTAACAGTGACCTTGACCCCACCCACCCCATATGCAATCCAAAGCGAGGTCTCAATATAAGGTATGTATGTATTAAGTTTCATTAAAATATCTCAATGCGTCCTAAGTTATTGAGCGGAAACCGTTTTTCCATTGTTAGTAACTGTAACCTTGACCCCACCCACCCCATATGCAATCCCAAGTGAGGCCTCGCTAGAGATATGGTGGTGTTGCAGGCAAACTTGAAACTGAATTTCTAGTACAAATAGGGGCATAATTCTGCTAAAATGCTGGTCACAGTTATAGGTCTTGGCCAGTGACATTATATAATGACCCTGAAGGCATGTGAAGTTTCAATTGAATATCTGTAGTAAATATAGAGATATGGAGTTGTTGCACGCAAACCTTAACTACAGCATTACGCAGACGCTGACTAACGAGTGCGTAGTATAGCTCAAACTATTTTGTGAATAGTCGAGCTAAAAACGTAACACTTAACAAACGCAGACGCTGACGACTACAATAGCTCGACTTTTTTCTTTTAAAAGTCGAGCTAAAAATGTCTTCTATGCAAACATCCCTTTGAATGAACCTCAGGCAAACATCCCTTTGAATGAACCTCAGTTTGGGAGACACACAGCAAATTCAGCTCTCATGCATTCAACTTTACAGCTGCAGTCCGAGAAAGAGCAAAACAATATCATAGTCCACGAAACCACCAAAAATCATTCCTACTAAAGCAGGATACACAAACTACTTTGTGACATCTGTATGCAATATCGGATACACATTTCAAGAACTACTACATGACGAATTATTAAAGAAACACCACAATAAAAAATACCAAAGCAGTCACCAAACAAAAACCTCATTATGAACTGTAAATATCTTATTTTGTACCATCTGAAAAGTGCATTATGATGCTGTAAAGTACAACAAGAATTTGTGTCAGACAATAACCAAACATTTTCAGATTTTTAGTTAGGCCTAAAAAAATGTTGGTTTGTTTCTGGTTACATGCCCAAAACAAGCATTGTCAGTGTCAACCCCCCAAAGAAGTGTTTTGTCAGAAGGAGTTATGGTCCTTGTACTCTGCACTTCGGTATCATTATAAGTATCAAGTAGAATCCCTTCAACACTTTAGAGTTACACTCCACACAAGAAACGGGACAGACAGAAGGATGGACAATGTGATTACTAAATGCCCCTGAAGGTCCCGTCCATGCGCCTGTCGAAGTTAAAGATATACTTTAAAATAAAGTTGACTTTTCGATTTGTTCTCATGTTATTGAACAGAAAACTGTTTTTTACTATTTTTAGTAACAGTGATCTTGACATTGACCCCACCCAACACACCCCAAATACAATACCAAGTAAAGTAATGCTAAGTAAAAAAGCACATATTTTTGACAAATTTCAAACTAGAGTATCAAAATTGGTCTACAGGTTCATTTTAATATAGGGAATAAGTGTCTCAAGTTTGAATAAAATCCCTTAACCTATCCAAATAGCCTATATGCAAATTTTGAAGTGTAAAAATGCCCATAAATTGGACAAATTTCAAACTAGAGTTACCAAACTTGGCCTATAGGTTCATTTTTATATGGGGAATAAAAGTTTTAAGTTTATTCAACTCCCCTAAGCCATTCCTGAGAAACTAGCTAACCAAATAACTTTAACCTAGACCGGACACCGACGCCAATGCTGGGGCGAGTAGAAAAGCTGGACTTTTCGAAGAAAAAATTAAAATTTAATAATATGGTGGACTAACCTGAAATATGGAAGTCAATTTGGAAAGAGGGTGAACAATATAGAATTATGGACAATTCGGAAATACGGTGGACTATTCACAATTGTGGTGGACTATTAGGAATTATGGTGGAAGATTGGAAATATGGACGATGCATTAGAAACAGGTGTGACACATTACAAATTGGAATTATATTGGACAATTCAGAATTATGGTCTACACATTGGAAATACGGACAATTTGGAAAATGTTAGATCCATTGAAAATATTTTGTACACATCAAAAATATGCTGGACAAATCGGACAAATGATGAAAACAATGGTTTACCACATGCTGTTTGCATGCTTAGACATGACATCATTTACAATCATCTAATCTTACCTTCAACTGACTTGGTGTGATGGTTTTCAAACAGGCACACAATCGTCATAGACGCACATTCTTGATGGACAGACCAACTGGACAACCTGTGTAAAATCTATTTGTCTTCCCAAAAATATTGGATTGACGATATTCTGTTAACCTTGAATCATAATCTTTGGAATCAAACATTTAAAATCAATTGAAATTCAAATTAGAAATAAAACATTTCTGTGTAGAATTTATTCACATTTTACTTCCAAATCAAAACGGCTGTTTTTCCCAACAGATGCATGCTTTCAAATTTTGGTACGTGTTGCTGCTGTCTTGGCAATGATCATGTTCCCAAAGCTATTTTAAACTTCAAGTTTGAAATGAAAATAAAAGGAATTTTGTCTACTGAAAACAGTTTCATAGGAAATGTGTTCAATGCAAAACTGTGGACATTGGACGACAATATACATAGGACAGCCACTGACCGAAATATACATCAAGCCTAATCAGTATGGGCCCTAGTGATAGAAAAAGGACTAAATTTTAAATTGCAGACATCCGACTACTCAACAATACACAACGGACAACCACTGACCACAACATAGATTAAGCTTAATCAGTATGGGACCAAGAGTGATGGAAAAAGGACTAAATATTAAATTGCAGGCATCAGACTACTCTACAATTCAATTGGAGAATGATTGGAGAATGCATTTTCCAACATTGTAATGCAAAATGCTAAGATTTTCAACTTCAAGTCTGATGGATCATTTTCAACTTCAAGACTGACTGATCTGAACCCACTTTGAAAACTAAACCAATGGCCAAATACATAAATATTCTTACCTGAAACAAATGTCTGCAGTCATTCTTCACACTTCTGCAACGCCTCCATGAAGACTGCCCCCAATGTATTTGGCCGCTTGAAGTCTGTTGGATCTTTCCCCTTCACTTTGGTTTCCACGGCAACCACTGGTAGATGCAGGATGTTCACATTTCCACTCTGTAGAAAATGTGCATTTTTTTTATTCTGCACGGGTGATGGCTGGCAACCAAATTTGCATCATCACGACACAATATGGTACATGGTTTCCATAGTAACCATTTGCAGTCACTATTATTATTGGTCACATTTACCCTCTATTCACAACCCTGCATCATTACGTGGCCCAAAGGCACTAATAAAAATATGCAAACAGCTTGTTTGGTGCTGGGAGCACAACAATATTACCGTTTCAGAACGAACTACACACGTTAGTCATCACAGGTGAACCAAAATTTTAACAGAATACGAAATCGAGATATTAGTCTCAAGTTGTTTATATAATTATAATAATCTAAATTTCCTGTGGTAAATATTAAATACAGTAATACACGTTTCAGAAAAAATGAAAAACTTGGAAATAAACACAAGTGAAAGTCGTATTCCGAAAATTATGCAAGTAAAGATTAATAAAATACAACATAGCTGTAATAAAAAATACTGTACTAAAAGGATTAAATAAAGTTCAACATAACAATGCAGAAATGGTTTTCTACCCTTTGATAAAATGGCGCGCACAGCATTTCCACGGACTTCCGTCGTCCACATCTTCTCTCTCCAACCGCTGACCGCCAACTGACTGCTTTTGCGGCAAATTTTCCCGCTGCACTCACGGCTGCACAGCAACGCGCACGTGACAGCCCGAGGACGAGATTTGATCTTCCGAAGACTGACTTTTTCAAATTGCCTCATGAAATGTGATTCCGAACATTGCCGAGTATTTTTCCCGGTGTACAACATGTATGCTAGTTGTCGTGTAATTTGCGATTGTGTGAACGAGGTAACGGCATACATTTTTTAAAGCCAATCTCGCTTATCACGTGCACAACTATGTTACTGACAGCGCAAAGCGTGTTTGTCCAATAAATTAAAGACGCATACTATAAGAGAATAATTCTTCTTCCAATTTAAGTGCTGGGGCAATTTGCCAAAGTGTCATAAATAGCTGATGATGTTGGCACTTAACTTGTATAATCGCATGTTGGTGACCGCATTTATCACAAGATCACGAATTTTGTCACTAAACTGTGATACGACTGCTATAAAAATATTTTACAAAAACAGGACGCATGTCACGCTGAAACCTGACCAGCCCGCCACGGTATCCGGACATCGGTTCCTACGGACATTTGTTCAAATGCTATTTTGACATAGGCAGACATTGGTTCCTACATGATTATGACACCCCGGACACTCGTTCCTACATGATTATGACACCCCGGACACTCGTTTCTACACTATTCTGACAGCCCGGACATTCGTTTCTACACTATTCTGACACCCCGGACACTCGTTTCTACACTATTCTGACAGCCCGGACATTCGTTTCCTGCCATATTCTGAAAATCCGGACATTCGTTCCTACATTATTTTGACAGCCCGGACATTCGTTTCCTGCCATATTCTGAAAATCCGGACATTCGTTCCTGCATTATTTTGTCACCCGGACCCACCATTTTCGGTGACACCCGCGATACTTGGCCAGATTGAAAACAAATCCTATAAAATATAATAATGTAGTTATCAATTAATGTTTTTACAAAACTGTTTCTGAAATTTTACCGAATTCTGTCATGTCGTATGCTGCTAGTACTCGGTCTTTGTATTATCAGAGTCCGAGGCTATTTACTAGGAGCCTACTATTTATTAATAGGTACCTACTAATAATTTACATGTGGTTGGAACCTACGTTGAAATTATCCGAGGTTCCACCTAATTAAATGGTAGTCACCAACTAAATAACGACCTTTGAGCCTATAGACCATTTAGTAATCCATAGGTACCTACTAAATTCTTGCTATTTGTGTGGATTTGGAACCTCTTGGACCGAAACATTTAACCATTTATCACTATTTATTGACATAGCTTCTCTCACTTTCATAATAGGTACCGATCTATCTTTCACTGAAAGTCACTTTGTACATACATCGTAAAAAGAACAGAATAGAAACTAACAGATCTTTAAACAAATTTCATAATTATAATCTACACATTATGTGTAATTAATGCATATATTTTTACTGGTATAACTAAACGCGATATATTTTTGTTGGTCGCCAGTAAATTATTATCAGCATTGTTAAGCTGTAGTTATTTCCCTTTACTTGTTTTATTCTAAGTGAATTTAACTACTAGAGCATTTTTTCTTGCTCAAAGTGTTGCTACTTTCTTTTTTTCTTAATATTACAATAATATACACGTGTACGTATATATTAAATGAATTTATCCCACCAAATGTTATCATTATCAAAAATATAAATGTCAGAGCTTTGTTCGCACAGGCAGTTACGCCACATGAAAGCTGTATTATCCACACGCACTTAAATATGTTTATACTGTAACGATATAATTATACGATTATAAAGAATGCGTTTTGATTGTATACATTCCGGTGGTATATAGAAAAATATCAGTGAAATGAAATTGGTAAATCACTGGTTTAAAACAGTGAAAAGTACCACTTGCTAATAGAACTACTTTTTTACCGGGATGTCGGAAAATGCCAAAATCACACATTTTTAAGCATAAAATAAAAAGAAAAATTGTTGGTTTCGGTAGAAATATCGATTTTTTATTCACGAGTGATCATAGAAAAAATATATTTTCATTCATGGCTGCGCCTCTTCTGAAAATATAACTTTCTATGATCACTCGTGAATTGAAACCGATATTCTACCGAAACCAACACATTTCCTAAATATAAAATAGTTTGATAAAGATTGATACACTGATGATATTTTCTATCTTTGACACTGCATTAATATTTGCTTGTGAAATACTGCCAATCCAAGTACATCTCAACAAGGCACCAATTAATTTCAGGGGCTAGCGAGATATTCACATCACTAGGACTACTATAATTGGTCTCTAGTGATATATCGAGATCGCTAATATATACAGTCAAATATTGGGATTGCTCCCATATTAGGTCTCTAGTGAAATATTGGGACCCTTCGATATTCTGCCGATAGTGAAATACAAAGGGTATAGAAATCACTTATATACTTATTTTCTCCTGTGAAATATCGTCATCTCTTATACATGTGAGCGACATAGCGTCTGGTCATGGGGGAATTACAATCTGAAGTTATATTTAAATCCTTCTATGCATTACGAAGTTATGGAGCGGAAGCGAAATACAAGTATTTTACCTATATTTGACATTTGACAGGGATTTACCGGACTCGATTTTCTGCTTCAAATACCCCTAAATTGTGAGTCAGGACCCCTCCTATTTTTAAACTTGCATCCCATTGGATGCGTGATTTTTCTGATGTGTTGATACAATTCAGTGTCAAAGTTAATTATTTCATAGATGTAATTTATAACATTATTAACATTATTTTATAATGCCTTCATTCTATCTTATTGATACAAAACATTCAAATGTTGATAAAAATGCAGACAAAACAAATGAATGGGACCCCCACTTTTATTGAGAGGACCCCTAAATATCAACCACCTGAGTCCTGTCAACCCCTAAAATTTATCGTTGATGTAAAACCCTGCATTTGACCTTGAAATGTGACCTTGACCTTTGAAGGACAATCATGGGCCATGTAGCAACACATTGTCTGGTCATGGGGAATAATAATCTGAAGTTATATTAAAATCCTTCCAGACATTCAGAAGTTGTGGAGCGGAAACGAAATACAAGTATTTTTTACCTTTGACCTTGAAATGTGACCTTGATCTTTGACGGACACGCACCGGTCATGTACGCGACACATCGTCTGGTCATGGGGAATAATAATCTGAAGTTATATTAAAATCTTTCCAGGCATAACGAAAAAGTGGGTGTATGAGGATTGATTGTGTCTACCTTGCAACAATTGTGAAAATCCGGTTTCGTGCAATGGATTATTTCTTGTGGGATAACTAGTGTTGCATGTATCTTACTTCTGACACCATGTTATATTACTATGTAATCATTGCATCGGCTAGTTTAAAAGAAATCCTCACCACGGCCTGTAAACAAATTGGCTCCATTTCTTTTCGGAGGTGAATGGAAAAATGGGCCAATGAGGATAAATCCAGGCATACCTCTTTACTTTGTTTACGTTTTTGACTAATTTCCAGTTCTGGGCTCCCTACTCGGAAGTTGCATTAGCTCAATTTTCATTTTCAATTTACAAGCCAGTGTTTACATGCCGTGTAATATGACCTTGGGAAAATCCCCCATTAATATCGCATAGTCGATAGGCAACATTCCATAGAATGCACTCCCTGACTAACCTGCGTCTATTAATAGTATACACGTCAACAACACTGAATCGTTCGAACAAGCATCCAGAGAACCATAGACAATGGAGAATAACTTATATTTGTAAACTTACCATGCATGTTATCTATTTATTAAGACTTATTTAGAATTGCATTTTCTCTTATCTTCTCCTGTAGAGGCTATTCAATGTATAAATAGATTTTGCATCTTCCTATAAATATAAACAATGCGAAACTCCAGTTGCGACAGCAGGAGAGAACTCTTATTAGCAGCCCGAGGTCCTTTATTTATGGCAAGTGACCAATTGCCAAAAACAATACACAGGACAGCACAAAAACACATAACAAACACAAAACACACATGAATAAAACTGGGGTCACCGCCTTGGAACGGTCAATGCAAAGCATTGGGGGTTTAAACCGGTTTATGTGCGCACGAACCTCACACTTGGCCCAGAATTATTCACAAAACATGTAAGTGTAAATAAAAATTAACCTCATAGCATCGCAATTCAAATTAAACAGCAATAAAGAGAATATTATTCAATTTAATTACCATTTAATTACTCAATGGCTAGATGCAAACCAGAGCAGCAGAATTGCAACTGGAACCAGACCGAGAAAAGATCAACGATGTAATTCCATTGTGGTACATGTACTAATATGCATTATTTGAGCGTCTTTGTTCGAACGATACCATTGGCGATGGTCATTCAAAAGTGATGTCTAATATTGCATGTTTTATTTTCTTTGGTCAAATATCTATTTGCCGACATTAATCTAGAACATTAATATTTAATCCTAAATTGAGATTTAAGGGATTTTCGTATACAATAATCTAAAACATGTCATTAAATGTCTTAGCTGCAAATATAAGAGCACCTAAATTAATCAAAACCAAATACTATATTAACAAATAATCAAAAGAAGCAAAGGTTTGTCACGCCGGGGCTCGAACCTGCGATCTCTGGATCATATGTCAGTAACACTTACCACTCGGCTAGCAGAACAGCAAGCACTAAACTGTAGTTTAACGTTATGTAAAACACGTATTTTAAAAAATACCGACGAAAAGCGATACACACACTCAGTAATATTATCCATATCAGTGGATGTTTATCCATAAGCAACACAGTTATTTCTATGTCAGAAGTATTATTTCGCTATTTTATATATAATGTACTTTTTTGGAATGCGTTACATTTTTTTTTTAATTATCGAGTTACCAATTTGTGAATACAGTTAAGTCCTTTTAATCAATTCTAATATACTATGCACTTGTTAATGATGCTCTCATCTTACGCGCAAGTTAATATTTCAATATGACATTTTACAGCTTGGATTGTTTACATCAAAATTACAAATGCGTCTTTCTGGGGAATTCAGTTCCAATAACAATACATACGCAAAAGGTCAAATATAAGAGTATCAAGTGTCATTATCCATTCTCTTGCATTCAAGCCGCAGAAATCTGTAAAGAGTGTATATATATATTGTTAACTTAGTTTGATTTAGAGATTGTTTAGTGATTTACATGTCATGACAGACTTAGCGAAATTCCTATACATTGCAGAGAAAATTCGAACAGCTAACTAATTAATTATAATCTCATCATAATCACTATATTATTTTTGTAACCAACAGTTATTGTGCTTTTCCACCCTCTTGGTAAATATATTTATAGTGCGATGCTTATGTCAGCATACACTTATGCTCCAGAAAATGCCATATGTTGTACTTCTCCATGTGTATATTGTATGTGCTATTGTATAATGTTTATGCAATAAACTTGTGGACTTGGACAGGCGTTATTAATTTTAGTGGTAAATGTACTTTGTAATAGGCATTAAAGTACCCTTTGGAATTTTAGTGGTAAATGTACTTTGTAACAGGCATTAAAGTACCCTTTGGAATTTTAGTGGTAAATGTACTTTGTAATAGGCATTAAAGTACCCTTTGGAATCACAATACAGTTACGCAATAATATAGTTTGTACAGTTTATTAAAGGGCAGCGATTGCTTGTTGTGTGTTTATATATTTGAATTTTAGTATTTTATACTCTGTGACAGCATTTAAGCGTTACTACACATGAAGACGGTGCAAAATGATATGTAAACTATTATGATAACAGTTACAGCATGAAATTTTAAGCACTTAAAACCGCGACATTTTGTTTAGTAACATGAGTTTGCGTTCATTTCTTCAAAACGCTCGTTATACAGACATAATTACAAAGTTAAAGAAGCCGAGAGATACGCCATACTGGCATCCCCATCACATCGAGAGGATAAAATAAATAATCTCACTACAGCTAAGTGCCACTGCTTCAATGTATTAATAATGGGCATCTACATAGCTTTTTTTTAACTACTTCAGTAGATTCCAAACTATTCCGCCAGATTAATGCCTTATACTGAGTTTCACTCAATCAAGCACACGTCGAAGCACAAAATAAAGCATAATTTATAAAAGCTTACCACTGGAATGTTCTTTGTACTTGTCATATGACATTCACTTTAATAGTTTTCAGACCGAGTTGATTAATATTGCATTATATATGCTACATGCGCACATATGAAGTACCGTATACGCGTACATATATCTGAAAGCATCGATGTTAATAAAACCACACTGGGGGTAGCGAACTATGAATCAAATAGTCTCCTTAGGTATTTTGGAAATAAATCCGCATTCATATCTATAAACGCAATAGTTCGTTTGTGAAATTCATCAAGATGTGTTTATTCTCAAAAACGGTGCAATTTCAGTTCCACACAGCTCCCGCTGTCAGTTGGAAACACATTAACTGATGTTCGCGCCCGTATTTGCTTAAATTTTGCTTTCAGTTCTTGTGTCACCATTGTAATTGAATTTTTAATTGTCGTTCTGAAAACTCTCGATAACTTCAGTTCAGACAGTATTAACAGCATTTGAAATGATGTAATTGATTACACATGAATGCAAGTAATATATTGAAATATCGAATAGCATTAGACGATTGGCATTTGTTTTTATCAGTTCCTTTCAGTAAGGATGTGAAGGCAGCAATTAATATGAAATGATTTACCAGTAGATTACATGTATCACTTATGAAATATGCAAACATGTTTGTTAAAACGTAAAATCGAATGGCAATGAACATGCCGAGTTGAAAACGTTTCCGTTATTATGCCTTCTATCGTTCAATTTCATTAATTACGTGTTGCTGTCGTCGACGATGAAAATAGTGGTTCAGTTTCAACAAATTCTAAGCAGTTGAATCGATATACTCGTAGCACGTGTACTTCGGGTCTTTACTAGTGTTAAGACATTGAATAAGGACTTAAAGTCTGCTGAAAAGATACATCACGGAGACTATTTGAAATGTAAAATAAGATTGTAACATACACATACCAGTTTGGTGTTCATTGTTACGTAAATGATCGTGTCTGTGTACGTAACACAATTTAATACAAACGTTAAGTGAATTGTAATCGGTTCATTTTACAAAACGATGCACACTTTTAGCACCTACATGGAATGTGGTCGATTTTATGCACATGGTAGAAAAGTCATCATATAATTTATAAATTTATATGTTTATAAGTAAATATCTTTTTTAATCTCGAATATAACAATGGAATGGTAAACTATGTTTTAACACTGGGATTTTATTGTTTGCTTACATAAGTATACTCCAGTCTCCATATATTCAAACAATACATTTAACAGGTTCGGGGACATAAATAACGTGCCATCAGAAATCTACGGAGAAACCACTTATCTCGTGTAAGCTTATCAATTTTGTTCTCGTTCGGTGTGTTTGGTGTGCTGTAGTCTGACATGCTATACATGCTCTATGAGACGCAGCGCTTCTTTTTGTGTCGACATAATACACTTGGCATATTTTCATTGTATATTGTAACCTATACTTAGTTTAGGAGATAAATATATTAATTGCATTTTTTTGCTTTCATATTGATAAGTCCTTGGCCGAGTGCGTCATGTAGAGCTTTCAAACCAAGTAAACACCACAATGCATTCTTTAAACTTTTATGAATGAATAGTTTATTTTCGACTTAAGCATATAAAGCTCATCGTCATTAACACACATATACAATAACAACATGCGTTTGAAGTAAATACAAAACATACATCATTTCGAAGATAAATCAATTTAAATAGACACGAAATAAACATGTTTTCGTGAGAATGTCACATGGATGAGGTTAATACATAGTGACTACATAATGTCACACGTATTTTAACAATTTCAACAATATTACATTATTTGTACATGTTTTCTTTGTGAAAAAATATAAATATTTTATACTACATATATATGACATTTTCTCGTATTTTAAAGCATTTTATACAAAAAATAGCTAGTTTTCTTAACAATATTTTGTTTGAACTATTTATTAGTTCGATAAACTTGTACATATTTGGACGGGATCTATAATACTTTGGAATTAATGTATTCCTGACATCAGCATAATAAGGGCATTTAAGAACAAAGTAATATTCATCCTCGATGTCATTTAGGTTGCATAACACACATTTGCGTTGATCTCGGACAATGTTATGGTGTCTACCCGTTTCTATAAATAATTTGTGAGACGACAAACGTAATTTAGAAATAATATTCCTATGTTTGATATTTTCAACAATATCAAGATACGATGATCTTTCGAATACTGGTTTTAGTTCCTTATATAGAGTCATTGAGCTAGATGATGTGACACTGACATTCCAGCTAGTGATGTACTGGTCTCGTAATCTGTTTTTAAGTAACGGGATAAATTGATCTGTGTTCACTGATTCAGGGAATAGCCATACATCGGCAAAACCGGTTTGGTTAAGAATGTCCCGTACTTTCGATGTTCAATTGTTTGCGTTATTTTTGCATTCAATTTCTAATCTCTGTAATAACGCAATTTGTTTAAGAATACAATTTCCCTGTTTTAAAGTGTATAATTTTAAAAAATATTTAACGATCCTGACATATCTGTCTATATACAGGGGGAATCGACCAACTTCGGCATATAACGATAATGAATTTGTTGACATTTTTACATTTAATAGTCTTTTACAAAATTTACGATGAACGCGTTCAATGTTTTCCGCTTTGATAAATCCCCAAACCTCGCAGTTATAGTTTAAAATTGATAATACATATGCGTTAAATAAATTGAACATGATATTTATAGGTACGCTCATGTCTTTTGTTAGGGTGAACAAAGAATGCATCGCTTTTATTGCTTTGCCATATAGAGTATTTGTTGCGGGCACAAATGATCCACCACTTGACATGACAATTCCAAGGTAATTAAAAATTTTATGACATTCACCCAAATTAAATCAGTGTTTTTGTTTCCGTAATATGGCATCTGTGTTCTGTCTGAAAAATTGAAGAAATAAACATTCATTGATTATTATTATAATAGGACTTTATATAATTTATTTCAAATAGAACAACAACCTTTCATCTATAGGACAAGCAACTGGTGTTTCAATAACGTTTACCCTCAGATACCGCCATCAAAACTCGAAGCGTTTACCTCCCCTAGCGTTAAAAGTACCCACTGCCATTACAAGTTAAATCCTTCCTGATCTGGAAGGATTTCGTTTTTGTAAGTTTTACTTATTCACTGCAACTCATTACCATTTTCTACATTAGTGGGGTAATAATATATCATCTCGGTTCAATAGTGAAACGAAAAAAAAAGAAAAATTTAGTTTAAAGCATAAATAATAACTAGAAGATCGTAATCGATCATCATCACGTGGCTTGGTATTCGGTACGACGGCAGGGATTTGATTTGAGCTGTGCTCGGAACCAGTCAAATATCTGCGCGGAGGTTGCCTTCATCGTAGTACTCAATGACGGGTCACAGTGCTGCATACTTGTATATAAACACCTTAATTTGAAAATCGTTTGCGACTTTGTTTAATTTTGTTCCATTGTCGATTTCCATTCAGAACGTGTCGACATCCGCGTGAGATGACAAGCAAATCCACTTATTTGAAATTGTCACGGCCTGGCACTAAATGAAAGTGGACTGTACTATCGGACGGAAAACTCGAAAGATCAATGCTTTCGTTGCATCTATCATGCATCTTTCGGCAATATTTCGGTGTGTTGTCTTTCAAGGCAATATTTACAGATCGGCAAATCGAGAATTTTCTGTTCGTATTGTCAACGATTCCCAGACCAAATCATGGTACAGATAAAGCACCGAAACATCGCTTCTGATTCAAGAACATATAATGCATGTCGTGAGAAACCCGGGCTTAATGCATGTGCGTAAAGTGTCGTCCCGGATTAGTCTGTGCATTCCAGGACGGCACATTCCGCTTTTATGGTATTTTCTGTTTCAAGGAAGTCTCTTTTAAACATAAATCCAATGTAGGCGGAAAGTACCCTCCTGGATTAGCCAGTGCGGACTGCAAAGGCTAATCAGGACGACACTTTATGCACATGCACCAAGCCCGGTTTTCCCACGACACGCCTCGTATAGTTAATCCAAAGCATCAATGAATAAACGGCAAGATTTAAATTTGTAATGCGTTTGCAATGCGGGTTTGATAAGACGAATGATAAATCTGGAGGTTATAGATTTGATTCCGACCAACACATTTAAGAAGACGAGTAATTGATCCGGAGTTTATAGATTTGATCCCGATCAACACATTTAAGTTCATTATTCATGTTTTGAAATACAGAGAGGTTGTTTGATTGCAATAATGGTGCCAATGTTGTTTTTGCTAATTCTGACGTTAACGACGAAGACGACGACGACGAGGACGATGATGATGATGGTTGTGATGATGGTGATAATGATGAGTGTAATGATGGTGATGATAATAATGATGATGATGGTTGTGATGATGATAGTGATGATGATGATGATGACGACGATGATGATGATGATGATAATAATGATGATGATGATAATGATGATGATTATGGTGATGATGATGATAATGATGATAATGATGATGATGATGATGATGATGATGGTTATGATGATGGTTATGATGATGGTTATGATGATGATGACCACGATGACGATGATGATGATGTGGTATTTTTAGTACAGGTCTTGACAAATGTTACTCCCATTCACCGCAGTGATATTCTGGTATCTCATCATATGAATATAGATAACACACTAACTAGAACAAATGATACAAGCCTCATTTATGCGATAGTTTAGCTAATAACCCAATGTGGAAATTATGAGCATGTGAACATAGAGGTTAGCCAACTTTTGTCTGGATTAAATAGAAATAATTAAGGTATACTGCTATTACTACTACTACTTCTACTACTACTACTTCTACTACTACTACTACTGCTACTACTAATACTCCTTCTTCTTCTACTACAACTACTACTATTGCTACTTCTACTACTACTGCTGCTGCTGCTGCTGCTACTACTACTACTACTACTACTACTACTACTACGAGGGACGTCCCAATACTCTATGACAAGTTCGTTAAGATGCGAAAATTTATTGCTACAAATACAATTTTCAAATATGTTTTTCATACATATCGTCTTCACACATGTATGAAAAATCATTTTAAAAAATCGTTACAAATAACAAAATGGTACCGAAAATAACATAACAACCATACACAATGCGGCGCGCGTCAAGTGTCAATAACGACGTCACAGTTACGTTTACGCGCGTTTCTCAAAAGCGTTCTCCGCGAAATTCAAAGCACTTGCGATGTCTTTTCATCCACATCACAAATTTAGTTTCTCTGTAATAATTATGTGTACAGAAGACTTGGAAACGATGAGATCTCTCTAACTGTTCTCTGATCGGCGTCAACGCATTCTCTCACCAAATCACACGATTCTTCATTGATAGAAAGCGGTCTTCCCATTAATGTTTTATCACTGTCTATATTTCTTGAATCGTTTTTCCTGCCATGCCAGTTGCATACCAAAACCTTTTTAAACTGTTCTTTCTGTACGGCGCATTTGTTAAATAGTCTAGACGGGTGTCATTCCGAGATCAGCACAAAACTTTACAACTGTCCGCTGCGCCGCGCGTTCTTCCGACATTGCCGTTACAAAATCTCTATTTTTTTACCAATTGTTTTCATTTGTTTGCATACTGTTCGTTTTTGACGTCATCATATTGAAATTTTCTGAAATTACATCAAAAGATCAGCAGACGACAACCACGCGATATTTAGCGGAAACAACGTCAGATATTGAAAATACGCATCATTGATAAGAGTTCATGCAAAAAACATGTTAGGATCTTCTGACGTGCGCCGGGAAATGGCACCTCAATATCAATTTAAAGCAAAACCAGTATTTAGATTTTATCGGAGACTTGATATTTATTATATATATATAAAATAAATGTCCTGACGCTAAAATTGTTTCGTTTATAAAATTTGTCATGGAGTTTTGGGACAGCCCTCGTACTGCTACTACTACTAATACTACTACGACTACTATTACTACTACTGCTACTACACTACTACTACTACTACTACGACTACTATTACTACTACCACTACTACTACTACTACTACTACTGCTGTTGCTGCTGCTGCTACTATTACTATTTCTACTACTACTACTACTACTGCTACTACTACTACTATTACTACTACTACTGCTACTACCACTTCTACTACTACTACTACTACTACTACTGCTACTACTACTGCTACTACTTCTTCTTCTACTACTACTACTACTACCGGGCCCGGCTAGCTCAGTTGGTAGAGCGCGGGACTGTCAATCCGGGGATCGTGAGTTCGAATCCCAGCCCGGCCACATAACTTGTGTGGGGATTGGTCATGAAATTATTTCTACGGCCATTTTTCCCCTGCCTCTGATTCAAGTAGGGCAGGTGTCAGTTACTGGCATAAGTATGTGCACTTAGTACTGGTAAACCACTTAGATAGGCTAAGCTTGCCCAGGAAAAGTGTGAGTAGGTTAACTGACCGCCGTGATATGACTGAAATACTGTTAAAAACGGTAAAAATCCGAATAAACAAACAAGCACTACTACTACTACTATAACTACTTCTACTATTACTACCACTACCACAACCAACACGACCACTACGACTAATACTACAACTACCACCACCACCACCTCTACCACCACCACCACCTCTACTACTACCACTACCACCACCACTACCACTACTACGACATACTTTGTCAATGTCCGTGACAGAATGGTGTCTGTTGAACAATTCTCGAGGTAGTTTTTCCACTAGTTAGTTCACTGTAATCGATGTGATATTACTTTCTTTTAACCCATTCAAGGGAGACAAACCGTACATATATTGTTTGTTAATGTGGTTACATGTACTTTCAATGGGATGTCTATGACGCATATGTTTACAAGTAAGAAATATTTTATATCTTTTTCACTTCTTTCTAGGTGTTTATTAAAATACCACATGTGTTATAAGATGCCTTACCAGTATAAAATACATGTGTATTGTACTAACGGGTTAAGCTTGCGTTTCGCTATTGAAACAGTGGGTTAACATTATCATGGCAGTACCAGTTCTTGAACCTCTAAGGATGTACCCTGGCCTGTGGACTTTGTTGTAAAAGCATTTTTGAAAACAACATTATAGATAAATATTTCAGACTCTGATACACATGTTTATACATTAATAGTGACACAGATTATGTCTATTTTAGAAAATTTACACTGTATTAAGTTGCCACCCTGCTATTTAAACTGTCATGGTGGCCTAAAAATTGCTTTTCTATTCTCGAACCCACAGCTATAAATAACGAACACATGGTGTATCACATGATTATTACGTGTCTTTCCAATGCAGCCGATAGGGGAGCTCAAAGGGGAGTTTTTCTTTCAGAAAAATAATTTTAATTTAAGAAATATGTACATTTATTTGAAATGCATAAAAAGTCATAGGGTTTTCAATAAAATTGTTTAACAAAACAAAATTATAATAGTAAATACATGTTTTTGATGCATATTTCCGATAAATTTGCAACGATTGTACAGATTGTTTAACATAGCACCGGTACACATAATCTGATGACGTCATACGCACTTTGCTTACAAAAAGTTACATGTAAACAGCGCACGAACGAAAGGTTAGAAAATAGGTGAGGTTCGAGAATAGGTACCTACACGATAAATTGAATTACATTCAACATTGCCAATTCATTGTTAAAGGGACTTGTTCACAAATTTTCGCATTTTTTGAAGTATGCCATTGGATGTCTTAACTTGACAGATTTAAGCATGGGAACTAAAATGCTGAAGCGTAATAACAAGAAAAGTATGTAGAAAAAAAAAGGAAAATATAAAAAATGGGTCCCAACGGGGTTCGAAACCGGGACCTCAGAATAAAAAGGTTATCGCCTAAACCACTCGGCCATTCCGACTTCTATATTTTACCCTGCATTATTTACTTTATGTAAATGTTCCACGTGATGTCAACAGTTTCAATGAAAAGAACAGAAACACCCAAATTATTGCATCGTTTAACGTTACAAACGCTTTGTAACTTTATCAATTTCAACTGACGATTACTCATAAAAGAAACGTTTTTTACACTATATTTCTAGGTTTGTAGTGTTATTTTGCTCCCTTGTATACGCTGTTCTTTTATTTTTAGCATCGGTGACAAAAATTTGAAAAATTGTCAATTCGACAATCTGTGAACATGTCCCTTTAAAGTGAGTGCTCCGTTTAAGTTCAGATTACAATAAAAGTGTCATTTCTATACTGGTTAGCGACCCATTTTCGCCCGGAAATGGAGGGGTTTTGCGTCTTACACGCATCTTACTAAACATTTTGTAATGAAACTTGGCACAAGCAAAGTTAGTCACCTAAGACAATAAACAAAAAATATTGACATTTTTGTCAAAATCAATTCACACAAATCAAATTATGTCTCGTGCGAAAAACACCTATAAGTGAATGCATAATTATTAACAACTGTACCAATTATTCAAAAGCGAATTTTTTAAAAATATTTTACATAATATTATTTCATTATAGAAAAGCTTTTGTGAGATAATTTCATGTTCAAATGTGCACACAATCACTTTGTAACACATCTGATCATGCTCAACACTTAGGCAGTGTACAATTGTCATGATACTCAACAAAATATATTTGATGAACAAACTGTTTATTTTTCTATTTTAAGGATGATACACCATTTAAGAACACATCATTTTTGTTTACATTTCACTTCTGAAGAATATGCTAACCTATATCCCTAAGCCACACTTACAAATTATAAATAGCAACAATTGAGGCCCCAACAGGGGTACTGAAGTGTTTGTACAAGTATCGTTATATTTTTGTATTTTAACCGTAATAATTCAACCCGTAATAATATATTTAGTTAAAACTGGAAATGGTCGTTTACAAATCCAGAGTCATTCATGGTTCACTAACAAAACAATCGTCTGGAAGTAAAATGCCTTCTGGAAAAAAGAATCCCCTCTAGCGCCTCAAACAAATGAGCGCCTGTGTGATGACGTCATTCCCCGCGTGCTCCAGACAAGGCCAGTAGTGCATTGTTTGTTTACATGGAATTATAATACGGAATACTTACGGATTCCTGCAATAATCGGCTGATGTTTAACAAAACAACAAGGCAAATCGACTACAGTATGGTTAAAAGTATTTGTTTGTGGTTTTGACTGGTTTTCAATAGTGGGCGAATAATTGGTACGGGCGAAAAATTGGTCGCTAAGCAGTAGAGAACAGCCTGTATGCCGGAAATACAAAGTGCAAAGTAAAAGGTACTTGATCATGTTTATTTACTTAAGTAGGCCAACCAAGACAAGTAGGCTACAGTTAAAGGCTTGTAGTCACAGCACTATTAACGGTTTTGCGAAGGTATGTTTGATATTATCAAGATTGTGTATTGGAAAAGATAAAGTGATCCTACCGACCAGGTATGTACTAATAGATGATTTTTAGTTAGGCGTAAAAAACAATTATGTTTGTTTCAGGTTACCTGACCTACCCTAAAAAAAGTCCCAACCCTACAACATTTTATTGAGTGGATCAGATATTGTTTTCTTTATTTTACTTTTTTTTCATATAATTAAATGTTTTTTGGATAAATAGGTGTTTTGTTTTGATGGCATCCACTTCAAAACAATGTTTTATGATATTAGAGACATGTTTTAAATATTCATTCAGTTTTAGAATCTTCAAGTTGACCATTTACCAAATAAAAAAAGTAAAAAAAAAAAAAATAATTCCCTACCTACCTACCCTAATTTAATTTGGGCATGTAACCTGAAAAAAACATATACTGTATTGTTTACGCCTTATTAGTAAGTTTAAGGTGGATGAAATAACTGTGTAATCATCGATATGCATTAGACTTAGTATCATTGAGTATGCTTGGGTTTGTTAAATTCAAACTTGTTTTCAGTCTAATAATTTCAGTAACCAAAATGTCTTATTAATTTAAATTTCTGACGTAAAGTGATACAATCCTGTACATTCATGTACATTTATATCTCTGCATAGTTTCCATTATCGCGAGCTACACCACCATATCTAGTTTATACATCGGTATCAAAATATCGTATAATTAGCTTCTCCGGTATCATTTTCAGCTGACGATACGTTGCTAAAGTACATAATGTAGTACAATTTGCTCTGCACATCTTTAGACGATAAATTACAAAGCCAGTATTTAATGTTAACGTTCTACTCGCTGTCTTTTAACGAAGAACTTTATGCGCTGCATGAGCCGGTCTAATCCGGAATTAATGAATCATTGGTTTGAAACGCATTTCATTTGTTATACAGCTTGTATTCACAATAATAAAGTGCACAGTGTTCTTAAAGCGTAATTGCTCGTATTGTAGGATGCGATTTTAATCATACTTCTTTTATTCCCAGTTGAGTACATTTATAAAATGTACGTATTGATGTGTTGTTTTTCGCAATTAACTGTGACTAACTTCGAAGGGTATAAAAGGAAAGGCCTTTTTCTGGATTAGTGCATACATCGTTTGTTTCAATTTATATTTTCCTTTATCTTAAACTCTTCATTTAAGTTGCTTTTGCCCTGTTCACTATTTATCAATACAAAACAATAAATATCATGAAAATAAACTGCCCTTTTGTCAATCTATGTTTTTTTAATGCAAATCACCGAATTGTTTGAAATTATTTTTTGTATTTGTTAATATGAAGTACAATACAGATTGTTGTTATACAGTCACGTAAATTTATTATGAAACATAGCCTTGAAGCAACTAATTTTATTTTATAAAGATTTTTCATTGCGGTGTGTTATTGTTATGATTATCAAATGCCTCAAGAGATTTTATATCTACTCACCCATTTTATCAATCCAACATTAAAGGTCGAAGTTCAGATTTAAGAACACATTTATCTTACATGCGTTTATATTCATATGAGTGAGCATGGCTCATTATTAGGCATCTAACAGAAAACAAATAAAGCATACTACTGGTGCTTTTTAACGTCAAATGTTTAATACTAAGATATGATGCAGATGATGTTGTTGGTGCTTCTGATGATGATGATGGTGGTGGTGGGGTTGATTATGATGACGATGATGGCTGTGGTGGGTTTGATTATGACGATGATGGTGATGATAAGGATGGTGATGATGATGATGATGATGATGACGATAATGGTGATGATGAGGATGGTGATGATGATGATAAGGATGATAATGCCGATGATGGTGATGATGAGGATGGTGATGTTGATGATGATGATGGTTGTGGTGGGGTTGATGATGAGGATGAGGATGACGATGACGACGATGATGGTGGTTGTGGCGTTGATTATGATGAGGATGGTGATGTTGCTGGTGCAGATGTTGATGATGATGGCGAAGAAGAAGAATTTGATGAGATTATGATGATGATGATGATGGTGATGCTGGTGATAATAATGATGCTAGTGTTGGAGATGGTGATGATGCAGGTGCAGATAATGACGATGGATGAGGATTACGGTGATGTTGATGGTGATGATAATGGTGACGGTGAAGATGCAGGTGTTGATGGTGATGCTGGTGAGTATTTTATGGTGTTGATGATAGTGATGGTAATGAAGCTGTTGATGATAATAGTGATGGTGATGGTGATGGTGAGGATCATGAGATGATGATGGTTACGATAATGCCGATGATGGTGATGGTCATGATCCTGTTGACAGATAAAGACAATAAAGAAATATTAGTAATGGTCGGGGTATATATGGAGTAATACTGAAACACGATTTTCACCTGATTAAAACTAAAATAGGACCTGTGTCTATAAAATAAACACTTTTTGTTTTGGGGTAATCTTATTGCCTAAAAAGTGGGCGTATTATAATTCTAAGAATGTTGGTTCTGAAAATTGTCCAAGCTAGTAACTGACAATTGTGAAAAGAGGACATGGACTCTTTGAGCAGATCTGTATTCGTGTTTTCGTGACATCATTTACCAGTCGATTTCTCCAAGGAGAAGTCTTCATAGACCTTGTAAACGTTTTCGGAAATCCCAATTTGCAAATGATTTGTGCAGAGTTAATAACACAAACTGTCGTTTTCGTTTTATGTGGAGTTATCACCCTGTGAATAAACATTATTAAAGTTGTGGCCTTGAAAACTGGATTTGCAACATTCTTTAACCTGTCAGCCTTGATCGTTGGTTAATTCAATTAAATGCTGTTTCGTTGAAAGATAACACGACGCGTTGCATACGGCGTTAAGTTGGATAACGACGCGTTTAAAATAATAAAGGCTTTATAGGACCATATTTGTCACAAATATTTTTTCACATCTGTGAAAAATAGGATCTCATTCTTCACATGTGTGAAAAATGAGATTTTATTCTTCACACATCAGCCGGGCCGGCTAGCTCAGTTGGTAGAGTGCTGGACGACAAATACGAGGTTCGCGGGTTCGATTCCCAGCCCGGCCACATTACTTCTGTGGGGATTGGTCATGAAATTATTTCTACGGCCATTCTCACCCTACCTCTGGTTCAAGTAGGGCAGTTGTCAGTTACTGGCATAAGTACATGTATGTGCACTTAGTACTGGTAAACCAGCTTACACAGGAAAAGTGTGAGTAGGTTAACTGACCGCAGTTATATGACTGAAATACTGTTGAATACGGCAAAAAATCCAAACAAACAAACAAACAAACTTAACACATCACATTCGTATTCTTCACATTTTCTGTGAAGATTGTGATTGCATCCAGTTTTTGATATGCAATATGAATAAAATCATAAATCTTCTGTGATCCTCGCGCATACCCCTTTGAGGCCAATCGCATTCTTCGAACTTAAATGTGACAAATGAGATCCTATTCTTCACAGGCATGTGCAAAATATTATTTGTGAAAAATATGATCCTTCATTCATACACGGCTTAGTAAATCACATTCATGGTTTGTACAGTTGTACTAGTTGCGCTGTTATAACACAGTTATGTGCTAAAAAGTCGAATTCCTCCCCAATGGCTGGTGTAATTCAAAGTCCAACATCTACCCAGTGGCATGTGTCATTAAGAGTCCAATATCTGTACCCAGTGACATTTCTGATTAACGGTCCATTCTCTACCCTGTGTGGTTAAAGTCAATTCTCCATCCAGAGACGTATGTGATCTAAGTCAAATCTCCATCCAGAAATCTGTGTGGTTTAGGTGAAATCTCCATCAAGTGTGATTAAAAGTTCATTTTCTACAATTTTTAAAAAAGAAACCTTTGGATCAAAGGTCCAATAGATTTAGTACATGTAGAATAAATATCCCTGACCTGTGCGATTAAAAGTCCAATCTATTCGCAGAGACAGAGTGCCTTCAAAAGTCCAACTATATCCAGAAACTTGTGAGTGCAAAAGACCAAATTCTGCCCATTGACCCGTGCGACTAAAAGTCCAATTTATCTCTTCGACCTGTGTGATTAAAATTCCAATCTTTGTCCCACCGACCTGTGTGATGAAAATTCCAATCTATCCCACCGACCTGTGTGATTACAATTCCAATCTATCCCACCGACCTGTGTGATGAAAATTCCAATCTATCCCACTGACCTGTGTGATTAAATGCCCAATCACTTCGCAGAGAACTGTGCTATTAAGAGTCAAATCTCTTCGTGGAGACTTGTGTTTTTAAGAGTCCAATCTCTGTCCAGAGGTTTGTGTGATTAAAAGTAAATTCTTTGAGGGACACTGTAATTGCACGAAGTGCTTTTACCGTTCTAGTTGATATAATTATATGTTTGTTTGACATAATTATAAAGTTCGAATTTTCTTGACAACTCTTCAAAATGGAGTGTGGGCTTGATTTTTAGTATGCAGTACGATGTTGATACATTTTTAGTAATATGTTAAAGGTCACTAATGTTATTCAAATGTGTCCTTAATTAAAAGCAAACCTGTTGAAACTTAATGATTTTGCATTTTGTCCCACCAATCGCAATATATTACGCTAATAGTAATTGATTTACTTAATCAAAAACGAAATAGAAATGTCATAAATAGACATCTGTACTTATCAGAGATCGAATAGAAACGTAGATGTTTTAGGAATATGTTTTTGTTAGATTAGTTACAAACTGTCTGGAAACTAAATACATAACAACGTAAAAATTAAGCATGTATTACACCTCCAGCAAATTTGACTCCATAATAGATAAAGAGGTTTTATGCTACTGCGAAATCACTGGCACGTTGTTGCTGTTCTTTGTGTGAAATTGGGTAATCCTGTGAACCAATGCCACAACATTACAACACTGTGATGAAAACGCAATATAACTGATGAAACTCGATACCATACGTAGGAAATTGATATGTGATGAAAAATATTATATTAATTTTAATCCAGTGCGAGATCGTGTTTGTTTCATGCGTGGGCCACATGACGCCACGCGTGAAAATATTACTTTTATTTTAGATATGATCTGCTAATTGGGAAATATTGAAGAAAGTAATTTAATTAATGAATTTCTTTAAATCGAGATTTTCGCGTCGTGAAATCTTGCTAATTTGGAAATGTTTAAGAACGTTATTTAATTAATGAATTACATAAACTAGTGTTATACTGGTTGACAATTGTTGTTTAATGGTTTTATCTATACATTTAATGGTTTTATCTATACATTTAATGGTTTTATCTATACATTTAATGGTTTTATCTATACATTTAATGGTTTTATCTATATATTTAATGGTTTTATTTATACATTTAATGGTTTTATCTATACATTTAACCACAAGTTATTTCATGATTTACAACATAGATTCACATTCCGTTTTTAGGATTTTGTCGCTTCTGAATATGGATTGTTTAATTCCAGTTGTGAAAAATAAAAAAATGAATCATATTTGGCATTAGGAATAGGTCCTTTTACCTGACCCTGTTAATTAAGGAATTACTGCTGAATGTCGCTTTTATTGAAGTTTGTATTTTGTCCAGTATTGCAGACGAAAGTCCATATGGTCACAATGGGCGAGTATAGTCATATTATGTCCTTATATATTGTAAATGGTTAGTATAATTAAACGTAAACAGATTAAATAGCTCGATTACCTTAACCTCGTTACTAACCAGTTTAAGCTAAAAAACAGACTTACGTTTATTTGTGAAATCGGGGCCTGTACATTAACTGGTGTTGCATAAGAAAATCCATATATGCACTACCGACTAGTGCATGCGCATTCTTTTGTTATATGGTGTAAACGTTTGCTTAATTTTAAGCATTTCGATATAACTCAATGTGCAAATGATCAAATGTTAACATTTGACTCAGACCACGATGTGATGATCATTTATTATTATTGTATATTATTATTCGCTGGTATTCGACTAATGTGGCAAAAGCGCCGGAATGACTTGCCACTGGTGGCTGCAACATGGCCGTTAGGCAATCTTTGAAGTTCTTCGTTTCCGCTCTCTGAGTCCAATAGTTTTTATCCGATCTTAACCAAACTTCATGAAAATGTTACATGCATAATATATCGGCCAAGTTCGATAATCAACCAAATCGCTACGGGAATTGTGGAGTTATCTCCCTTGAATGATCTAAATTGGCCTTTTTAGCTGTTTCATAAAATAAAATAATTGTGACTTTTTATGGCATTTAGAAGTGGTACTTGATGTTATATAATTTCCACGTAATAATTTATAATAAAAGGGGATTAGACATGTTTCCGGGGCAGTGTGTTCATAGTGGTTGAAAATCAGATTCGAGTGGAATGCGGAAATTTATTTTCTCAAAAACATTTCAGTGTTCTTAAACCTTAATAATAATACTATTTACGTTTTGATATTGACTGTAATGTAACTTGTTTGACGAAAATGCGATTATTTTATTTATTTATTTTTGTTTGGGGGGGGGGTATTTGACTTGTTTGGTGGTAATATGGTTTGTTTGGTGGTAATGAAACTTGTTTTGGAGGTAAATTGTTACTTGCTTGTCGTTCATTGGACATGTTTCGGGGGAGGGGGGATATACTTTGTTTGGTGAACAATGACATTGGTGGTTGTGCGACGGCTTTTTTCGGGTTGATGTTGGTAATTGAGGTCTTGTTTGGCGGTAATTTCGTTTGTTCGGTGATATCTGACTTGGTCCTTGTTTATGTATCTTGCTTGGCGGAAATATAAGTTGTGTTTGGCAGTATTGGGACGTTTTGGGCATTACATTGATTTGTGATTTGTTTACCCGGAATGTGATTTGTCCGTCATGTTAATGTGGCTTGATTGGCGGAGAGAATACTACTGCCTCCACGACTACACAAGTTCTCGATCTTCAAACTTTGTCTCAATTTTAAATATTGGCCAATGAGAATGCTTGTTACATTTGAGCTTTGATTTCCATTGGTTAAATGTTTAAGATTAAGACTAATATTGAACTAAAGAATGTTTGTAAACGTGGGGCCTGATCGACATATCTGCAATCAATATTTGATATGAAGGATGTCTGGAAAATAGATCACAGCTTACAATTACTATATTTTTGCATTACCACCATTCGCCGAAACTCGTATACGTTTTCATTAAGTATTATTTATTGTATGATTTATTATTTAATGCGGTTCCCTTGAAATGCTGAGACGCAGAATTGTGACAAAATCTTGGCAGATTTGCTCCATGAATGTGTGTGACTTTCAATTGAAAGTAATTTCTGTTGATCACGCGTTGTATTTTCACAGATTGTGTATTATTTCCCGTTAAATATTTAGGCTCAGTATGGAGAAAAAACGTCGCGGCTTGCCTTTAAGATGAGCGTGTTTACATACATATCAAATTATGACATCAATAAAATGTATTGCCACTCAAATTGAGTTATAGGGGACTAGTATTTAATGTAGAGTTTAAAATTATTATACTTTAAAAAAATATTGAAACAGTAAAAATACTCCCAGCATATTCCTTCATACTTCACGTTACTTATGTTAGGTTAATTGTAACTATGTAAATTATTAAAATGTGAAAAGTTTAACATTCAACATTTATTTGTTAAATGCTTGCACCTAACAAGGAAAATCTTGGGATATATTCATGTGTATGTGTTATAGAGAATGACCAATGTTAACAATACATAATATTATTGCCATTTATTTGCACTGATGAAGACGTCAAGTTCTATATCCCTTAAATGTTAACGCCGAATGGAGAAAAAAACTTGACAGCTTTGCTTCATGGATGTATTAGACTTAAAATTGAAAGTGATTTCTATTGATTGCTCAATTTACTCATTTATTGTCATCGATTAAGTTTCCCCTTCTTAGGATTTTGCACAAGGTCTCTGACCGTCGACTATAAACTTTCATACGTGTAACGTCTGGATTATTTATTACAAGGACATAATTATAAATTTTAACTTAACATTTAATCATCACGGTCTTTCTGGATACCGCATCCTAGCCCGATTGTGACATGGTTAACCAGGGATAACAAGAGTACAGGCGATTATCGCACAATCAGGGTCGTCCTCCCAAACACTGCATATGGGCATGGCACCTAGCAACGGGATGTTAAGCGGGGCATAATCAGGGTCGTCCTCCCAAACACTGCATATGGGCATGGCACCTAACAACGGGATGTTAAGCGGGGCATAATCAGGGTCGTCCTCCCAAACACTGCATATGGGCATGGCACCTAACAACGGGATGTTAAGCGGGGCATAATCAGGGTCGTCCTCCCAAACACTGTATATGGGCATGGCACCTAGCAACGGGATGTTAAGCGGGGCATAATCAGGGTCGTCCTCCCAAACACTGCATATGGGCATGGCACCTAACAACGGGATGTTAAGCGGGGCATAATCTGACTACAATCAGCTCCTAAAATATCCTACACTTGAAAGGAAGATCTGATACTTTGGGCAGATTTACCGTTGCTCTCTTCCAGGCATACGGTAGAAAAGGCAGGGGGTGGTTGTGGCCCATTCTGAAGTGAACAATATTTACTTAGTCTTATGTAACAGAGAAATTAAATTATGGCATATTTGGTGGTATTGTCTTTAGAAAAACGCGTTGTGGTCTAACAGAAATCGTAGTTGAGCATAAACGATGTCTGACTGGCAATCGGAAGATGGTGAGTTCAACTCGACAAGTCCCGTGTCAAACACAGTAATTGCGTGTCCAGGGACTAATCCAGGACTGCACTTTCCGCCTACAGTGGATTTATGTTTAAAACTTACTTTTTGGAAATAGAAACTACCATTAAAGCGAAAAATGCTGTCTCGGATCAGCCTGTGCGGACTGCACAGGCTGATGCGGGACGACACTTTACGCACTTGCATTAAGCCCAGTTTTCCCACGACACGCCACAGTAATATTTACTTCATTGAATTGAATTCAAATGCACCGACTTTCTTTCAATTACAGGTTAACAACTGGCGATGGAAAGGTGATACTGTTAACGTTTCAACACAGTACAGAGTTGACAGTTGAACGTTTAGCGTCCATTCAAACGCATCATGTTAATCAACGACCCGGTATGTACGATCATGGATAAGGGATGTAATCCTTTCTTTAGCATATAAATAGTTTAACGAACAGCACGAGAGACTAATGCGAAAGTGTTAAAGTGAGACAGTCATCATTGCGCAGACGTGCTCGTTGTACTTGTTCAATACCGGGCTTAATGCATGTGCGTAAAGTGTCGTCCCGTATTAGCCTGTGTGGACTAATCCAGGACGGCACTTTCCGCGTACAGTGGATTTATGTTTAGAAGAGACTTCCGTAAAACAGAATATATCATAAAAGCGGAAAGTGTCGTCCCACAGTCCGCACAGGCTGATCCGGGAAGACACTTTATGCACGGGAATTAGGCCCGGTTTTCCCACGATACGCCATTAAAAAAATGTATGGGTCTGAAACGCAATCGCACACAAAACAGGTATTATTAGTCTATAAGTGTATCGCAACGCTTGTAGTAATTATACATTACTGTGCAAAATTACTGTAAAACATTTTAATATTATAAAACATTTTGGCCGTATTTCTAATGTTGATGTCTTTTTCGAATAAGTTATCATTATATTTTCACCATCACTGCCTAATATATTTGTCTCATGGTGAATTTGCTTGTGACTTTAAACATAGACCATTTCATACCGATCTTCGCCGAATATCTACGTACGGCTCCGAACGGTTTGCGAGTAAAATAATTCTCAGAGATCGGTCAGCCAATCGCTGAATGGAGCCAACGATAACTAAAATTAGATTTTAGGCATAAACAAAGCACATGTCAGAGCTGCTGTGTATAATAGTTATCCAAAAATGCAAACTTTGTGCAAAGTAAAAGGCTGCCCAGTTAAAGGATCTGGACATAATATTAAATTACTCTGATTTCATGTTAAAATGGCGAGATGGTAACAACATACTGATCAGTTATCGTCTGGTTACAAGGTTTAGTATATTACATATAATACGTTTTGAAATAGCATTTAGTCGAGCTATCCTCTACTACTTCTGGAAAACAAAAAATATACATTAATACCTATGATAATAATGAGTTTCTTTGAATTATTGACAATGACCTTCATTTTTAAAAATAGATCAACACGTGTACATGTCCAATAAAGAGTTCATAGGAATCTTCCCATATTGACCTGAAGTCTGCGTTGATGTCTAAGAAATAGTGAACTTTTACAACAATGACGATAGTTTCCCCCTAGAATATGCGTGTTTAAGCTCAATATAGTAAGATTTTTCAACAGAAATTGGCAATATGTAACTTGAATAATACGCTTAACGTGTTTGAATATTGGCTCCAGAATTTCATTGGCTGAAAAAGTCACATGGTTAATCGCCACGTGACTTGTTATACGAAATTTTACGAATTTTTCCGATCTCCCTGTAAAAGGGTCTATATTATATTTCCAAAATATTGATTCACAAACAATCACATTTTACCATACTTATATACTGCAAAACGGTTAGACGAAACATTCTACAATGGTATTTACATGCAGTATATTGATGACAAGCGTAATTTTATCAATTATCGTCATTTTAAGGGCCCCATACCATTTTTAAAAAATCTGGTCAATAATGTGGACAATGCATGGAATTGACAGTTATATTGAAGTGTGTGGGCTATACTGAAGATTGATGCAATATTTTAAGAAAAATAAAAAATCGCTAATATTTATTGAGAGCCTGTCAATAATACGTTTAAGTGTTATAATTCATAAATAATACATGTACATGTATGCTGCAATATTTAATATTTGGGATAAAAAAAATACACCTCGAGTTCAGCTACAAATTGATGCATTTGAAAACTTTTCTTTTGCATTTTATATGTTATCATTTGCAGTCGTTGTTTGAAACTATCCCTGATTCCTGAGAACAAGTTTTTAAAGGTACTTGGCTTCTACAAGCAATGTTTTGAAATTATTAAATGGCATTTTAGCATTTCCTTATTCCAACTGCCAATTCTCCAACCAGTACGGGTATTTATATTTTCTTGTTATGTATTCAATGCCAAGCACAGTAACATAAATCTACAACGGGATTCATCCTTGCCAGACAGCGGTCAAATCACAAATGAAACAAAATAATGAGTAAAATAATTGAACAGTTTGTGGCACAAAATGAATGTCAGTTTTATTGAATACAAAATATTGACCACAAAATTGAAAGTGTATGGTCTGCTTTAGGAATGTTTATAATTACTTATAATTGCTTATAATTGTCCGCCACGTGCCTGTTGCATTGTAATTATCTTGTAAGTCAACATAAAATTAAACTATATGAGTGAAATGAAAAACAACAACAACATCATTTGCTAGTTAACTCTCTTATGTTAAAACCATATGCTGTTGTGATTTCAGGGGATGGACGAGACAAGGACCCACGGGTTGGGAATCATGACATGCGCCGTGTTCATAGTCGGCGAGATAGCTGGTTCCGGTGTGCTAGCACTTCCTGCCGCTGTACAGAATGCGGGTAAATGGAGATATTAGCTGAATGACGCATATTATGTCAATATGTTAAAATATTGAAAATATCAGCGTGCATGTGGTTTATTTTAGGCTCAATGCATGCTTCTTTTACCTTATAGAATTTTGTTTGTACTGCTAGTCAGGGCTAACAATCCACAAAGTTTGTTTGTTTGTTTGTTGGGATTTTTCGCCGTTTTTAACAGTATTTTAGTCATATCATGGCGGTCATTTAACCTACTCACACTTTTCCTGGGCAAGCTTAGCCGTTCTAAGCGGTTTACCAGTACTAAGTGCACATACCTATGCCAGTAACTGACAACTGCCATACTTGAATCAGAGGTAAGGAAGAATGGCCGTAGAAATAATTTCATGACCAATCCCCACACAAGTTATGTGGCCGGGCTGGGTTTCGAACTCACGATCCCCCCCCCCCCCCCCCCCCCCCCCCCCCCCCCCGGATTGACAGTCTAGCGCTCTACAAACTGAGCTAGCCGGGCCCGAAAATACACAAAGTACCTCGACCATTAAATTTTTAGCGAATCCTAGATGAAGAGCGAATAGTATACATGTATATAGTACTTTGCATGTTCAGAGTCCTCGACAAAATGATAAACCTTCTTTCAGAATTGTGTATTCGATATATTTGATAACAAATCGCTACAGTGGGTAAAATGCGGTCAATTTAAAAACCCTATGAAATTTATCAGCCACAATATTCTGTCGCAAGATATGAACACAAAAACAATGCTGTTACAGTAATTGCTTACCAAAAAGCTATTCTCATTGTGCGTGTACCTTTTATTGGTCCTTATGTACGAGATATACATTGTACCTTTGATTGGTCCTTATGTACGAGATATACATTGTACCTTTGATTGGTCCATATGTATGAGATATACATTGTACCTTTGATTGGTCCTTATGTACGAGATATACATTGTACCTTTGATTGGTCCTTATGTACGAGATATACATTGTACCTTTGATTGGTCCTTATGTACGAGATATACATTGTACCTTTGATTGGTCCTTATGTACGAGATATACATTGTACCTTTGATTGGTCCTTATGTACGAGATATACATTGTACCTTTGATTGGTCCTTATGTACGAGATATACATTGTACCTTTGATTGGTCCTTATGTACGAGATATACATTGTACCTTTGATTGGTCCTTATGTACGAGATATACATTGTACCTTTGATTGGTCCTTATGTACGAGATATACATTGTACCTTTGATTGGTCCTTATGTACGAGATATACATTGTACCTTTGATTGGTCCTTATGTACGAGATATACATTGTACCTTTGATTGGTCCTTATGTACGAGATATACATTGTACCTTTGATTGGTCCTTATGTACGAGATATACATTGTACCTTTGATTGGTCCTTATGTACGAGATATACATTGTACCTTTGATTGGTCCTTATGTACGAGATATACATTGTACCTTTGATTGGTCCTTATGTACGAGATATACATTGTACCTTTGATTGGTCCTTATGTACGAGATATACATTGTACCTTTGATTGGTCCTTATGTACGAGATATACATTGTACCTTTTATTGGTCCTTATGTACGAGATATACATTGTACCTTTTATTGGTCCTTATGTACGAGATATACATAGTTACTTATTAATTCCAGGTTGGAGCGGCTTAGTTCTTATAGTGCTATGCTGCCTCATCTCGGCGTACACGGGCAACATTCTAGGGAAGGCATGGATCATCGTGCGTAAGAGAAACCCGCAGTACCAGACGGGTCACGTGAGATACCCGTACCCCGCCATCGGAGAAGCTGCATATGGGAAATTTGGGAGGTAGTGAGCATATTGTATTTCGACCATGTTGTCATTTTGGTATTTCAAATGGACTTGTTATTATTATTTTTCTGAGTGTTACTGGATGTTCATCTGGTATCCTTATAAGACATTATAAGTAAATATGTGGCGTGTCGTGGGAAAACCTGACTTAATGCATGTGCATATAGTGTACTCCCGGATCAGCCTGTGCAGTCCGCACCGGCTAATCCAGGACGGCACTTTCCGCCTCCAGTGGATTTATGTTTCGAAGAGACTACATCAAAACAGAAAATACCATAAAAGCGGGAAGTGTCAATCCAGATCAGCCTGTGCTTTACACGCATACATTAAGCCGGAGTTTCCCACGACATCAAGATTTTCTCATTGTATGTGCATTACATTTCAGATGTATAGGTCTAGTATAGTTGCCTATGGACGTGACGTTGAATTTGCTTTCGAAAACGTATATAACATATGTACCATTGATATTAATGCAGCAGTCCATAGAATATAAGTTAATGCATCTTAAATTGGCATTAGCTCTAATGAACGTTAATGGCGTTTATTCGACTGAAAACTGTATCTTATTTACAAATACCATGTTATAATGTCTTTGTTCGAAAACGCTTGGTACGAACGGAATATGCACTTATGTAGATGCTGATATACGCCAGAGGCATCACCAGCTTTCGCATACATACACTTTACGATAAAAAGGGTTGCCAAAACGTTATTATTTTACTGATTTCAATTCGTGTTTTTTTTTTATTTTGATCAGTAAGATGTCTATTAGAAAAGAGTTTGCCAAGTTTAAATTTTATTACATATTTTTAGACTGCTGCTTTAATTGTATCTCAATGTTTTATGTGAATTACCTTCCAGACTTATTGGTTCCGTGTCCGTCGATGTGATATTGATTACGCTTGTGTCATTGTTTTCTTAATTTCATTGCAAGTGTATAGAATCAGTACCCTCTGACGAGACGTTAAAAAGGCCTTTGCGAACCAATTAATCGTTAAGTACATGAGATTCTTTTTATTGTTTTATGCGCATTCCCTTCCAGACGTCTCGTGTCCGTCTCCATTGACGTTACGTTGTTTGGGGTGGGGGTCGTGTTCCTTATACTGTCTTCAATGAACATAAGCAACTTACTGGAAAAGTACTGGACGGGTTCGAACCCATGCTACATAATGATCATTGTTGCTGGGGTTCTGTTGACACCAACGATGCTTGGGACACCTGCGGACTTTTGGTAAAATGAATATATATCAATATGGTTAAAAAAGAGATAAAAATGATAAAAAGGATAAACAAGAAAAAAGGTGCTGCTCAAAAGGAGAATGGCGGGAAACTGTACCATTTCTGTGATATTTTCTTTATTTAGAAGCTGACAAATCATTTATTTTTATTTGTCGGTTGTCATTTCAATATTTTATCGAAAATTAAGTATTTTGAGAATTAGCTGAATATATTTCATTTCATCGTATCTTATAGTCTATTAGAGGTGCAGTTATTTTGCTCTGATTAGCGTTTGTAATTAAATACATTTCAATGTTAATTATATTATTGTATAACTGTGTAATACTTTAATTTATCTATTTTAAGTTAAGATCTATTTAAATTCATTACCAGTAATTCGGTGCCTATTTTAGGCATACTTAAATAAAGGACCTGAGATTGATAACAGAAGTTTTCCTACAGCAGGTGCCGCTACAGGTTCGTACTATTTTATCTTTACATATGATCACACCAGGTTTGTTGCCGTTGGAGCCACATGTGCCACAGCCGTCGCCTGTGTCATCTTGTTTGTATTGATGCTAATTGATGGCCAGCACCACGTGGGCCCGGTAGTCCATAGCACAGAGGTCACCTTCTCCTCCATTTCTGTGGCCTTTGGGACCATTTGCTTCGCCTTCGGGGGCCATCCTGCGTTTCCAACTTTTCAAGCAGACATGAGGAAACAGTCAAACTTTGGAAAAGCTGTCTTTTTTGGATATTTAAGTAAGCGGTTGTGGTTGATTTTTTTTTTCTAAGTTTCGTTATCTATTAATTTACTAGTCATGGTATATATATTTGAATTGTCTTCTTCACTTTGACATAATTTATAATAATATATTTATGCTGACGACAAAGACCAAACACTCTTCCAACAAAATTATTGACATATTCACTCAACCGTATCTTAAACGCAAACATGTTAACCTTTTATAAACTGTCTTCATAATTAAGATATTAATTATTACAGTAAATGTGAATTTTCTTGTTTTACCAACGGTAAACTATTACACAGTTACCTCAATTGTCTTTGCAGTTGTTCTTTTGATGTATTTCCCCGTTTCTGCGGCCGGCTTCTTTTCTTACGGTCACGTGGAGGACAACGTCCTGGGTACGGTATCTAGGGGTCCCGCCCAAACCGTGGTCTCTATCCTCATCATTCTGCACCTTTTGCAAGGCTTTATTATCGTGGTCAATCCGTTTTGTCAAGAAATCGAGCACTTGTTTAACATTCCTACAGGTACGTATATGAGCGTTTCTGCGAATGTCAGATATTCAGAGCAAATACAGGTTATGATCGACAGTTGATATTAATTTAATTGTTTTTTAGAAGAACAAAAAAGCTGACAGATCCATTGCTGTGGTGGGCACAACAAGGTGGCATGCTCTTCCAACAGTGCTGATCCATGTTTTGGTTAAATTGTATTCAGGCCAAAACTTAAAACGGATTTGTTTGATTTGTTTAACACATGAATTAATCGACTGTAATGATTGGAATTATTGTAAATAGACCATTAACACTTAAAAATGCTAGAGAATATTGCATAGAATGTTTGCGCTTTATAAATGCGTGTTTATTTTTTATCTGTATATTTAAATCGTTAAAATATTACATCTTTTTAATATTTCGACAGATTAAGTATATTAACATTTCCATCTTTAGCAATGATATTGAAATTATGAATATAATAACTAACACGTAACATCGTTTGTTTACAACTTCGTCACGGCTTAAAATATTGCCTATAAAATGTATTGCTCTTAATAGGCATTGGTTTCCGTTAGCTTACACTTAAAATTAAAACTTGGATTCAGTTTGATAGTGTTCATTGTAATGGGACTTCCCCTCCAATATATATTCGTGTCATTTCAGCTTTCAATTACAAAAGGGTCATCTCGCGCACTTTGGTTGTCATAGCAGTGTTGTTCGTTGCGCTCTCGATTCCGCACTTTGGCAGCATATTGGCACTTGTTGGGGGTTCCACTACAACGTTACTGGCTTACATCCTTCCTTCTCTGTTTTATATGAAACTGTGTCGACAGCGCCCAGGGTTCAACGACGGCTGGGAATCAGAGTATGTTTTCTTCTCAAGTACGAGTAGGTGCAGTAAAGGTAACACCAGCAGCAGTAGGCTTTGAAGTGATTGTTCAAGTGGTGGCACGAGATATTTTGGTGTTAACAAAGAAGTAGAAGTGATATTAGTAGCATTAGTGGTGGTGGTGATGATGGTTGTTTTAGTAGTTAGAGCAGTAGTGTTAGTTGTAGTTTATGTTGTTCTTATTGTCCGAACATCAAAATAGGTTACTTACTCTACTTACTTGTTGTCTGGTGATTTTATAACCGTAAGCTTCTCGTTTTTTTGCTGTTTCCGGTTAGTTGTACTGTAGTATTGTCGACGATCAATAATATTAAACAATGTTTATATAGTATTAGATTTGATATACTAGTAACATATAAGGTATTATAGATTAAATTATTCCGACAAAAGCCATCCATGTCTAAACTAATGTCTTTGTAATGTTTTCATTTAAGTGAGCATGTTGGGTTTTACACGTTTAACTAAAACACTTATTTGTATTGTTGCAGACCGGATATACCTCTACACACAAAGGTTTTGAATTACGAAATCATTATTGTGGGCTTGATAGCGGGCGTGGCGTCGTCATATTCTGCTATTGAGGGCCTTGTCAGCGACAAGTTCACAGTGCCTTGTTATGTAAGCCCATCTAGGGCTTTGGGACCATAGAGCATGCTTTATATTTACTATTGAAGTTAAATACTCATACTTTTACGTCATTAAGGCCGTCATTTCTATGACCATAGTTCAATAGGAGGGTATGTGTGTTTAATGTTCTGGTGCAATTGCTTTAACATTGCTTTATTTTTTAGTCCATTTGTTTTTTTTCGCACTGTTACAACACATAACGTTTATTGAATGGATATAGTTCTTCATGGAAATGATCTGCGAGATTTACTTGTACCTGTACATTTGAACAAGTGATGGAGTGCCATTTAAGTTGAATACTTTAACGTTCACATGGTATAAGATTGTAGCAAAAATGATAAATTACACGCTTTGCTTTATGCAGGAACTGATGAACTTGATTATAATGAACACGCATCCATAATTTACTGCAATAGCATACATTATCGAAGAAACTGTACTAAACAAAGCAATACATGTTCTATTTCAATAGTTCATATGTTGTTGTTTTTTCATTTGATACTAGTCATATCGGGAAATTGCAAGTATACGTTGGTTAATATGTATGCGTATACAATTTTAAGAACTATGTTGTTAGATTGTTAAAGATGTATTCCTTGAACAAAGATTGTTTGCTTGTAACGTGTGTTTACTGTTATAGACCCGAACTTGGGTGTATTCGTGTCTCGCATGTTTCACTATTAATATAATTGTTCTTAGATTATCAGGACTGGTAGTGTAATTACTTGACTGTGAGGTTATTTTGTTCCAGGGTAATCTTGAAAAAGGCCATATCAGAATTATGAGGTGCTTATATTCAATTGGTAATTATAGTCAAAGTTTATTTTAAAGTGTATTTTATCATGCAACCGTGTAGCTATTAACGACAAGCATCCGACCTGTCTGTCCTCGGGTGATAAGAAGTCACAAACAGACATGCAACCAGTATTTATGATGGATCGGTCATTGTGTTCTGCCAATGTAAACATTTTTCAATTTTTTGAGTGTTTGTTTGTTATATAAACAAAACCTATCATATGTTTGCGATATTCTTACCTATTACATGCAGTGAATAACCTTGACACGGCAAATTGTCGAATAAAAACAGGCCAATGTTAAGTTTCATGGGCCAATGGGAAGCGTCTGCAGTAGATTATATAATACATTTTTAAAATGCATTTGGGAACATTAAACTAAAACCGATTTAAAATGATTAAGTACATTTATGTAGGGCGAATTTACAAACAGAATGTATTAATCTTAGTGATTTCTTGGTCGTTACTGGTATTACTGTATATTCTACAAATCCTGCGCCCAATGAAAAGTTACTGCCTTAGGTATAACAAACTACATTATTTAGCACAATGTCTATTCCAAACTGAATAATAACGGAAACAAGAACGAACAGATGGCACATGTACGTCATGCTGTTACAAAGATATGCTTTTAAAGTGTTTCTTAATGTTTATGTAGCGTCTCTTTTTATTATTTCAAATTTACTATAATTTATATTGCAGTCGTTTCCAGTGTAGTCTCAAATCTGGTTATATTTATGAACACGAAATGTTACCTTTAACTATATTTCTTTTACTTGTTTTGAACATTTTGTTATGAAAACGTGTATTGGTAAATTTAGTGATAATTTATTTAAAATTGTGTTTATTTATTATTGAGGTTTGTTGTACCTGACACGGTATATGTCGTTCGATATTTATGTTGTTTATGCATGCGATGAATTTTGTGGGATATTCGTTGATTGTAATGTAAGATGGTATTTTATTTTAAACGCGGTCAAAAAAACATTGTCATAAGTGTCCATTATTATTATTACTATTATAATTATTATTATAAAAGAATTCACGTTGTTATATTTTATTAAAGAAATTGGTTAATTAAACGTGCTTTTGTTTTAATGAGGTAAGGATGATGCAATACAATTTTATGAAGGATTAAGTTTCAAGCATTTGTTTGCAACGCTGAAAACGTCTTCTGCCATTTACAAAAAGAAATATGTATATATAATGATTCATCTAATGCAAGATTCTAGAGTTTATAAAATCCCGTTATGCTATATTCATTCCTTTTGTCGACGTTCGTTTTGTGTTTTGTGTTTTGTTTCTAAATCATTATCGCATTAAATGCTGTATTCATTGTTTAGTAAGTAAAGTGTTCTTCACGCAGTTACTACCTGTTAAATGTTGATGTATCGACGAATATATATCACCGCAGAATATTTCTGGTCAGTGCCAGTTTTTAATGCAAAAGCATTTGCAAAAGATAAGATTGCTCTATATTTTCTAACTTTCTTCAGAATAAACCTACTCAATACATAGCACCAATGTCGAACACCTAATGTCTGTGCTGACGTACTGCAAATTCGCCCTGGTTTCTTAACAATGGTACGGTATTAATACCTTCATCTAGATCTACATATACGTGTATGTTTTTTATGAGATACTTACGTAATTTTGTTTTATGTTGTTTGTTTTTTCTAGCAAATATCAATTATTAATTTCAAACAGTATAAAAATGCCCACAACAAACATGTTATATATAATGAATAAGCAAAGACGAAAAATAACAACGAAATAACATGCTTTCAAATTGATAATTTTAAAAGTATAGATGACATTGAAGCTGCGTATTAACATCTAAAGATAACACGGTGGATAGTCAAAACGGATTCTATGGGTGCCAATAAGCGTTATCCGGCTTTTATGCGTACATGCGCCGGATTCTACACTCCTAAAACGGAACAACTATCAACAGTAATACAAGTTGTGGGGGAATAATACAACGTATTGGTTGGGCCAGTACAAAGCCCTGGGGTTCAATACAACGCATTGAAGGATCAGTGCAAAGCATTTGAGAGTTTTACAGGTAAAAAAGGCGCACAGACTCTCACGATCTTAGCATGGAATGAAGACAGATGTATTGCAATAACATCGTAGCATACCATTAATTGCCAATTAATTACTTAATGGTTTGATGCTAACCAGGGCAACACGATTACAACTTTTTTACGGCAACATAATGAAATAAAGGGGTACAGTATTTATTTTTTTCACTTCCAATGTTCAACTGTTTGTAGAATTCTTGTTGCAACAAACATTGAATATGATAGGGAAAATACTGCAAAGGGGCGAACCTTGTTTTATAAAACTATGCATCTTTTTACCAAGTTCCACATAGAGATTTGACTGGTTCCGAGCATAGCTTATCAAGTCGTCCTCGGCACCAACTAAACACATGACGAGAGTCAAATTAGAGGGTGTAAATGATCATGGTTGACAAACAGCAGAAACCAACGTTTTCATCGTAAAAATCCTTGTGTTGTTAGGTTTTCTTGTTTAGTCATCCCTTGTGTGCTTTTTTCATTGTAACCCTAAATATATATAACTAGGTCAATAATGCAATATTTTCGAGAGAATGCTATTAAAAATATCAAATAAAATTAACTTATTTTATCGCGAACAATGTGATACTATTATTGAATTGGCAATCAGTATCCCAAAACTATTCATTCGAGACTACTCGCGGGAATTTTTCACAACCTTTGATTGGATGTTGAAAAGGGTAAAAAGTTTGGTTAGACAACTTGGCCGAAAAAAAATCAAAATCAATGTTTCCAAATATGGAAGGTTTTAAACTGTTGTGGCAGTGGTTACTCTAAACCGCATAGGGGAAGTAACCGCTGTGAGGCGTATGTCATTGTACAACAGTTAATTCCCAGTAATATATTGGCAAACTGCTTGTTATATATACAATATATATATACAAATGCATGTGTTTATTTTAACATGTTTTTTGTTGTTGTTTTGTTCACACTACACACTCCTATCATTGTTGCTCAAAAAATTCACTTACATTTGTATTCATAATAAAACATACTAAAATTTGTCGATTGGCCACGGCTCTGAGCCAATGTCCACAATGATATGGGTATATAAGGGTTGCTTGGTAACGGATATCCTCTTGTAAACATGATTACTCAGACCGTCCTTCAGCATTCGTTTTTCTGCGCTCTTCAAAAGTGTGTACCTTCAAATAACAAAGCATGCACGTTAAAGTTATTGTGTTTAAGAAGCAGATGCACATAAAGACATCGACGATGATATTAATTGATGTACGCCCGACAGTAAACATTTGAAAAGATTGGCTATAACACGCGAAACAAGCCAGTAAAATATCGCGCATTATTAGGCTCCATTTATTTAATTGTATCATTGGTTTTCCTGTACTTTGGTACAAGTTCATTATTATTTATGAACATGAACTTGTCGTGATGGCATTGTGCATGAACGAGGAGTCTGTGTTAGATAATCCGGAAACTTATGAAATGACCGTTATTATATTTAGTTTATGTTCTACTTGCATTTAATATATGACATTGTACTACTAATAAGAGTTCTCTCCTCCTGCTGCAGCTGGAGTTTCACTTTGTTTATATGTTTAACACACGCCAATTTTAATCATTTTTCTACCTGAGGTATGGGTATGGAATGGTGGCCGGATTGTGTGGTATCATCCTGTATCTCGATGTCTCTGCGGATTGTCGACACACTCCTAATCCTATGTGAATCAATCTGTGAAAAAAACAGTCACATTAGTATCATCTGTTTTTATTTTATTTTAGTATCATCTTATAAATAATACAATATGATACTAACTGAGCTAAATGGCCTATCGATTGAAGTTGTTATTGATGTTGCTGCTGTTAATGTTAAATAACCGATAATACAAAACCCTTAATATCCAGTCGACTGAAAAATAAAAAGTTACTCTTGCCCACAGCCGAGTTCCAATTTTTTTTTTCAGAACTTTTACGTAATTAGTATGTAAGTCATTTGATGTCTATTACAAGCAATTATTTACATGTATGATATAAAATAATCTAAGTATGTAAGTATTATGTAGTGTTTTCACACCTGAAAGCCATATCATCGTCTTCGCCTCCCCAACCCCAGTATTGATTGGAATAACCATTCACCGACACAAAGTGCTGTGGTCGAAAGGCTAGGACGCCGCCCACTAAAGTTTGGTATGGCAATCTGTCGGTTTTATAACAAAACTATTTGGTACAAAAACATACGTGACACATCTGCGTTTTCACAAGAATTGATTATCTGGACATTACAATGTTTAGTTAAGGAAAGTGACCGAATTGTCTATACAAAAACATAATACTTTACCAGCAATGTAGCATTGCGGATTTTATCTGTTACATTTGAAAACACAGGGGTAATATATTTCGGTGCAATTGACATTCGTGTGTTTTTGACGTTTTTTGGTGATGTTTTCTTTTCATCTAAATTTGGCAAACAATAACACTTTTATTGGAACATGTGCTAGTTGCGTTTAACACCTAGACATAAATTGGTGCATTTCTTACCTAATTTTTCGAAAATTGAGTATTGCAGAACTGCATCAAGAAAAAATTAGCTATAAAACTATATATATACCGATAATTGAAAACATCCACTGCGACTGATAGGTGTTTAGGCCATTCTTCACAAGTGTAAACGCTCGTGTGTGTCTCGGGAACAAGGTCGACGTCGTGGAAAATGTAGCAGTCGAAAGAAGAGATGGCAGATGCTTCGAAGAACCCGGCGTTCATGAGTCTACCCTTATTGAAGACGCCCGAACCGAACTAAAACATTCATCAGACATTGCTAAGCCCAGACTGTGTAGATTTTTAGTTTATCGGATCCTTTGACACGATTGTGATGCAAATAATTAAATATAATCAGTTTTGTAAAGATGTTAAAAATCCAATTTTACATGTTTGTTGACCTTTTATATATTTACTCTACTTGAAATTCACTTGAAACTTTACAAAATGTGTGACAATCTCAATAAATAAAAACATCTCTGTTTTACCTTGGACCTAACAAACGACTTAATGAAATATGTAGTATTTACAGAAAACGCTGGGCAGTGCACAACTAAAACATAATTCGATGGTTGCTCGTGCAACTATTGGATCTGATATAGAAATGTGTAGCAGATAAAGCAGCTTTAGGCTTAACCATCGAATATTTTATACGGACGTGTTTGACTAGACAATATTTAGAATTTACATTTTAATTCATTTTCATAACTGTCTTTTATCTCAATTGACATAAATAAGAAACATATTGTGTTAATTTGTAACTGTCGATTTAAATTGTCGTTTAGTGATAACATTGGAGTGTGAACATATCATTGCGATCCTTTATTTGAACAAAACAATCCCTGTGCTACGGTATTGATTCTCTATTCGTATAAGCATGTTGCCCTTAATGTCTAATCCCTTTGCTACGGTATTGATTCTATACTCGTATAAGCATGTTGCCCTTAATATCTGACTTTACCTGTTCAATGACGAATATTTGAAAGCCCAAGTTTTGTATCTTCAGCAACGGTATCAAGTTAGTAAGCAATATTCTCAGATGCGGCAGGCGTCCACGAAATGGAATGATAACTGCAATCCGTTGCCTAGCAATACATCCATTCGGTGACCCTATCCCACCAGACTTGACATCGTTTGCATGGCTTAAATCTTGGCCTATAATAGACAATAATCGTTCATATTCTGTCACAAAATCTGTACATTATATATACTAAATCGTAGATTACATACAAAAAACAGTTCAATTTTCAATATGACAACAGTATATAAAAATTAAGAAGAAATTTATAAGACACTTTTGTAAATATGAAATGCTATTTTTAATTTTTTTTTTCATTCAATGTAAAACATATATTGCATACATAATTCCATATACAAAACAGTATTTGATTTACAAGACAAATGGATATACAATAATATGCTTTGGATTGTTTGACCTTTGGTAGTAATAACAACAATAATATTAAAGACGTGTATTTCGCTATATAGATTTTGATAACGCTAAAAACGGAGAAAAAAAATAACTAGAGAGATAGAGTTGTTACAAAGGGTGAATAGTATACAAATGGACTAGCATTATGGAAATCTGATGCGATTCCATTTTTGTTCAAACATATTTAGTGTATCATTACCACGTGCTATTTCTTTCTCAATTTGAATTTTCAGTTTTAAACTATGTATAAAACAGTTAAACGTAGGCATTTGTTTCCTGTATTTCATGTTGAATATGAAATATTTCATTAATATAATGATACAATTTATAATATTATTCTCGTCCGGTGAGTTAAACGTATGTATTCCTAAACTAATATTTAAAAGAGATAGTTTGACCAGCAATTGTTGCCGTACTAGAAAAACCGTCAACTGATTCCAAATATGTTGGATGTGTTTGCACTCCCCAAAAAGATGTTCTATGGTTTCAATATGTCAACAGCACATGTCACATAAGTTAGTGTTTGACAATTTACATTTGAAAAGATATTTATTCGTCGCGATGATTCTGTGTATGTATTTATACTGGAAATTCCTCAGTGTGGTATCGATAGTTGCTTTGTATGGCATGTGAAATATGTCTTTCCAATTAAATTCATGCTCTTGAAATAAGTTTTGCCATTTTATTTGGGATTTGGAAGGCTCTATGGTATTTTTAATTTGCAATCTATATAATAGTGTGTTTGATTTTTGTTTTGAAATAATGTTTTGCAGGAATGTGGTTTGTATGTATGGCGTGTTGTTTGCGTTGATCTTCGATTTTATATGTGTAGGTATACTTTTTATCAACGTGTAATACATCAGGAAATTACTTGCTGGTACTTCATACAAGTAGCATATATTACTAAAAGAATAATAATTATTTATTCTGTAGTCAAACAATTGATCTACATACTTTATGTTTTTTTCATACCAAGTTTTCTAAAAGAATGTTTTACTGTTTGAGGTAATATTTGTATTGTTCCATAAAATAGTTTTACTGTTGTTGTTGTCTTCTAGCTTATTTGTGATGTGACTCCATGCTGAAAGTGCATTAGATAGAAAAATGTTTTCTTTGGATATGTCATATATTGTTGTATTACTGATGTTGCATTCGAAAATTAATGAACCACCATATTTTTCTAGTATTTTATTGCAAAACAATTTCCATTTACTGTGATTTGTGTTATCAGAACAGAACAGAACAGAACACGACATTTATTTCACCCAAGTATACAGCATATACAATAAGGGCAATATAACAAAGCAAAATATTTAGTAAATTATTAACTAGTAAGCGTTTTACCCAGCAGCTTTTGATTGAGTTCAGGAACGAATATATGTCAGTCACTTGTATACCTCCGAGTTATACATGTTGCATTAATTGATTTCGTTTAATTTTGTCCAGCTAACCGTCCCAAATGAAGTCAAATATGGTATTTTTGATCTTGAATAATCTCATCATGTGGATTTGGGAGAACCGTAAGTACGTAAATTAATTTTGGAAGCGCAAATGTTTTAATACTGTGGTTTTACCGACTAATGTTAGTTTTCGGTGTTGCCATGATTTAAGACAGTTTTTAAATTCTTGTAATTTAGGCAATATGTTTTTAATAACGGTATCATGTTCGTTTTTTGTAAAGGTTATGCCGTATGTTGAAGCTTCGTTTGATGTCCAATGAAATTTCATTTCTTGTTTTAGATGTATGTTACTATACCTATAATTACCTACTTTTAACACAGTGCATTTACATTTATTTAACTTTAGGCCGGATATTTTGCCGAACATGGTTATTGATTCTATTAAATTATTGAAAGAGTCAGGGTTGTTATTACAAAAGTAAGTTGCATCATCTGCATCTGCTTCTTCATCTGGTTTAATCATTATGCCATTAATGTTTTTATTAGATTGAATGTAATGTGATAAAAAATTCTATACATATTATAAATAACGATGACGAGAGTGGACATCCTTGTCTGACACCTCTTTCTATGTTAAAGCTACTAGTGAAGAAACCATTGTTAATAATTACACTAGATATGTCAGTATAGAAAAGTTTCACCCATTTTACTAAGTTTTCTCCAAAGTTCATTTTTTCTAAACATGAAAACATGAAGGAATGGTCCGATGAGTCGAATGCTTTCTCAAAGTCAGCAAAGAATATAAGACCAGAGTTATTTGAGTGGTTAAGATAGTGTATGCATTCTTGTATCAATCGTACATTTTCTCCGATATATCGTCCTTTAATGAATCCAGATTGAGAGCTTGAAATAATTGATGGCAATATTTTTTTAATTCTGTTTGCTATGCTTTTTGTTGCAATTTTGTAGTCGTTGTTAAGCAAACTAATAGGGCGCTAGTTTGATAAGGACTCTAAGTTTTTGCCGGGTTTTGGAATGAGGGATATTATACTTTGTTTTTGCAAGACAGTTAGACTTCCGTTATTGAATGAGTAGTTCAGTGAGTTAACTAAATATTGCTTAATATCATTCCAAAATATTTTATAGAATTCGAGTGTGATGCCATCTGATCCCGGACTGTTGTTATTTTGCATTGCTTTGAGTGCTAATCCACATTCATATTCTGTAAGTAGTCCGTTACAGGATTCTTTTTCGTTATTATTTAGAGTATTGTGCGGAGTATTGAAAATAAGATTTAGTGTCAACATGTTTTCTTTTATAGAGATTTTCATAGAATAAGCGTTGTTCTTCCAATATATCTGTTCTGTTAGTTACTTCCTTGTCATTGACGACGAGCTTGTGAATAGTTTTTTGTTCACTTTTACGTTTTTCGATGTTGGCAAAGTATTTTGTATTTTTTTTTTTTTCGTTGTGTTCTACATGTTTTACTCTCGCTCGTAATATTATTCCATTAAGATGTTCATGATAAATTTCTTCTAACACTTGTTTTTTTAACATAATTTCATTTTCAATCGGCATACTATCATTATTGTTAGTGTTATGTAATTGTTTTTCGAGTGCTTCTATATCGTTTAGTGTGTTTACTTCGAGTTTGTGTGTTTCTTTTTGTTTAAATGATGTGTATCTAATAGTTGTGTTACGTATATTACCTTTAATAACCTCCAATAATGTGTTTGGGTTTGAGTCTTTGTTGTTTTGAGTTGTATTTGATATTTCCTGTTTTATTTGTGATTGGTATTGTGTGTCTAGTAGGATGCTGTTATTTAATTTAAAATAGCCTGGTCCTCGTTCAGATTGAATGTTATTAAGTTTAAGCGTAACTAAAGAATGGTCAGTCATAAAACCTGGTTTTATACTGCAGCAGTCAATTAGATTACATAATGATTCTGATATTAAAAAGTAGTCTAGCCTGCAAAATATAGTTGGTTTGGTTTTTGAATGCCAAGTATATTTGCACTCAGTTTGGTTAAATGTACGCCAGATGTCTAACATGTTACAGTTTTCAATTATATTATTTAAAATAGTTCTACTTTTCAGATGGGTATATAGATTGCCATTCTTCTTGTCTAATAGTGGGTTAATAACAGTATTAAAATCTCCACCAACTATAATATTCTTATCCTTATGCTCACTTATAAAGGTGTACAATGTTTGGTAAAATTTACTTTTATCAGTGTTTGGACCGTAAACGTTAATTAACGTTATTTGTGTTTCATGTATTGTGATGTCGACAATAGCTAATCTGCCAGCTATTATCTCGTCAAAATTATTGACCTTAATCCCTGTGTTATTTTTTATCAGAAATGTGATGCCTAGTTTGTTGGTATGATGTCCACTTACATAGATATCACCATCCCATTCACATTTCAATGTTTGCGCTAAAGTATCTGTCAAATGACTTTCCTGTAAAAGGCATATATTATATTTCTTTTCATCTAACCAGTTGAAAATTTTAATGCGTTTTTCTTTGTTGTTAAGCCCTTTTACATTAAGTGTACATATTTTAATACTCATATAAAAGGAGGGTATCATAAATGGTAAGTAGGTGTGTGCCTGTCCAGTTTGCTACTATCTCACCTAGAAGGTTAAACTTATTCATGGTATATATTTTGGATATGGGCAAACTTGTATACTTGTACTACAAGACTTATATAATGATCTCAAAGAGGTGACAGGTAAGTTAGGTAAACGTAATAATGCAGTGTCGTACATGTTCAATATTTACAATCATGTTTAATATTAACCTGATTTAGCTAATGTGATATGTTGCATGCACAAAATTTGCTTATCAGTTGCACTATTGGATTCAATTGTCAATGTATGCCTTTTCTTTCAGTTTTGCTTTAATCAATATGAGAACAGCCATGGGTGACTTAAAGAATCGGTAATTGACCTGATATAGATGTGTTAATTCTAGTGCGAAATGGTAATTCACTAAATCCTGATATATTGTCTACCTACTATCGAAAAGCAAAAACTGTAGGTAAGACATCAGCAGTGAATTGCATTTTCTGATAATCTCTTGTATTAATGATAATACCATTAAAGTATTTAATAATGTATTAATGCAGTACAAGTTAGGTATTAATTGGTGTACGTATCAGGTATATACGTTTATAAGTTTATACATGTATAAATTAAAGTTTACGTTTTAACCTCAGTTTCCCATTATATAAGTGTTCTGTATAGGATACAATAATAAACTTATAGAGTGTGAAACATAAACAGTGTTTCAGGTAATGTAACAAAACCGCATATACTGTTAAAATCAAGATTTTTACACCAAAATATTCATTCAGGTAGTTCTTTTAACATTAATAATTCCTTTTTTAGGTACCATTACAATGCAAACCTCATATATGCATGTAGAAATTGTATTTGTAATATAAACACAGTAATGCATTTCCGTATTACTTTACTAATGCAGTTTCCGTACTAGTTTACTTAACGTAATTTAATTATATAATTTCAAAAATATGTCAGCTATTTTAACAATGAAGGGTAAATATTTTGCATAGTTTAAAATATAAATTAGGTAAAGAAAGCAACATTGTTTCAAGTGATGCAATAAAAACCACACACAACGATAAACACAAGATTTGCATATCAAGACAATTCAAGTAGTTTAAATAACATTAAATGGTTAATTCTTTACGTAACCGTACATCAAAGCCGAATACAAACATGCGGTAACTGTACCGTTTATTGTACCTATGACGTGAACATGGTTACGCAGTTTATACAAGTACATATGTTTGTAGTAATCCTTTAACGTAATATTAATATGTAATTTCAAATATATGTACGATAATTATTTTCTCAATCGAAAACAATATGTAAATTTATCATTACTTTTTACTGTTTTTACTTATATTTATGTTCAAAATATACATGTAAGTTATTGTAACAATCGAGAAATTGCATAATCATCTCGTTTACATGTTTACTATATTTACTAATATTTATGTTTAAATATAAATGTCAATTATTGTTACACTCGAGAAATTGCATAAACATATAGTTTAACTCTTTCTATATTTACTAATATTTCTGTTTAAAGATAAATGTAAATTATTGTAACAATCGAGAAGTTGGATGTAGTTTACATTTTTTCTATATTTACTCATAATTTCTGTTTAAATATGAATGTTCATTATTTTAATAGTCGAGACACTTAAAAAAACATATAGTTTACATTTTTACTATATTTACTCATATTTTGGTTCAGATATATATGATAATTATATAGTTTACATTGTTTCTATATTTACTCATAATTTCTGTTTAAATATGAATGTTCATTATTTTAATAGTCGAGACACTTATAGTTTACATTTTTACTATATTTACTCATATTTTGGTTCAGATATATATGATAATTATTTTACCAATCGAGACAATTCATTGACATATAGTTTACAATTTTACTATATTTACTCATATTTCTGTTCGAATATACATGTAAAGTATTTTAACAACCAAGTTAATTCTAAAACAAATAGTTTACATTTTTGCTATATTTACTAATAGTTTGTTTAAATATATATGATAATTATTTTAACCCTCGATACAATACATTGACATATAGTTTACATTTTTATACATGTAAAGTATTTTAACAATCAAGACAATTCTTAAACATATAGTTTACATTTTTACTATATTTGCTCTAAATATTTTCTGTTCAAATTCATAAACATATAGTTCACATTTTTATTATATTTAATCATATTTTTTATTGTAATCGACAATCCATTTAAAATGTAATTTTAAATATAAATTAGACTTGTGTTAAGTATATCTATTTTCAGTTGTTACATGTAATTTGCAAATATAAGTACAATATTTACTATTATGGAGCTCCGTTTCATGCTTGACACCATTTTTAACACTATGGGTCTTTCCTTCTGTTTTCTGAAAACACCAATTATGTGTGTTATATCTATGTCGTCTTTCGATAGGTTGAGATTGGGTATGTGTTTATTTAAGGTGTCTATGACCTTTTCTGCAGTTTCTATAATGTTTTCATTTTCTTTGTCAGGAATGCCGTCTATTTTGATATTGCTTCGCCTACTATATTGATCTAGCTAATTAATTTTGATTTCATTGTTTGTTTCTTGGTTTTTAATTTGTTTCTTGAGACGTTCATTTTCGTTATGTTGTTCTTTTAATGATTTGCCCAACCTTTCAATTTCTTTGGCTAATTTACTATTCTCATGTTCTTTTCCACTTTCCACTTTTTCAACCCTGAGGACAAGAGGGCCTAACATTTTTTTTTTTCAACTGTAGAACGACATCTTAAATAAGATCTTTGAGTTCACTGCTGTCTTTGTTAGCACATTGCTTAATTTTTGGTTTATGCTGTGAAGTTCGGAAGCAATATTGATTTCAAGGTCATCTCGTGTATCATCTAGTGCCTCGCGCTGGTCATTTTTCTGCTTTTTCTTTTTCTGTTTAACACTGACCTGTTCAGAAACACTTGTATCGGCATCGCTTACACTGCTGACGACGTTGCGACATCGTTTGTTGCCTGCCTTTATATTGATGTCTTCTTGATCCATTGTATGTATCTTAATCAAGAATTTTTACTGATTTTTAATTTTATTACTATGTCGGTTTACTACGCAATAACTGATGTACGAACTGGGCGCATTGTTGTTCTGGCTGACTTAAAGTTACAAACGTGTGTACAAATTATGATTTTTAGGTATTCAACCCATAATACTCAATGTCTAGAACACCACAAATCATATTATTTTCTTGCAGGGCATTCATATCTGGACTTTTCTGCAATATTTTAGGATATTTTACCGTTTGGTTTGTCAGATATAGTTTTTTAATTACCATACCCCCTCTTTTGCTAAACACATCAAAAACTGAAAAGCTATAGGCATCTTTACAAGTGAAATACTTCATTAATATTCCATAAACTTCATATAAATATACATTTATGAATGGTATATTGAACACATATTATGAAAATAATCAACAATTATTATTGAATGAACTTATATGGAAGTAATATGTACTCATATTGCTAATTATATTTATGATCGATGAGAATTTTCCTGTTCTATTTTTTGAAAGCCACAAACAAAATGTGATAAACTTGCTTGCTGTATGCATGTTCTGAATCTATACCATAATATATTTTATTCTTGGACTATAAGCGACACAATGAAGGCAAAACAAACAAACTTTACCATGCAAATTTGAAAAATTAAAACAGTTTTTAACACTACCCCCATACAAAATTAAGCCAGTTTTTTTTTTCAGAAATACCTTTTTTAAGTATTTTTAAATAATTATTGAGAACCTAAGAAAGATACTCCCATAAAACTTTAAAAAGTTCTTAGATACAAAATACAAGCAATATATACAATTAGTTCCATAACGTTTGAACATAAAACATTAAAATTAAACTTTGTTTCATCATTGTATATTCTATTATAAACAATATTTTTTCAAAAAGTCTAAAACACATAATCTAGAATATAAACAAAAGAGTTGAATTAACTAAATTAACAATTACTACATTTTATAAATGAAATAAATATAAACATAATAGATAGAACCAATCTATCTATTATATTAATAGTTATGGTATATATAATTTGCTTTTAAAAGCGACAATATTAAAATCTGAAACAAATACTACGGAAATTAACGAGCTAATTATGGGTCGAATACCTTAATATGTTTGGCCAGTCAAAATGTCTACATGTATAAGAACAGAAAGTTATTGGTAGAAACATAATAAGTGTACTCATATAACTAGAATACCTATGGCGAACTACTGTATACTAATAGTTTTTTACTCTGTAGTGCTACAAATTACATTTCCTAACTTTACCATCAAACGTATTACGTACTGCGAAAGTGCTAAATACCACTTGCCATCTAAATATGCGCAGCATAAATCCAGATCAAGGCTCGTGCTTTTGTTCGTCAGGTCATTGCACAAAATACCTTTCCAATCAGAAAGCCGTTCACGTATAAACCGATGATTATAAACAGTGTATAAAGAGTACACAAATATAATAAAGACATTTATAGCAACTAGGCACATACATGTGTTTTTCAAGACTAAAATCATTTTCCATACACCCATGACTAGTTTTGTACAAAATAGAAGAGTGAAATGTTCAGACTAAAATTTACTGCAACTGTTATCACAGGTAAACTTGACACTGACCTGTTTTACGTGTATTTGAATGACGCTATCAGTTTGTTCACAATGCAGTTACTATAAATTGGCGTTATCGCAATCAACATATCGATGGTTGAAAACCAGAAGGCACCAACAGCTATTGCATTACAATGGCAGTTGGTACCTTCTGGTTTTCAACCCTCGTTATAATGTACACATGCATATCACATTTCTAGCTTCGACCAAAGAAAACTCACAGAGGTCTAACCTGCTTTGACCACTGCCGACACAAGTTACTCATTCAAATTTGGACGAAGATTTGTAACATACCACCCGTAACATTTCCAAAATATGTTCATCTCAATTTAAAATAATTGTTTTGTATATTGTAGGCTTAATCAATTCCACAACGCTGATTCCTCGATATCACTGCACTATATACGTGTACATTTATTATTATAGAACAAAACGAAATGGACCGAACATATGCGTTAACGTTCAGAGGAAAACGGTATTCAGTTTATCCCTAGTAATGTGGTTATAATTACTATGGGCAATATGACTTGTTTGACTCTCAAAGAAATGAGAAAATGAGAAACATAATGTGTCACTGTTGGGAAGGGGTGCCTTCCTTAATGTTCTATTTATGTTGTTATCATGTTGATATCAATGTTTTATCACTCTGACAGTTAAGTACGAATATCGCATGCAGTTTCCGGAAACAAAGATGCCACGTACTCAGCACCCATTGTCAGGAACTGTGGGTAGAGTTCCGCCGGAAGTAGAGTTGCGAGTAAGTCATCGTCATCAGCTCCGCAGATGTTACGCCCTTTAGGTGGTTGCTCAGTGGTTCACTGAGTGCGCTGACAGTGGCGATGAAGATGAGCCGTGGTGTCGGCGTGTTTGGCGATGTGCAGTCGGAGAGGAAGTGCTCGAGTTCGCTGTTCGTAAACTGTCTTATACACTTAGCACAGGTTATGGGATGGTCGGGTGGTCTCTTACAACACAGACATGACAGGAACTTCATCAGCCGGAGACTGTCGGGACGGATCCTCGCTACATTCCAGAGTGTCGATGGAGCGAGCTGTTGATGTACTTGACAGTAGACGCGAAAGTCGTTGTGTTGCATCATCCTGGATTGCCACAGTGCTTCCTCGTAAGCGTATATTGCTTTTTTTTGCACAATGATTTCCATGCTCTTTTTGTCGGGATATTTTGGTTCAGATATATATGATAATTATTTTACCAATCGAGACAATTCATTGACATATAGTTTACAATTTTACTATATTTACTCATATTTCTGTTCGAATATACATGTAAAGTATTTTAACAACCAAGTTAATTCTAAAACAAATAGTTTACATTTTTACTATATTTACTAATAGTTTGTTTAAATATATATGATAATTATTTTAACCCTCGATACAATACATTGACATATAGTTTACATTTTTATACATGTAAAGTATTTTAACAATCAAAACAATTCTTAAACATATAGTTTATATTTTTACTATATTTGCTCTAAATATTTTCTGTTCAAATTCATAAACATATAGTTCACATTTTGATTATATTTAATCATATTTTTGTTTAATTTTATTATTTTAATCGACAATCCATTTAAAATGTATTTTTAAATATAAATTAGACTTGTGTTAAGTATATCTATTTTCAGTTGTTACATGTATTTTGCAAATATATGTACAATATTTACTATTATGGAGCTCCGTTTCATGCTTGACACCATTTTTAACACTATGGGACTTTCCTTCTGTTTTCTGAAAACACCAATTATGTGTGTTATATCTATGTCGTCTTTCGATAGGTTGAGATTGGGTATGTGTTTATTTAAGGTGTCTTTGACCTTTTCTGCAGTTTCTATCATGTTTTCATCTTCTTTGTCAGGAATGCCGTCTATTTTGATATTGCTTCGCCTACTATATTGATCTAGCTAATTAATTTTGATTTCATTGTTTGTTTCTTGGTTTTTAATTTGTTTCTTGAGACGTTCATTTTCGTTATGTTGTTCTTTTAATGATTTGCCCAACCTTTCAATTTCTTTGGCTAATTTACTATTCTCATGTTCTTTTCCACTTTCCACTTTTTCAACCCTGAGGACAAGAGAGCCTAACATTTTTTTTTCAACTGTAGAACGACATCTTAAATAAGATCTTTGAGTTCACTGCTGTCTTTGTTAGCACATTGCTTAATTTTTGGTTTATGCTGTGAAGTTCGGAAGCAATATTGATTTCAAGGTCATCTCGTGCATCATCTAGTTCCTCGCGCTGGTCTTTTTTCTGCTTTTTCTTTTTCTGTTTAACACTGACCTGTTCAGAAACACTTGTATCGGCATCGCTTACACTGCTGACGACGTTGCGACATCGTTTGTTGCCTGCCTTTATATTGATGTCTTCTTGATCCATTGTATGTATCTTAATCAAGAATTTTTACTGATTTTTAATTTTATTACTATGTCGGTTTACTACGCAATAACTGATGTACGAACTGGGCGCATTGTTGTTCTGGCTGACTTAAAGTTACAAACGTGTGTACAAATTATGATTTTAAGGTATTCAACCCATAATACTCAATGTCTAGAACACCACAAATCATATTATTTTCTTGCAGGGCATTCATATCTGGACTTTTCTGCAATATTTTAGGATATTTTACCGTTTGGTTTGTCAGATATAGTTTTTTAATTACCATACCCCCTCTTTTGCTAAACACATCAAAAACTGAAAAGCTATAGGCATCTTTACAAGTGAAATACTTCATTAATATTCCATAAACGTCATATAAATATACATTTATTAATGGTATATTGAACACATATTATGAAAATAATCAACAATTATTATTGAATGAACTTATATGGAAGTAATATGTACTCATATTGCTAATTATATTTATGATCGATGAGAATTTTCCTGTTCTATTTTTTGAAAGCCATAAACAAAATGTGATAAACTTGCTTGCTGTATGCATGTTCTGAATCTATACCATAATATATTTTATTCTTGGACTATAAGCGACACAATGAAGGCAAAACAAACAAACTTTACCATGCAAATTTGAAAAATGAAAACAGTTTTTAACACTACCCCCATACAAAATTAAGCCAGTATTTTTTTCAAAAATACCTTTTTTTAATATTTTTAAATAATTATTGAGAACCTAAGAAAGATACTCCCATAAAACTTTAAAAAGTTCTTAGATACAAAATACAAGCAATATATACAATTAGTTCCATAACGTTTGAACATAAAACATTAAAATTAAACTTTGTTTCATCATTGTATATTCTATTATAAACAATATTTTTTCAAAAAGTCTAAAACACATAATCTAGAATATAAACAAAAGAGTTGAATTAACTAAATTAACAATTACTACATTTTATAAATGAAATAAATATAAACATAATAGATAGAACCAATCTATCTATTATGTTAATAGTTATTGTATATATAATTTGCTTTTAAAAGCAACAATATTAAAATCTGAAACAAATACTACGGAAATTAACGAGCTAATTATGAGTCGAATACCTTAATATGTTTGGCCAGTCAAAATGTATACATGTATAAGAACAGAAAGTTATTGGTAGAAACATAATAAGTGTACTCATATAACTAGAATACCTATGGCGAACTACTGTATACTAATAGTTTTTTACTATGTAGTGCTACAAATGACATTTCCTAACTTTACCATCAAACGTATTACGTACTGCGAAAGTGCTAAATACCACTTGCCATCTAAATATGCGCAGCATAAATCCAGATCAAGGCTCGTGCTTTTGTTCGTCAGGTCATTGCACAACATACCTTTCCAATCAGAAAGCCGTTCACGTATAAACCGATGATTATAAACAGTGTATAAAGAGTACACAAATATAATAAAGACATTTATAGCAACTAGGCACATACATGTGTTTTTCAAGACTAAAATCATTTTCCATACACCCATGACTAGTTTTGTACAAAATAGAAGAGTGAAATGTTCAGACTAAAATTTACTGCAACTGTTATCACAGGTAAACTTGACACTGACCTGTTTTACGTGTATTTGAATGACGCTATCAGTTTGTTCACAATGCAGTTACTATAAATTGGCGTTATCGCAATCAACATATCGATGGTTGAAAACCAGAAGGCACCAACAGCTATTGCATTACAATGGCAGTTGGTACCTTCTGGTTTTCAACCCTCGTTATAATGTACACATGCATATCACATTTCTAGCTTCGACCAAAGAAAACTCACAGAGGTCTAACCTGCTTTGACCACTGCCGACACAAGTTACTCATTCAAATTTGGACGAAGATTTGTAACATACCACCCGTAACATTTCCAAAATATGTTCATCTCAATTTAAAATAATTGTTTTGTATATTGTAGGCTTAATCAATTCCACAACGCTGATTCCTCGATATCACTGCACTATATACGTGTACATTTATTATTATAGAACAAAACGAAATGGACCGAACATATGCGTTAACGTTCAGAGGAAAACGGTATTCAGTTTATCCCTAGTAATGTGGTTATAATTACTATGGGCAATTAGATGACTTGTTTGACTCTCAAAGAAATGATAAAATGAGAAAAATAATGTCTCACTGTTGGGAAGGGGTGCCTTCCTTAATGTTCTATTTATGTTGTTATCATGTTGATATTAATGTTTTATCACTCTGACAGTTAAGTACGAATATCGCATGCAGTTTCCGGAAACAAAGATGCCACGTACTCAGCACCCATTGTCAGGAACTGTGGGTAGAGTTCCGCCGGAAGTAGAGTTGCGAGTAAGTCATCGTCATCAGCTCCGCGGATGTTACGCCCTTTAGGTGGTTGCTCAGTGGTTCACTGAGTGCGCTGACAGTGGCGATGAAGATGAGCCGTGGTGTCGGCGTGTTTTGGCGATGTGCAGTCGGAGAGGAAGTGCTCGAGTTCGCTGTTCGTAAACTGTCTTATACACTTAGCACAGGTTATGGGATGGTCGGGTGGTCTCTTACAACACAGACATGACAGGAACTTCATCAGCCGGAGACTGTCGGGACGGATCCTCGCTACATTCCAGAGTGTCGATGGAGCGAGCTGTTGATGTACTTGTCTGTAGACGCGAAAGTCGTTGTGTTGCATCATCCTGGATTGCCACAGTGCTTCCTCGTAAGCGTATATTGCTTTTTGTGCACAATGATTTCCATGCTCTTTTTGTCGGGAAGGATCCATCCGTTTTAAAGTGTGTAATATATTGTATTAGCTGGTATTTGATGAGTAGCCTTACGAAGTCTGGTATAAAGCCGATTGTTCTTCTTTTGCACGATTCACATTGAACTAATCTGTATACTAGCATTATGTGACATGACTCTTTTGCTGGTGATCGGCATAGTGCTCCCAGGAATGTTAGTTTTTGCAGGTCGATATATGACTCGATGGATGTCATTCCTAGAAGACCCGTCACCATATCTGATCAAGTGAGGTGAGGGAGGCCTTGAGTCCGCTTTAGACAGAAGTGGTGGGCAATTTTTAGCTGTTGCATGTCCGCCTTAGAAATGGGATTCCATAGTTCACATCCAAAAAGGACTCTTGGCAAGACGGTGGTAGTATACAATTTTGCGGCGGAGTTCGGATTTGGACCGAATCGCCCGGAAACCTTCCCTGCAAGTGACAGGTAGGAGCCTCTGATTGCTTGCTTGGTGCTGTCGATGTCGTGTGGGTATTTACCTTGGGAAGATTGCACAATCACGAGGTGTTTATATGCCACTGATTCGGGAATTGTGGTAGGGCCGTATTTGAGCTGCATGGGGGCGCATCGGATCTTCTTCCTGTCCATGGTCATTGCAGCGCACTTAGATGCATTGTAGGTGTAACGCCATTTGTTTGCATATGTAAAGCATATTTCTAGGAGCTTATTTAACCCTTGTCGGGAGAGGGACAGCAGAACGACATCGTCAGCCTGGGAGAGATCGCCGATACGCAGTCCGTATTGTGACGTCATCAGTTCGTTTAAGAGGTCATTGATGTACACAATGTAGTGGAATGGCGCAGAAGTGCTTCCTTGTCTGGTGCCTTGCTCAATTGGAAACGGTTCTGAAACATAGCCCCGACATATTACGCTGCTGGTCCAGTTCTGGAATGAATCGAAGATAATTCTGAGCATTTTGCAACGGATTCCAATTTGGTGGAGTTTATAGATTAGGCCGTTTATCCAGACTTTATCAAACGCAGATTGTGCGTCAAGATAGCAAGCATGTAGTGCACTTCCGCGCTCACAGCAATAGTCTCGAGCCTCTTGCAGGATATAAGATACTATTTTACAGCACTTGTTCTTTTGGAAGCCGTGCTGTAAGATGTTAATCTTGGACATTATGTGTGTTTCTTCTATGCGCTTCATTACAAGTTTTTCAAGTAGTTTGAAGATCACTGGCAGGAGTGATATTGCCCTATAACTGTTGGGATCCGTTAATGATTTTCCTTTGCCTTTGTGAATAGTGATAGGAAGTCCATGTTTAAACCCCGAGGGAAGCGTTTCTTGACGCATAATTAAATTAAACAGATTCACCAGACACTGTGTTAGTGCGGGGCCGCCATATATCAGATGCTCATAAGTGATTTTGTCCAGTGATGCACTTTTATTATTCGGTAGTGTGTTTATTATAACCTGAAGCTCTGTTACACAGGTATCGTAGCATAGCTCGCGATCGGTGAGTTGGGAGTTGGTCGAGTTCAGATATGTTTCGACCGAATTATCTACAAGCTGCTTGTTATCGGCATCGAATGGGGTGTCGGTTGAGTACGAGTTTAATTTCCTGAAGTGTGCGCTCCAGCCATTGAGTATTCCGTCTGTGGTTGTTTCTCGTTTACCGTCGAAGTCAAGTTCGCAGCTGAGTTTTTTGCTTGAATTGCCTTTGGAGTGTATGATCTTCCAGAAGGCCCGCTGGTCGATTTCGGCAAGAGTGTCTATCCGCTCCAGCTCAGTCTGGTCGTGTGCTTGAGCTGCCTCACGGAGGCTCCGCCGGAAGTTCTTTTTGAGTGCTTTAAAGCGAATGTGTTCTGCGGAACTTATTTGTTTGCCATTCCAAATCCATTCGATTCGCGCTAATTTAAGTTGCTGATGACTTTCCTTTAGGGCGCGTGACCAGTATGGCTTTAAAAAACGGTTGTATTTGCGTTTGGATACGCATCTTTCTGCAGCAGTCGAGATATGTTGCAAACTGTTATTGTAGGTTGCTTCGATATCATTATGAGTAGATGGAGCCGCTTGTATTAGGTCTGTTACCGCACGTTTATATGCTCTGGTTTCTGATGGCTTTGTCCATCGAAATGTTACTCTAGAATGTTCTAGTGAAGAGCAAGTGCCGTTTCTTTTTGCAGCAACGGACAGGCTTATGTAAACCGGAAGGTGGCGGGAGACATTTAGTTGCGCGTCAGGTATTACACAGCAGCTTTTAACGGTGTGTGTTAAACGTTCGTCTAGCAGGATATGGTCGATGCGAGATGGTCGGCTTTCGTTGTATGGATAAAACGTGAATGGTGCTCCGGTGCAGGCACTGGTCTCCGTGACAACAGCTAGGTGGAATGCCGTGGCCAGCTTGTGCACGTATAGATTGCGATTTCTTCTGCACGGGGTTGTGTCGTTACGAGGTAATCTAGCGTTAAAGTCGCCCATCACTATGAGATAGTTGTTCTCTGCATACACAGAACACAAGTCCGGCAGCATATCTATAACATTTCTAAACGTGTCGATGCTGAGATTTGCTGAAGGTAGGTACACGTCACCTAAGCAGAGACGTATGGCTGCTATCCTATCGCTGTTGGTGGGAATAAGTTCGACCATATCATCAAGGTCCTTATGCCACAGTATGGCAACGCCGCCTTTCCCGAGGTATCGGTCTTGATAATATGCAGGGTTGACACATGTTATTGTATTGGCACGGTAGTTTGTATCTATACTATTTAAAATATGCGCATTGTGTTCGAGGAGCCAGTGTTCGGATAGACCGCATACAGAAACATGTTTGCTGTTAAGTTCGTGCAGTAAATACGGTATTGCTGTCATGACACCAGTCACATTATATGATAGAAAGCGCAGTTCCATAGAGTAGTGTGTTACAGGCGCGTGTCTGTCGTTTGGTTACGGAAGCGACGTATGTATTCTGTAGGTTGTATCCAGGGACGACACGTTATGCCGTCGGGCCATGTGACGTCTGTATCTATATGTTCGGATTCACCACTATCAACCACTATTTGAGCAACTGTGCAGTCTTCTCGTGACGTGTGTAAGAATTTAGCAGATCGGACGGCTATATTCATGTCATTCGAGAGAAAGTATTCTAGGCCGTCCTGGTCGCTGTCGAGGCCGATTCCTGTGATCACATACGACTTAAAGTGTTTCCTGACAGCCGTACTGAATCGGCCACGGCGCTGTGTAAGTACGTCTGTCTTGCTGGCGTCGTTGTGAGAGGGATTTCTTGTGTTGTGTGGACCGACGTGTTTGGTAGCGCGTGTGCCAGGCGGAACTGATGTAGTCGACTTGTGTCCTTTATCAGAGTTTTTACTGCCGTACGTATGCGATATTCTCGCTGTTTCATCATTAAGGGGTTTAGTTGCCAATATGATGGGCGTGTTGTTAATGTTCAGGTGTGTCGGGTTCAGGTGTTCACTTTCCGTTGGCGATTGCACATTGGTGTTGTGCTTAGTCCTGGTAGTCTTCGGTGTTTTGGACTGGGGTGATGGCTGAGTTATCGTGGTTACATACCGGATTGTTCGGCGTTAGGTTTTCAATGTTGGTGCATAACCGTTCAAGCTTGGAGCTGAGGGTGGAAGTTAAAGTATCCAAGACGGAATCTAATTTGTCGCACTTTTGATCTGATGTCACTTTTGTTCACAATGCTTTAGCTGAAAGTTTATTGCCTTCAAAGCTGAATCGTAGTCACTTTTTCAGCTGAGGACCGAATGATATCCTCTTGAAGTCTCGATTTTAATTCTACAATTTATATTTTCTTCAAATAGTAAATTTGGAATACAACAATCGTGGTCAAATTAAATCAATGAGTCTAGTGTAAAATATACGGTAACACAATAGATGAGAAGTCGTTTACAATAAATATATATGTTAATTTAGATCAATGGGTCAACATCAGTATTAAATGTACACTTAAAGAGAACAAGAGCGCAGCTGTAAATGCGACAATAATTCTTGCGAGTTTCCACCTTATCACGCAAAAGTTGGCTAGGATGTTCAAATTCTTACGACCTACTTGACATGCTGTGAACATTTTAAGTTTTGCTTTCGTATCACTACGACAAGTAGATATTAATGTGTTTTGGATATTGCATTTAACAAATGAGCAATTGTTAATGTCTAGTCTGAAAAAACGAAAAGAAAGAGTCACTTTTGTAAACATATGTAAGCATGCCTAAAATGGCATTAAGTATTTGCTGGATTTGAACAAAATGGCATATATTATATTATTATATTTATGACAAGTTTTGTGTGTGTTTGCTGTTGTTTTATAGAAGAACCACAAATAGCCTTATAGATCTCGTGTAAATAAACTTGTTTAAACTTAGTTTATATAGCACAGTCCAGAAATTTGATAAACTTATAATTATATAATTGTCCAAAGGCTTAACGAAATAATGTTAAGTACGACATATAAACTTATAATGATTGTAAACTTTAAATGGTGATTTTCGAATCTGTCAATAATTCAAGTATTTAATATATATATTTATTAATAATGTTGACTTCCTGATAGCCATAGAAAATAGTAGTTGTAAAAGGTTAACTACAGCTTGTTAACAGAAATGTTTATTTTCATGCGCTTAGCTCAAACTAAGCACGATATATAATAGACATATCCTTAACCATTTGCGGTGCAACTGTTGATTTACACAAAAAAACTTAAAGTTCATGTACATGTTAAAATCTCTTGCAGTACTTCCGGGTAAAATACCACATGACTTGATATCGCGAGATATGCAAAGGAACAATCGAGGATTCAGCTTGTTCTGTGCATACCATTGTGATTTGATGGTTTGTCCATTAAATCACAACGGTGTGCATAGTGTTGGCTGTTGATAACATATAATGTATGCACTCCATTGCAGTCGCAGTCGTGGCTTTACCAAATTAAAAGGAACTGCTCACAGATTGACAAACTGACAATTTTCATTATTTTGTCATATATCTCACAAAGAAAAATACATAATATATACAAAAGCAAAATAAAACAACTCATTAAAAGGCAAAGCCGTGCCGGAAGTGGTTATTGACACTCCAAACCTGTTTTAGAACTCAGGCTTTAGCCGTTAAAGCCCTCGTGCTGATACAGGTTTATCGTGCCAAAAACTACGTCCGGCACGGCTTTGTCGTGTAATAAGTTCTTAATATTTTTAATTCATATGAGCACAAGTACTCGTGGTGAGCAATTAAGATACCGTGATGTCCGTCGTGCGGCGTCCGCTGTGCGTGTGTTAACTGTTTTCTTTAAACGACTTCTCCTCCTGAACCGCTTGTTTCAATATGCTATTATAACAGACATAAGGCAGTGTAAAGCCGGTTAGGCACATCGCCGTTTTTTCTCTTTGTGCGATGATTTTCAACAGTGATTTTTACCGAAATAAGGAGGAATAACATGAATAATAAATCCACACAACCAACGATTACTTTATTACTATTAGCTATGGGTTTTGAAAAAGCGTGAAGCGTTTATAAATGTATCCACATAATGAGAAACGGCCTTCACAATGTGAATTTTGTTTAAAGATGGAATCCTATTGAATATGCCCAGCCGTAGTTGCGTCTGTGAAATTGGATTGACTTTATATTAGAGACACGAAAAGTAGATAACATTGTGTGTACGTACATACAGACAGGCGGACGGGCGGACTGACGGACTAGCAAAGAGACATGTTGTTTCCTTCCACTAAATATTGTTGTGTCGGGAATAATATCATTGACTCATAACCGAATGTTGGTATCGTTTATGCGGCGGAAGTGTGCAAGTGTGCCTTCAACGCATTATCGAAACCGGTCACGTGTGTGCGGTGACGTGCAAAAGGGACGTTACAACGCATGTTAGAATAAACTGTACAGTAAACGCTACTTATAACGATATCGCTTATAGGGATGTATCGCATATAATGAAGCTGATAATTAGCACATCCAATTAAGTATATAATTTATAAAAAAATCTAGTACTATTGTAGTCATAAAAATACACAAATTCTTCATAAATAATGTGTAAATAAACTTTTAAATTAAAACACATCCACAAAAGAATAGCTTTTATGCACACATACATAAGATTAAATATGTTAATTAGTAATAAATTCAATACACCATCATCTGCGAGGATTTGTTATTTGTTACATTCAATATACCTTTCCAGGTTTTGTCACTGACATTTCAAAGTCCTCACTAGTTATTGTTAACATGTCAATTTTCAATCATCGCGCGCATGTTATTGCAGGTCTTCTCTTGAGTTTACTAGGTTGACAGTTAAACATGTGAGTGCAATAATGGAAACGTTGAATACAGTACTCTATCTATCTATGATATTGTCACGCCCACCCCAGAAACTCCCTAGGGTAGCGTGGAGTTTGTAAACTGTTCCCCGAGCGGCTGATGACTGGCATTAACACTACTAGGGTTTGGTCGCTAACATTTAAATAAATAAATAGACAACAAGAACATGAACTGCTTAATATATGTTTATTTTGTTACTCGTAAAATTTTAAGAGGGCTTATAAGTATTCTAGGTAATAACGATTATTTAAACTTAACATACCGCAAAGCTCATTTCACCCGGTTTGTCCATCGAGAGAACGCCACACTACACTTAGTATGACGTCACTAACACACAGAGGGTTCCTCGGATAAAGACCGAGGAACACCAAAACTAACGAAAATGTGCTTTCACAATCAGTACACTTAATACAGATAATTAAGGTATTAAAATACATAGAACAAAGTTAATAATCGGCAAAAATATAAATAAGTATCATATTTTCAATTACAACCACGATTTAACATGCACACAGACATTTACTGGGTAAAATGAAGAAAAAAACGTTAGCCTGAAATTGCGGTTACAACCGACTATAATTTTAACTGTGTCGAGATCAACAAGATCGCAACTATATATATTTGCTTTTAAATAAATAGTACATACATTGTGTTTTCCTTTAATAGTCATGCACTCATTCAGTTGCTCAATAACCCTGATGTCCTTTTAAGTTTCTTTGATAGTACAATGTCTGTTCTATGATAATGTCATTGCACATGCACGTATTATAGAATGAAGTTCTAACTACAACACGTAATAATGATGACAAACATAAAGCTATTTAAGTTGTAGCATGATCTATAAATGATCTTAGGTTGACGTATAATATAATACGTTTATTAACTGGTGTCATGTTCCAAAAAATCGTAAGTTTTACCTAAAAATATTTTCAGTTAAGTTCAAAGTTTTGTAAGATATTATTTTTAAAACTAAATATAAATTGCTTAATACAATTACAGTTAAGAAATTATAAGTTAATAATAAGTTGATAATTAGTGAACACTTAGTAATCATGTTAACACTAATAAAAAGGCTAAAGAAAACTTATGATTTTAAAGCTAAGGATAAGATTTTCACTAAAGATGCTTCTGGAACACGATCTCAGGCCTTGTTTGCGGTGAAAGTTTCAAGAATAGACCAACGTTTGACAAGAGCAAATTTTTTACCGAGCTTAAACGGTTTATGCCGTAGGTAACAAACTGGAGAAAGATATAAGTCATTATATTGCAGTTTATGTTTAATGCAATTTTATCTTTTGAAAGGTACACTTAATTATGCGGCATTTTACAAGCCTAGCAACATGGATAACAGGTATACAAACTTTAATTCAGATAAATAGCTCTTTTGCATTGCTATACACCTAACGATATGAACGATGATTTCAATACACTAGATTTAATAAATAAATATTGTTTATAATAGTAATCATTATCATCGCGAATATTATGCTAGCAATTGAATAGCTTACCGATGTGCGTGTGTTCATGTCAACCCTAACCCTGCTAGCAATTGAATAGCTTACCGATGTGCGTGTGTTCATGTCACCCCTAACCCTGCTAGCAATTGAATAGCTTACCGATGTGCGTGTGTTCATGTCACCCCTAACCCTGCTAGCAATTGAATAGCTTACCGATGTGCGTGTGTTCATATCAACCCTAACCCTGCTAGCAATTGAATAGCTTACCGATGTGCGTGTGTTCATGTCAACCCTAACCCTGCTAGCAATTGAATAGCTTACCGATGTGCGTGTGTTCATGTCAACCCTAACCCTGCTAGCAATTGAATAGCTTACCGATGTGCGTGTGTTCATGTCAACCCTAACCCTGCTAGCAATTGAATAGCTTACCGATGTGCGTGTGTTCATGTCAACCCTAACCCTGCACAATGCTTTGTTGCAACACAACATACTAAGAAAGCTAATAAACATATATCATTATTCGCTAATTGACAGTATCTGCTTAGTTCAAATGTATTGTAAAGTAAATAAAATCGAATCTTGGACAATTTTACGTGGGTGGGTGGTTGTGGGGGGGGGGGGGGGGTCTGCCTCTCGGCATTTGATATTGGCACGACTTTTAAAAACTCAATGACGTGCAGAAGCTGCCAATATGTTCGGTCCATTTCGGTTTGTTCGATAATAATAAATTAAATATACACGTATATAATGAAGTGAAAACGATATGTGCATTTAACTTTTTGAAATCGGTAACACGATATGTGTGTAAAGGCCAACAAATATGCAATCCAATAACCTAAAGGAGATACTGGTAAGACTGAAATAGAGCCATAGTATGATAAATATTTAAAAATATGAACCATGCATATTTCTAATATGCTGACCACATTGTACAATGCGTCTAAAATCTCGTATTGACATTCATAGATTACAGTGTTTCACCATACTTTTCCTTACCTAACTTTGGCCTGATTGATTTCCCTTTTGCTGTGCTTGATCTTTATGTATCGACCGGTTGTAAAGGTTTGGTCGTATTTATGCAAAGATTTTTAAAATCTGATTCTACATAAAATAACCAATAGTAAACAATACTTTCAAACATATGCTTCACTTTGCTTTCAATGAATACTCATCCAATAGATGACTATACTATGTACGTATAGTTAAGAAATAATTGACGGGTAATTATTGCGGTAATAACCAACGGGTTGGAGTTCTGATGCGTAGGAATTAAACCCCGAGGGCGATAGCCCGAATGGTTTGATAACAAGCATCGGACCGATAATCGATTTCATTGTGTACCACAATATAATGCCGAAAATAATACCAAAACCTGAATTCACTCTGTCAAACCTGTCATTTGAAATATTTTTCACAGAAAATGTATACATAATTTTCAAATAAATACCAAACTCTTGGTAGCTATTGGTTATTTTGTCTACTGATATCGCTAACATAGACATAAGAATAAAAACGTGTACAACTTTTGACAACAAACATATATTGAATGAAATCTTAATTTTAAGTTTAAAATCAAAGTGAAGGTCAATTGTTATGCATCTACTGTGTATAAAACAATGAACACATTTTAATTGTTTTAGTCAAAGTTCAATGACATGTCTTTTACTACTAAAATGATTTAAATTAAGGTTTTATTTGCTTCAGCTGCAGATGAAACCCCATGCTCCAAGTGACAAACTTGATGGACAAGATATACTACGCCCTGTAGCGCAATGTTGCTGGATTTATGTTCGAGACAAGGAACCGGCGAGTGTGTGCAGATCCTTCATGAAAATAGTATAATATTACAAATTGTAGTAAATTCTCGGTATTAGTTTTGTGTCACTCTACTGCAGTAAGGCTGTTATTGCAAAACAATATTTTTTAAATTAACAGTTTTTTGCAAATGTTTAAATGTTTTACCATCCACCGGCTAATTTACCATCAATTCCCACTACACTAGTCATAAGTGAGTAGGTGCGGCCATCCCAACAATATAGCCGACGAATTCGTAACAGCTTTCCAATACTTATGCCAAATTCAATAAGGGAATAACAGATTGCACAAAATAAGAGCTTTCGTATATGCGCGATGCTTTTGAAATGAATTGACAAAACATTTGACTTGATATTAAAAAGCTATAAATTTCATGTTTTGCAGCGATGTAAATGAACACACTTTTGAGTGTTTTCATTTATATTTGTACACTATAGACACAGCAATTCTATAAATAACAATTGTATCTAAGACAATTCTCCTACCAGAGGGATAGTCTATATTGAGTGCGTAAAGCCCATACGCTCACTCGCCTTCAGGTCCCTGTAGGGTCAAAGTGACAATGTATAGTAGAAAAGGCAAGATACTTAAAATATTTCATTCTCGACACACATGTATTCTTTACACATCAACGAGATATATCGAACTATACATATTTTAACATTTTAGATGCCTGCATACTTCGAACAAAAATGTACCGGTAAATACAGTTTCTTGCCGTGTATGTTTCGAATTGTCTATGTATACATTACTGTGTATGCATCATGCCCTGTGTTGCTGAATATATTGTTTTCATTTCATTACATAATCCTTAATTAACCGAAATCATATATAAAGGGTTGATGTTTAAAAATCACATATTTATTCTATTTAGTAACGTATATATTAATTTATATATAATGGTATGTTAGGAGGCGTAAACTACTAGTATTTTTTAGTATTTGAGTATTGTATGCCATTCGGATCTAGTCTTCGTTACATTGTTTTGAATATTTATGCCGGAAATTTAATTAGCATTCCTTATTTGCAATATTACCACATACGCCGAATATCTTTTTAAAAGATATTTCTTGTTTAAATTAGCCGATGCACATTAAGCTATAGGGAAGGATTTCGATTGTTGTGACAGTGGTTACTGTATACCGCATAGGGGAGGTAACCGCTTCGAGGAGTTTGTCGTTGGACAACATTTAATTCCCAGTAATATATTGGCATACTGCCTTTTTTGTTCACTTTTGTGTAGCAATCTTAGATTAACTTGATATTTTGATGTTCATATACATGTAAATTAATAACAAACTTGTTGTGAACAAACCAATTATAGCGGGTTCGTTCTGGTCCTGTTCAATGACGAATATCTGTCAAAACAATAAATTAACCTAAACATTTTTTACATTTTTACTCGCGTTGTTTGCTTTATGTTTTATTTGTCACACTACATGTACACAAACAATTTCGTTGCTGCTCAATAAATTCACTTACATTTGTATTCATAATCAAACATACTAAGATTTGTCGATTGGCCACGGCTCTGAGCCAATGTCCACAATGATATGGGTATATAAGGGTTGCTTGGTAACTGATATCCTCTTGTAAACACGATTACTCAGACCGTCCTTCAGCATTCGTTTTTCTGCGCTCTTCAAAAGTGTGTGCCTGCAAATAACAAAGCATGCACGTTAAAGTTATTGTGTTTAAGATAAGTCGATGCACATAAAGACATCGACGAATATCTTAATTGATATACGCCAGACAGTAAACACTTGAAAAGATTGGTTCACAGGCTATAACAAGCGAAACAAGCAAGTAAAATACCGCGCATTATTAGGCTCCATTTATTTAATTGTATCATTGGTTTTCCTGTACTTTGGTACAAGTTCATTATTATTTATGTGTCACAAATCCTCAGCAATCGAAACATGAACTTGTCGTGATGGCATTGTGCATGAACGAGGAGTCTGTGTTAGATTATTCGGAAACTTATGAAATGACCGTTGTTATATTTAGTTTATGCTCTGCTTGCATTTAATATATGACATTGTACTATTAATAAGAGTTCTCTCCTCCTGCTGCAGCTGGAGTTTCACTTTGTTTATATGTTTAACACACGCCAATTTTAATCATTTTACTACCTGAGGTATGGGTATGGAATGGTGGCCGGATTGTGTGGTATCATCCTGTATCTCGATGTCTCTGCGGATTGTCGACACACTCCTAATCCTACGTGAATCAATCTGTGAAAAAAACATTCACATTAGTATCATCTGTTTTTATTTTATTTTAGAATCATCTTAAAAATAATATAATATGATACTAACTGAGCCAAATGGCCTATCGATTGAAGTAGTCGTTGATGTTTCTTCTGTTAAATGATAAATGTTAAATAACCGATAATATAAAACCTTTAATATCCAGTCGAATGAAAAATAAAAAAGTTACTCTTGCCCACAGCAGAGTTCCAATTTGTTTTGACAACATTTACGTAATTAGTATGTAAGTGATTTGATGTACATTACAAGCAATTATTTACATGTATGATATAAAATAATCTAAGTATGTAAGTATTATGTAGTGTAGTGTCCCCCACCCCAGTATTGATTGGAATAACCATTCACCGGCACAAAGTGCTGTGGTCGAAAGGCTAGGGCGCCGCCCACTAAAGTTTGGTATGGCAATCTGTCGGTTTTATAACAAAAGTATTTGATACAAAAACATACGTGACACATCTGCATTTTCAACAGAATTCATAATTTTGACATTACAAACACACTTTTCAGTTGAGGGAGGTGACCGATTTTCTATACAAAAACAAATTTTACAAGCCATGTAGCATTGCGGATTTTATTCGGTTACAATTGAAAACACAGAGGTTTGATCATCATATATTTAGATGCAATTGACACTCGTGTGTTTCGTGACGTTTTTTTGGTGTTGTTTCCTTTCATCTTAATTTGACAAACAAGAAACATTTTCTTGGAACATATGGTAGTTGCGTTTAACACCTAGATTTAAATTGGTGCATTTCTTACCGATATTTTCGAAAAGTGAGTATTGCAGAACTGCATCAAGAATAAATTAGCTATACAACTATATATATACCTATAATTGAAAACATCCACTGCGACTGATAGGTGTTTAGGCCATTCTTCACAAGTGTAAACGCTCGTGTGTGTCTCTGGAACTATGTCGACGTCGTGGAAAATGTAGCAGTCGAAAGAAGAGCTGGCAGATGCTTCGAAGAACCCGGCATTGATGAGCCTACCCTTATTAAAAACGCCCGAACCGAACTGAAACATTCACCAGACATTGCTAAGCCCAGGGTGTGTAGATTGTTAGTTGATCGGATCCCGTGACACGATTGTGATACAAATAATTAACTATAATCAGTTTTATAAAGATGTAAAACATCGACAAATCCCATTGTACACGTTCTTTTTTTTATACCTTTGACCTTTTTATATTTTACTCTACTTCAAAATCACTTTAAATTTTGCAAAATATCTGACAATTTCAATAAATAAAACAAAAACATCTTTTGTTATTTCCTTGGACCTAACAAACGGTTTAACGAAAAATGTAGTATTTACTGAAAACGTTGAGCAGTGCACAAATAATACATAATTCGATTGTATCTGATATAGAAATGTGTAGCAGATAAAACAGCTTCACGCTTAACCCTCGAATATATATACGGACGTGTTTGACAGACAATATTTAGAAATACATTTTAATCCATTTCCATAACTGTCTTTTATCTCAATTGACATCACTAAGAAACAAATTATTTTCATTTGTAACTGTCTTGCTTTAAATGTCGTTTAGTGATAACACTGGAGTGCGGAAATACTATTGTGATCCTTTATTTGAACAAAACATTCCCTGTACTATGGTATTTATTCTATATTCGTATAAACATGCTATCCTTAATATCTGTTCCATTTGCTACGGTATTCATTCTATACTCGTGTAAGCATGTTGCCCGTAATGTCTGACTTTACCTGTTCAATGACGAATATTTGAAAGCCCAATTTTTGTATCTTCAGCAACGGTATCAAGTTAGTAAGCAATATTCTCAGATGCGGCTGGCGTCCACGAAATGGAATGATAACTGCAATCCGTTGCCTAGCAATACATCTATTCGGTGACCATATCCCACCAGACTTTAACTCGTTTGCCTGGCTTAAATTTTGGTCTATAATAGACAATAATCATTCATATTATGTCACAAAATATGTACATTATATATACTAAATTATACATTACATACAAAAAGACAGTTGAATTTTAAATATGACAACAGTATTAAATTAAGACGACACTTTTGTAAATAGGAAATGCTATATTTCATTTTTATTTTATTACTATGTCGCTTTACTACGCAATAACGGACGTACGAACTGCGCTCGTTCTTGTTCTGGCTGGCTTAAAGTTACAACCGTGTGTACAAATTATGACTTCAATGTATTTAGCCAGTCGCGATGTATAAATACCTAAAGTAATCATTATTTCATAGCAATATAATGCGCTTTACTCATTTACAGTGCTACAAATAACATTTCTAATTTTACCATAAAACGTATTACGTACTGCGAAAGTGCTAAATAACACTTGCCATCTTGCCATCTAAATATGCGCAGCACAGATCCAGATCAAGGTTCGTGCTTTTGTTCGTCAGGTCATTGCACAAAATACCTTTCCAATCAGAAAGCCGTTCACGTATAAACCGATGATCATGAACAGTGTATAAAGAGTACAGAAAATATAATAAAGACATTTGTAGCAACTAGGCACATACATGTGTATTTCAAGAGTAAAATCATTTTCCGTACACTCATGTTTAGTATTGTACACAACAGCAAAGTGAAATGTGCAGACTGAAATTTAATGCAACTATTGTCAATGACTTGTTTTACGTGTATTTGCATGACGCTATCAATTCGTTTACATTGCAGTTTCTATAAATTGGCGTTATCGCATGCGATAGATCGAGGAGTGAAAACCAGAAAGCACCAACAACTATTGATTACAATTGGCAGTTGGTACATTCTGGTTTCAACTCTCGATATAATGTGCACATATATATCACATTTCTAGCTTCGACCAAACTCCTCACAGAGGTCTAACCTTCTACGCTGCTTTGACCACTACCGACACAAGTTACTCGTACAAATTTGGATGAAGATTTGTGACATATCACCTGAAACATTTCCAAAATCATTTTATCTCAAAGTCGATGTACAATAAATGTTTCTACATTTCTTCTCAAGATATTTCTTGTACGCCCTGTTCCCCAAATATATTCTTTCAAACCACCATAGCTGCATTAGAAAACACGTTTTGATTATGCTAATGCCCGATGAAGTTGCATTTTGTTTATAATTTCATACTGCTCTAAATGCCAATTAACCTGTCAGACCTCTCAGTTTTCAAGATTTTCCCAAGAAAAGAACGACTGTTTGAGGATAAGAACGATGCAATACATGCAATTCAACAACGCTGCTTCGTCGAGCAGATAAGAAACAGGTATATCTTAAAGGGTCTTATTCACCGGTTTTCGTACTTTTAAGAAATGTTGTAAAATGTCTTAACGTAAGAGAAATTACTCAAACATCCGGACTAATTAACACTAATTAATTCTTCGTCAAAGAAGACAAATAAAATAGAAAAATATTCCTCTGACGGGCTCGACTCCACGACCTTCGGATCAAGTCTAACACGCTCAAAAACTTTTCAAATGGTAATAAATTATTGTGTTGTACTGTTAACGCTATGTAAGTGACACTCGTGTTTGAAAAATATCGAAAAGCGTTACAAATGATATTTTTTATGGAGTGTTATTTCGCTCCTTTCGCTCCATTTCTTATAGAATAGTTTTCTCTTTGGAATCGATAACGAAACATGGAAATTGTCAATATGCCATTATGTGAAAAGTTCCCTTTAAGATTTTTTAGATGTACAAAAACTAGTGACTCAGACCACTAGATAAACACGTGTATGCATCATATAAAATATCGTTATTCTGCTGTAACTTAATTATTTTCTTCCATACTTGTTTCTATCGTAGAACGACATAAACAGATATTTTAAGCTAACATCAGTGTTTTGCACATGTGTACACTTCAATAAATTATGGTTGGCCAGTTCCGTATGCTAAAGCAATCCAATGGAAGAAATAGAGGATATTTGTTGGTGTTGTAGACGAATATCGATTTTAGTTCACGAGTGATCATAGAAAATATATTTTCTATGATCGCGAGTGAAACCAACAAATGTTCTATTTATTCCACGCTTGTTTACGTCTTTTTGTAACCTTTTAGGTGCCATCTAAATGCGCTTAATTCGAAAATATTGCGGGAATTATATAACGTCATGACGTCAAAATAATGACGTCATTTCACAATTTGAGTTTGGCATCGTTGACGGTCCGTTTCATTTACTGTTTTAAATCGGGAACCAGTGTGAAAACAGTGAAAATTACAAAAGTGGTAATTGTCACTGTTTTAAACAGTGAATTACCGACTTTATTTCGATGATATTTCCCTATAAATCACTAAAAAGCATAAAATAACATTTTATATATACTGTATGTATACAAACCACTTTTTTCATTCTAAAAAACACGCAGCAACAAAGTGCTCATAGTTTTAAAACTGTTATCAAATTCACCAGATTTGCATTTCTGTAAGGACTCCTTCCAAAACGATATTTTCTTTATCAGGTTCACGCTTGTTGAAGCACATTTAAACTAACAATATTTCAAAATCTTGCTTAGAGATACAAGTAGTTTGGTTGTTAGCAGTACCTAGGAGTGTTCTCCCGTATACAAATAAATTAATCTTAGAAAAACTGATAAGTGCACCCAAATCAACTATTTATTAGCAATTGACACCACTTAGCTCTTCAAAACTCTGCGTATCCATGTGTCATTGCAAAGCCAAAATCCCACGTTTGCTCATGGTTTGCATTTTTTAGCGCATTTCTGTTATGACACGTTACTAAAGGCATTGCAAAAATTGTTCCGTATTCTAGACAGCTATCGAATAGTCGCTGGACTAAGTTTATACTACGGAGATCTAAAATACCGTAGACATTTTCATATAATTTCAATAAAAAAAAAAAATATGTAATATGAATTAGGATACTTATAGAACATTGTACACAGCCCACTCAACCATGGTAACCATGGTGACGTCTATTCGTATTACGACACATTTAACTTTTTAATTAAGGTTACAATATACTAATTCCAATCCTTATGTAATTTGATGTAAAAGCGTTTACCTGTTACCAAAAATAAATGCAACATTTTGCAAAGAGGGATCCTCATAACCATACTTTTTCTTAAAGAGAATGATAAGCTGAATTGATTTAAGCAATAAAAATGGTATGTCATGTAATATGTAAGAAAGAACTCGACACTAAACAAAGTTGACTGTTTTATCACCATCTTTTTTACCGGCTACTTTCTAGTTGAATGTAATCCGCCTCAGCGCAAGTGTCCTACTGTAGTATCCAATATCGAAGGCCGGTGTGCTATGCTTATTGTTATATGACAATTGCTAATTTCCAAATGCGAATTGCTAATAGTCAATTGCTAATTTCCAATTGCCACTTGCTAATTGATTATAGCCAAATGCCACATGGTTATTTATTTGGCGATTATCAGTTATCAATTAGCAATTGGCTTTTGGCAAATAGTATTTGGCAAATAGCATCTGGCAAATAGCAAAAATAAAACTTCTGTTGTTTGTTTGGCAATTTTTAGTTATCATCTAGCAATTGGCATTTGGCAAATATCAATTGGCATTTGGCAAATAGCAATTGGCAATTAGCCAAAAAAACAAAACAACTTGTGGTGTTTGTTTGGCAATTATTAGTTATCATTTAGCAATTGGCAAATAGCAATTGGCATTTGGCAAATAGCAATTGGCATTTGGCAAATAGCAATTGGCATTTTGCAAAAGCACAATTGGCAATTAGCAAAAAGACAACTTCTGTTGTTTGTTTGGCAATTATTAGTTATACATTTAGCAATTAGCATTTGGCAAATAGCAATTGACATTTGGCAAATAGAAATTGGCAAAAAGCAAAAAGCATGGCGCACCGACCTTCCATACTCCAATCTTAAAACATATCAGTGATTTATTAGTGCACACCAATGCCAATATCTCAAAAAAAAGAATATCAAAGCAAGTGCCTAAACCTAAAAACTTAAACGTGTTGATTTATTTAGAAAGTGCAGTCCTACATGTCTTATTTATTTAGAGTAATGTCACCACAAACTGTTCATTCTGTAAATAACAACTTAGGAAGGCGTAAACGTTATCAATATATGTGTTATATAGTACATTTATAGGGATGCGCAGAACATTCTATTACTTCATGTTTTACAATACAAGTTAGAAACCAAATAACAACAGTAATTAAGGCACACATCTTAAATAGCAATATGTATCTGAAATAGTTAATTCGGACAATGTAAACTTGTTCATAAGTGATCAATGCCTGATACGATACCGTACAAGACGTGTGTGGCGTCATAACGGCGTATGCTTTTTCTGTGTCGCTGCCAAAAAACAACAAGTGAACATGTTTATAGATTATTTATCCATCTTATGCATCGAAACACCTTTAACCGCATGTGCTTTTTATTTTCCATTTCCATGTTGTGATTTATTTTTAAACATAACGTTTGGTATGTTTTCTGTTTGCTTCACCGTGTTCGTATTGTGCAGTTCATTATGGGCATTTCGGTGTTTTTTTTAATTACGTACATCTATAAAAAAAAAAAAAAAAAAAAAAAAAAGGTTTATCTACAGTAACTGATGATGCTGCTAGAGCTTCTTATCATTTCTGTTTGACTTTTTTTTTACCACCATATCTTGAAGGGCAAAATAATCGTAGCAACATGCATCACAAAACCATATACAATTTTAAAAATTGCCCATACATGACCAGGATTGGTTTTCGATTCATCAAATTTGTTAGTGTACGTCATGGTTACATCGAGTTAAACAAAACGACAAAACACGCTTCGTATTTGAAAAGTTGTCAGAGCTTGCTAAATCCCGGTGAAGATCAATGTTTAAATGATTTAATCGAAGTTCAAACAACGCGTGTGTTTGTTTGCATGCATTTGCATGTTTTTGCACGTGCTGATAACAGCTGTAATCTGTTGTTGCATGTTAATCCTTACTGCACCTCGTGAACGTTGCATTTTTTGCAAATGCCTGTTGTTGGGGCCCGAGGGGCGTAGCTTCCTTTAGGCCCTATAGGCACTTGCCTATACATTATTTCCAGGGATTAAAATTTTAAATATGCGTAAAATGCAATAAAAACAAGAGGGGGATGGGGGGTGAGGAGACCTTTCTTGGCTGTGTTGAAACTTCATTGTTTAACGAGTCGATTACGTCAATATAAAATAAATTTCATGAAACGCACGCTTATTTTACAACTATTTTGTAGAATCGGGGTTTAGCTGACGTTAGTTGTTTGTATAAACATGGTTGGCCCAAATTATCGCTTACAGCGTCATTTTGTAGATTCACCTATTGTGCCTATACCTTTTTTGAACCCAAGCTACGCCCCTGGCCCGTAAGTGATCATTTCAATCATATCACATGGTAAACATCTGATTGCATCGGCTTTGTTAAAGGCACTAACAATTTGATTCACGTTAAACTAAAAATTAAAAGTTTAATGTTGATATAACAAACATATAAGATAATGCATTATGATTTAAAAACTTATACACATTTTCATAAAATAAGTGGAATTTGAACGGTTGGAAGTTCAGTTTGGTGTTTACATTTTCAACACTACAAAATTAGCCGAGGTTACTCTTGTTTTATGTAGAATATCGTGCAGCTCACCGAATGTTAACGCTGAACAGTCGGATTTAATCCGCATCGCTACGAAATTCGGCAGTAAATAAAGCTAGTGTTTGTAAACAGTTTTACTTGGAGGATCAGCATTTTTGCATTAAGAAGTATCGAACAACCCAAATGTTTCTGACATAGGTTATGCACTAACTTAAACATATGCTATGACAGACAATAAAATAACCATTTTATTGAAGAATCTGAATTTGGCCATTTTTCACCTTTTGTGCGGCTTTAAGAGATTGTGTGTTTAACCGAGATTGTAAACAATGCTAGTGAAATTAATGGAAAACACACATGAAGCATTCACTTCGATAAAATGATACAATGGATGGCACCCGCAAATAACAATAGCTTTCAAAGTAGAATAGCTTTAAACTCATAGTTATTTGATTTTACCTGAGTAATTATCCTAACATTGACAATTCTGCGTGCTTTTCAATGTTTCACACAAACTGTTATAGTCCAAGACAGCATTTTATAGCTGACCATACTCGTATAATGGTTGTTAGAATGCAAAACTGTACAGTAGTAGGTTGCTATGATACAAAAATGTACAGTAGTAGATGCTTCAGAAGGCTATTTAATGCCAAGTGTCGCGGCCCATTGTCCCCTAATATGCTGCCAAGTATCAATATCGCCGGATGTACCGTTTTGTGCCCAAAGTCGCCTAATACGGTATATACGGAACATTGGTTTTAATTAGCAATTTATTGAGAAATATATTAAATATATTTCATCCAAACGTGGCAGTCAATCGGCTGGAATGGGACCGATGCTGCCTGCCCAAGGTCTCCGCCCAGGTGAAGTCAATTCATAATGTTAGGAAGGCGTTAACTTTATTAATATGAGGCGCGTCGTGGGAAAACCGGACTTAATGCATGTGCGTAAAGTGTCGTCCCGGATTAGCCTCTACAGTCCGCTCAGGCTAATCCGGGACGGCACTTTCCGCTTTTATGGTATTTTCTGTATCAAGGAAGTCTCTTCTAAACATAAATCCACTGTAGGCGGAAAGTGCCGTCCTGGATTAGCCTGTGAGGACTGCACAGGCTAATCCGGGACAACACTTTACGCACATGCATTAGGCCCGGTTTTCCCACGACGCGCCTCATATATATATATGTGTTATACAGTACACTTATAGGGGGTAAATAGATGCGCAGAAAATTCCCTTATTTCATGTTTTATCGAGCAATTTAGAAAGCAACTAACAACAATAATTAAGGCACACATCTTAAATAGCAATACGTATCTAATATGTATCTGAAATAGTAAATCCGAACGCACATTGACGCTATTGACACAACATGTTCACCTTTACACAATGTGTTCAATTTGATTTGAGAAAATGTATTAAACCATTATGAATTTAATATATAGTTGACTTAGCATTTCGTTGCTGTTTGAAACCCCTTTATATTAGTTTCAGGATACAATATTTCTAATTATAATGCGGTTATAATCACCAAGCCAATCATAATATTCAAAATTACATTATATTGAACTATGCAATATTTAATACTAAATGTATTCAACTATGCCATATTCAACATAACATGTATTCATCTATGCATATGTGCAGTGAGTGCAGTGTAATAAAGTGAACAAAAAAATGCTGTTTTATCATTATGTGATTTTTATGCGTTTTGGTATCACAAATCCCGCGATAACAGGGCGATACATGTGTGCAAGAACACTGTTATTTGCAACTCATTAATCATGTGTCAAACTGTGCAAACAATGCATTGACGCAGCAAGATAGCAGCTCAATACTTTCTGTCGATTAAGCCATTATGGTCGGCAAGTCTGGTATTTCCCAAATTGGTTGCATTTTTTTTTTTCACTCAAGAATGTGGTATGTGAACGTTTTTGTAACGACTAAAAATCGTATGAAAATTTAATGTATGTTTCTATACAAAATCGTGTTCAGGTTTGATCTATTCGCTCATATTCACCAATCATTGACACATGAGAAAATACTTTAATACAGCTTTGGCATTGTGAAAACAATTCTTATTAATTGTATACAAAATATAAACACTCGTTCAAAAGCGACCCTATTTTTGTTAATACTTTGCATATTATTAGTATTGATTGATTCTACACAAGTTATATTTTTTCTGGACTTTGTTTACTTAATTTATGTTCAATCCACACACATGTGTCTTTAAGGATTGACCTGTGTGCATTTATTTTATGAATTCAGGTCTAATAACTCCAAAACGGAAGTCACATCCTCATGTTAGTGAGTTAGATAATAAGCACATATGGATGAGTGCAGGATGCCTAGAATTTGTACAATACAGTTTAAATGATATGTTTTGGTATCAATTTAAAGTTACATATGTAAGCAATAAGAAACAAGAAATGTCTTTTAAAAAAAGACAATCGGCGTTGAAATTAATATTGAGATGTCATTGTTTGCCCTTAATCTAATATAATTGGACCAAGATGATCGGTTACGTGACTTCTCGGACCCGATATTTTTCGGTCCCTACTTAGGAGACTTCTCGGACCCCAGATTTTTCGGTCCCTACTAAGGAGATTTCTCGGACACTAGATTTTTCGGACAATATCAGAAAACTTATCGGCCCCAAAATTAATTTGAGATAAACTCAATCATTGTTAATATCTGTACCGTAAATAAACCGATTAGATACCGCCCTATGTTTCCACCAGTGATACATGAATAAGCTAAATGCTAGTAATTTACGTAAACATAATTAATACATGAATTTGTAAGGCAAATTTAACAAATTAACATATATGAGACAAGTGTACATAGTTATTTTAAATAATATACTATATGTATCATTAGTATTGCACATAGTGTGTTCATGTTACGCAAATGAAGTTAAAGTAACATGAATAACGTTTCGACGTATTACGAGACTTCTTTCACCACATTTTACTGATAGAAAGATGTTTAACATTTTTATGGATAGCATAAGAAGCTGATAGAAAGGTGCAATTATAAATCATTCTTAATTAAACAAAACCACAATTCAAATATAAATTAACAAGCGCAGTAACTTTATAAATTCTCCATTCATTGAAATTCTCGGGTTTTCGATTCTCCAGACGCTAACTGTTGCGTGTGTATTTATAACAGCTTCACCGGGCGCTATTTTTAGAAAGATTCTTCTGCTGGAGTTTTACTTAGATTTCATTCGGAACTCACGCGCTATAGGTTTTTCGGCGTAGCTGTCTAAGATCACTTTTGACCCAGATTTTCTTGCGATAATTATGCAGCGGGAAAATTGAATGCCAATAGAATTGGGCAAATTTTCTAATTCTAGGGAATGCAAATTTAAAACAATGGTTTAACGTATACCAATAACTGTTGCATACTTTTGGGGATTAAAAATTTACATAATTGTTTACATAAGCGGTTAAAATGAAGTGATACACACATCTTCAACGTATACTCTACAACTGAGGCTAATTATGAACGTATTTTCTCATTGTATGCCATAAACAGAATTCTATATTCATTCACGTAACGAAATAACTATTTTGTTTAGGCTACATTTATATAAGCTGTACGCTCTATAAATAGCAATTGTGCAATGTTCCCATTCATAAATCTCAGTCACAGTGTTGCCGTTCCATGTAGCCCATTGATTCTAGCGAGTTCATCACATTCCAGAAACAGTAGTGTCATTCTAAAAATAGCGCGCGTAGCTAGCAACCGTTGTATAGCTGTGTTAATATACTCGTACATGCATCAATAATAGCGTTCAGAGAATCATAAACCTAAACATTTCAATAAATGGGGAATTTATATTTATAAACTTACTGTTAATTTGAATTTAAATTGTGGTTACGATTTATTAACGATTATTTATAATTGCATCTTTCTATCAACTTCTCCAGTATATGTTATTTAATCCATAAAAAGATGCTACATTTTCTATAGAAAACATGTTATGAAAGAAGATTCGGAATACGTCGAATTGTTATTCGCGTAGCATGAATACACAATTTGCAATACTAATTATACACGGGAACCCCTTATATATCATATTTCTACTGATCTAATTTAAAATCGTCATAGTCTAATGAATTTTTATGTTGCGTTATCAAATATAAAGTCTTAACATTTCAAAAATCGCTGAATGTTCCCTTACTATTGCTTTTTATTGGGATACACAGTATAATGCTTATTTGACTTCAAATCGTTATTATATTAGATAACTAACATGAATGGTACATTACTTGTACTATAAATCACTATATAGACTCGTCTGATACATAATAATTTTAATTCATTCCCGAAATTATTTTCTGACATTGTTAATTTGTTAAATTGGCTTGACAAATTCAGATAAAAATTATGTTAACCTAAATTATTTTGGTTATTCATATATCACTGGTGGAAGCATGGAGCTGTATGATTGGTTTATTCACAGCATAGATATTAATTATAATTTTATTTAATTTTTAAATTAATAAATTTATCTCAAATTAATTTTTGGGTCCGAGAAGTTTTCTTATAGTGTCCGAAAAATCTGGGGTCCAATAAGTCTAATATTGGCGGGGACCAAAAAATGTGGGGTCTGTGAAGTCACGTAACCGATCATCTTGGCCGTCTGTTTAGGTAATTTTTAAATCTCAATATTAATTTCAACGCCGATTGTCTTTTTTTTAAAGACATTTCTTGTTCCAATATTGGAGCGCGTGCGGGGGGTACAAACAGTGTCAGCCATTTTTGGGACAACGGATCATGTCTGATTTTTCGTCACATTCAGTTGCGGATTTAAATACGTATTTGAAAGACAGAGGTGTTTCTTTTAGTGGACGTCGAAAGGCAGAGCTTGTGCAGCTATGTAAGACAGCAGAAGAACTTGATATAGCTGTAGACCCGGATGGATTGTCTGAAAATAAAGAACTTGATATAGCTGTAGACCCGGATGGATTGTCTGAAAATAAAGAACTTGATATAGCTGTAGACCCGGATGGATTGTCTGAAAATAAAGAACTTGATATAGCTGTAGACCCGGATGGATCGTCTGAAAATAAAGCACATGATGTATTGTCGCAGAAACTATTCACAGGTGACTGCATTCTAACCTCTCCACATCTGCTTGAAGGGACTCCTGATATATCCATTCATCCCGCAGTCAGTATTTTTGACATATACAACTATCTTATATCCTATGAACAATTTAACCATGCCAGTCTCCGGGAATATCACACGTTGGAGGGATTCTGCATGTTTAAAGATGGCTATGTTCTGCAGCTGGAAATAGTCTCCTACGATGGGACCGGTAGGTTATATTAATGCGTACACATGTTAATTTGAGTAAATTGCTACCTAACATAATGGTTTAAACAACTGGAGTGGTCAGTAGATGAATAGTTCGTAAACAGAGGTACAAACATTTAAATAATATTTGGTAGCAATGCCACTGTGTTAAGTAAACAAAGATGTACATGTACTCATTAATCCTAACATTTTCTCATAAATCCTAACATTTTCAAGGTAGATAAACCGGTTAGGGACCGGAATCTATATGCATCGGGACACTAGTCATAATTACTACGTTCTACCCATGTTAGTTTATTCTTACAGCAAATATCTTAATTATTCATTAAGAGCAATACAGTCTTCCTTGCCTTTTACTACTTACTTTTAAGACAGAGTACAGAAACCAGTAAAATGGAGCAGCTGGTGCTGGACTCAAACTGACAAGTACCAAGATAATAGTTTTGCAATCTACTATTAGAGTTATGACATGATTATGGAGATGTACATTTATGTATTACAATTATATATAAAATTATAGTACATATACAGTACATTATATATATAAATATATAGTACATTATACATAGTAATACATTAGAAATCATTGTGATAGAATGTATACATAATGGAAGTACCATTTTGAACTTAGTCAATAGCCCCGCTTTTATGTGTTTCGTTCAATTTGATATTACATTAATTTTCATTCTTTCAGACTTTGTTGCCATCAAATCCAATGTGAAACAGAGAACAAATGATAAAGACCCTGTGTCGAAGAAAGGCTTCTACAGCTCTTGGATCAGATTGAAGAAAAGTTCTGAAGCATGCATACATTCGGCATACTGTACTTGCAAAGGAGGGTAAGAGCAAACAATGTAACTTTAATTTCACTGCAGATACAATAGTAAAACATTTTTATATGACCTTATACGCATTTTGGTCCTTAAGTCAATAAAATTATGCACAGCCAAGTGCAATACACATAACACATGACTAGTATGTCATAGATATGTTTAGAAGTATTAAAGCTATCTGGCAGAACTGGAATAGTCAGTGCTGACATTATTTTTTATACAGTAAATAACAGGATTAAGATTTTCAGAGACACACAAAACATAGTTAAAACAAACCAGTAATTATTTATCAAGTTTAGTGTGCCTATAACAAACAAATATTTAATGTAGTCGAAATAAATTCACATATAATGAGACATGTACACTTTTTCAGAATTGATGGGTGCTGTCGCCATGTGGTTGCCACATCATTTAAGATCAATGACTACCAGAATGACTCTGAGAAAAGAAGCTGTACACACATGCTTGCAGCTGGGTTCGGAGATCTAGCCAGGCTGAAACCATTGGAAAGCCTATTCCTGAAGCAGACCTTGACACTTCAGATCTTAACTTTTTACAATTTGCCAAATTTCAACTTATAAAGTGATGTAATAAGTATTTGATTACCCTCAATTTTTAGAAGAAATATGATAGCAACAGAGCTCTAAAATTAATTGCATGTGTAAAAAAATATCGTACGCCTAGATTCTGATAACAACTTGATTACATAACTCTTGTTTGCATTTAATGCAAGTCTTGAAACGTTTTGCACCTTGGCTGTTTAGTTAAAGCAGTGCTTGCAAAGTTTTAAGTGCCCATTTCTGTGACTAAGCGATCATAAAAAAGTCGAGCATGCTGTTGTATTGATAGCACTTGTAAAGTTGAATGTTCTTTAAAGCTGAATCAGTTGCAGTTAGCATGGCGTGAAATATTGATGTCAATTCAAGTACTAACTTTTTTAATGCCTAACAAGATGTTTTAATCTGAATTCTACATAATTTTTTTCCATGATGATCTTTCCTATATTTCGGTTCCACTCCAAGACCTCTTTACTCACCATTACCAGAGCAAACACGTAAACCAGACCCAGCTCTCTTCTTGGAAAAACTGAAGGTACTCTGCCCTTCAGCTTGTGGCCTGAGATTGCAATACATCTACACAGATGAGGTTGAAAGCCCCCCTCCATTGACTGTGGAAACACCAATGGAAAAGATTAATCAGTTCAGGGCACAGCATGTTTGTTGTAACGACAGCTGTAACTGTGCAAACATATTTATTTTTTATCATTTATGTTACACTGACATTGAGCGAAATGAGATTGAAAAGTGCACCCGTTGTCAGTCAACAAACAAACATTGGCATGATATGAGGAAAGGATTGCTTACTGCCTCCAATTTTCACCAGATCTGCTGTTCTACAAACTCAAGTAACACTGCAACACAACTTTTGAAAGGAGGGTCACTGAATGAAAATTGCTTACCAGCACTATTTTGTTTGGCAGACGATATGAATCCAAAGCAAGAGAACTGTTTTTAAAGGGTCGCAGATTTAGGCATCGCCAGTGTAAAGTAGATGTTCCAGGACTTGTTATGAGTGTTGACACACCCGTTTTAGCATGTTCTCCAGATGGCATTGTAGATTGCAATGTGTGTGGAAGATTCTTGATTGAAGTGAAATGTTTGTTCAGGTACAAGTGCTTTCATCCGAACAATGCTTTAAATCTTTCGAACATATGCACAAAAGACGAAAATGGAAAACTTCAGTTGAAACGCTCTCATAAGTATTATGATCAAATTCAGGGGCAAATGGCCATTACTGGTGTTAAAAAAGTGTCTTAGTATGTTACACACACTAAGGAATTTCTACTGTTGATGTTGAATTTGATGAAGACTTTGGGAACTTATCTGTGGTTAAAATGTCACAGTTCTATACAGATGTGTATTTTCCCATGTTAAAGTCATTATGATTTAGAAGAACATTGCCATTGTGAAAAGTCTATGAGCCTAGTATGGATGTTTGTGTAAGGATCTTGTTAGTGTTACAATTTGATCCCTGTTTGTTATTGTTCAAAACAAGTATTGCCATACATTTATTATTCACATTACTGGATTATGATTATTGATATACTTAACAATATTAATAGAACATATAATTCTATATTATATTAAAATAGAAGATAAAAACTGACAAAATGGTTTATGACAAATTTTATTGTTTGCCTTTTTATATATCCATTTTTTATGTTGATGTATACAGTACATGGCAATAATTTCATACATTAATTATAAGATATATTCACTGTACAATGTAAAACTTGTCCATTGCCTATGAAAAAGGCAGACTTTTTGGAGCTGTTAACACTTTTTGTATTAATACATTGAGACTGAATAAGAATGTTCAAACTAGCATGATGTCTTCAATATTTAACTATATTTCACAATTACTTTATTTAAATATACTTTTCAACTGAAACTTTGTAGATTGATTTGTTTACTATGTGAATTGATGTAATAAATTCAACAACTAACACATGTATGTTCATAATGCTTCCTTGTTCCTTTTGGCTCTGTGCACAGAGCTTGACTTTGTAATTCAAGACTGTCAAGTTATGCTAAACATGGCTGAAAATTGCACAAAACAGCAACAATTGTTGTTATTTGTCGTAGAAGAAATCTAAATTTCAAAGGAATTATGCCACTAAAAATCTTAAATGTTTTCATTCTTCTAATTGCTATTCGACATGAATGCGCACGCTTGCTATTTTTCTGGACCTACGAACTGCCTTGTGGCTCAAAACTTTGCCATGTGTAAACGTGGGAATGTTCAGCGTAGCTTTTTTTGGAAGCAATAAATGTCTAATATTGAATCCTCTGTCTGCCATTATGTCGTCGCCTTCTTCAACTAAATCAACAAATCCAGATTCCTTTACAATAGCAACATCACTGATTGAACCAGGAAATGTGTCTGGTAAAAAATTTATAGCACCATTTGGTGAAATTGAAACAAGTTGTTTAATAGTGTTCGAATGTGCAGTCTATTACTGCCCTTGTGTTAGGGTATTGGTTGAAACTTGATGGTAAATTTCCTTTGACAGTTTCTTTTGAAGGCCATATCAATAGGTATTTCAAACATTGGTGTAATAAGTTCACCCAGGCAATAAAAATCTTTGATACATGAAATAAAGAAACACCAAACAAGAAAGCTAAATGTTGGTTATCAAACCCAGTCCTTATTTTTACAAGGCAAATGATCATTTCCTTAAATATGGTTTCCCTTGACCGTGTTCTTCCACCCTTTCTTCCAGGAATATGTCTCCTTTTGCCATCCCAAAGTTTGACTGCTAGTGCCGCGGGTAATAACCATTCAAATAACCACTGTAAAAGATTTAAATTTGGAATTCCGGTGTAAAAGAAACAAGAATCATCACCACGAAGGACTTCTTCCATGAAGGGGTTAACAGGGTCTGTGTTGACAGATTTGTGTATTCTATCACTTACATTGGTAACTTCATCTGAATCTATTAAAACAGAGTTGTCTTCAATGTCGTCGTCACCAAAGGTTTGCAGTGTGGGTAGTCGATTTTCAGAAACATGGCCTGGTTGAATTAATTGTGATTTTGCTACTCGTTTTTTCTTAATGACACTTGTAAGATTCGATACACTCCTGTCTGCACAGATCAACTTATTATTAATACATGTATAATGTTCCTATAAGCATAATAAACCCTATAATGCACAGATAATTATACTACAAGCGTTTATACCATGACAAATCTAAACATTATCGATATATGATATGCATATAAAAATGGGCCCAGCAGCCAACGCCCTTTGATTTTGTGCAGGTCACGTTATAATCATAAATGAAAATTCTGAGCTTGGCAACTGTGTTTTAAATGCAAGCTTGTTTGTATCCCTGTTAACAAATTTGAAAACGATATCTTTAATATTTCTGTTTTAATTTCATGATAAATGTAGATGTTTCGGTACGTTTCATAACATTGAACATTATTGTATGGTAAAGCTGTTTACATGTACATGTACAGTGTACATGCAGCCTTATCATGTCACATTGTTTTCAAACAAGCAAAATACTTTTATTTAAAGAAAAAAGATTGCGCATGGAATTTTTAATAAACTAGTACTAACCTTTGAGCAAACAAAGTGGTGTTTCCCGATTTTTTCAGCTGACAAGGTCGAGTGAGGACGTGCACATTGTCTTATCCAGTGTAAACATCTTTCCATGTCAACATTTGGCTTTGGAAATGGATAAAACGTTGTATTGTTAATATGTGGCTTGTGGTAGTAACGGCTGTCACTGTTACATGTTCCCCACCTGCATCTTTTTGTTGGCATTAAGACTTTTTTCAGCGAAAACACACAGCGAAGTTGTTAGATCTACCGGTACTCTTGGTTTAAATATTCGCGCCAGATGTTGTTTGTACCCACCGCGCGTACTCAAATATCGGAAAAACCCAAAACGAGGAGTTCCGAATAACAACTGGGACGACATTCGGTTACAGCGTACAATGATATTTTTACACAATGATAAAATAATAGGAAATATAAGCTCAATCAAATTTGCTAATAATTTTTTTGCTTATTTATCAGAAAAATACCAGAAGTGTACCACTTTATATTTTGTGCTTGCGAGCTAAACAGGCAACATTGTACGTTGTGACCGAATGTCGTCCCCGTGAATTGTAGCATTGTAATTGCTATTTATAGAGCGCGCCGATTATGTAGGCTAAACAATATAGTTATTTCATTATGTGAATGAATATAAAATTCTGATCATGACATACAATGAGTAAAATTGTTCATAATTATGTTCATTTCCAGAGTGTATGTCGAAGATATGTTTATAGCTTTATTTTAAGCGCTTATGTTAACAATGATGTTAATTGTTATCCCCAAAAGTATGCAACAGTTCGTTAAACGATTGTTTTAAGTTTGCATTCCCTAAAATTATAAAATTTGCCCGATTCTATTGGCATTCAATTTTCCCGCTGCATAATTATCGCAAGAAATCGAGGTCAAAAGTGATCTTAGACAGCTACGCCGAAAAAAGCCTGTTTTTGCACTACTGTGTTTAGTGGTTCCTAGCTTCACACATTTTGGCTCATGAATTCATGCGCAAAATGGCAGCCTCCATGCCTGTCAATACCGGTGTGTTTTTTCTTAGGTAAATATTTTGAGTTACAGCGTATATAATTTTTTGATGCGCTGTTTTTGTTTTCAAAAGGTTATGACCTTATCTTTCCAACAATATATGGTGATATATTGAAAAGTAGCTTGGCCATAGTGAAAATGGAGATCAAACGTTGAATAGTTTATATGTAACAAAGAAGGAATTTATTTGCGCATGCGTAACCTTCATTCATAGCTGCAGTATAGCTGCATATATTTATTCTGCCAATGTTATGCCGATATGTGGCTACATTGACAAAGAAGATTCATATAGTTTTAGGGATTTTCTTTTTCAATTTTGAAATATGTGTTCATTATAGTTCGACATTTGTTACGTATATCTTAAACTCTTGTCTGGCGCATTATGTTTTGCACAATTTCAAAACTTAATATCAAGTGTATGTTAAACCCTCATTTGGTGCGTTCTGTTTTGCTTTATTTTAAATAATAAATAACCATTGCTTTCAATCTACACTTGCGCATTACTGTTGATTGTGTTTCTAAATATGCTTGCTGTTAAATGTAACAAAACTTTTTTTTTCTTTTTTTATGTATGACAATACTGCATCTTTGAAGGGACTTGTTCACAGATTTGTGTACTCTTTTTAAATATGCTATTATATGTCTAAACTGGAAAAACTAAAGCATCTGAATGAACGAACTTGAGTGTTATAACAAGAAAAGCATTGAAAAAGAAAAAAATGTGCCCCCACCGTAGACTGAACATACGATCTCCGACGCGCACACCGCTCGGCCAATCTGATTCATATGAGGCGCATCTTGGGAAAACCGGTCTTAATGCATGTGCGTAAAGTGTCGTCCCGGATTAGCCTGTGCAGTCCGGTTTATGGTATTTTCTGTTTCAATGAAGTGTCTTCTAAATATGAATCCACTGTAGGCGGAAAGTGCCGTCCTGGATTAGCCTGTGCGGACTGCGATATCACGCGTCATCACACCGAAATCAAACACATTTTCTTTTTATTTAAATGTTATTTGAATATTGTTTACGTTTGATTTTTTTTAGGGGATTTTCAACACGATATTTACAATATTACGTCCGCACTATTTTCTCTATAATGCGTAGTAATCGGGATTAGTAATAAACATTCCAGCGCCATTAAATGTGCCGTGTATTAGATCTAGTTAAGCAACTTAAATCGCAATTATTATTTTTGACTCGATGCATTGTCATGGCAGCGTGTTTACAGTACGACAGTCTACTATGCTACACAGTATATTAATAGACAACGCAGAATCCGTGTTTCTAAATTTATTTAAGTTTAAATACAATTGGATACACGTCGTCGTTGAATAATGGTCAGCTTTTAAATCAAGTTTTTAACATACGCTGCTAGCTTTAAATATATTTATGATAAAAGTACATATTGAAAGTGAAAGTGCGTTCAGTTATCCGAAATTCAGTTTTCTAAAAATAGCGTGTGCATAGGCGTTATTGTGAAAACAATAGTTAACACAGTCACGACATTCAAACGCATGTATGTGTGTTCGCAAGCAATTTAAGCTGATTAAACTTGTAGATGCGCGTTAAAATGTAAAACAACAAAATATGTACTGTTAGGAGTGTTCAGAAATTGAATACTTATACGTATAAAGTGTTTTCTATATTAATGATTCGGACTTAACAACACAATTGGATTAAAAGCCGGTAAAATTTTTGAAGAAAACAAGATGGCGGAGAATTAAACGCTGAACACTACTTACAAGAACACACATTGGATACTTAAATACTTAAGAGTAGTTACTGGATATAAAAACTTAATACACACAAAACAATATAATTCTGTGGTTAATTAATTCAAGTTATTACTTACGGGTACACTGGGTTATTGTTATATTTTGGAATTGGAGAACGGGCAATACAGCAATTATGTAAACACAGGGAGACTACTGTTCATAACAACAGTAAACAACAAGTGCAAGTGTAATATGCTGGGATGAATAAAGTGCAAAGGATAAAATAAATACTTTTGATGCTAAAGTTAAATTTGGACCAAGATGACAAGCTCCAATGCCTTGTGGGTAAAACTTGTACCCGCAAGGCATTGTCTGTTTTAGTCTCCTTGGCTCAATACGACTGAGGAAAATCCAAGAGAAAATAAGAGGAAAGACACTTCAATATATCAGAGAGGTATTCTTAACATTTGGTGTTATTAATCTTCATTACTTTTATTTTTAGGTAATCCTGTATGATAAATGGTGACAACACCTACAATTAAATATTGTTCAAATCAAATAAAATTAAAAAAGTAGTTATCACTGTGAGTGATATAGGAATATATCTCACTGATATTTTTCTATATTTCACTATTTAGCATTAAATAAATAAGGGCTCTCATTTGCATTTATATAAAACCACTGTATTATAACAGTGGTCATTGATGACACTAGTCGCGGCGGCGGGAAAATTATTATTAGTAGTTAAATCGGTATGAATGAAATGTACAGAAGGTACTTTTACGCGCATGCGCATTATTGATAAACTAAACGGTTTGCAACGTAAGGAAGTTGACATGCGCGATTGTATAGTCGGGGAAATCGATTCCAATTGGAACCGTGTTTTTTGTTCTTCGTATATATTGTTACTTAATGATGTCATCAATACAGTGACGCTACTTAATAAATGTGATAAATAGGAAAGTGTCTAGTTTTCATAGTTGTCCTTGTTTCTGCGAAATACCGTCGATGTGACCCTGTTAGATACATGCACACAATATCGAATTTAAAAAAAAAATTAAATATGCACCACAGTATGCATTAATTGCTTAACAATTTTAAAATGAAGATTTCTCTTCTGTGATCGATTAAAAGATAGTTGTGTGACAGTTGATTAGAAACAAAAAAGGGTTGTTCACGATACACAAATGACTATTTTTACACACAATACTTGATACTTTTTGTCTTGCTTTGGTTTCTCCGTTTTCTCCTGATCGTATCTATATTATATAATGTTATTATAAAATACTACCATAGACTGTCACGTTATTATTTGCGTGACTAACATGTCCTATCCAAATTATTTAATTGTTAAAAAGTGACTGTCTGATTTTTATAGATTTATTTTCGAGTCTATTTCGTTACCCACTAATAAAACCCGTTTTATATCAAACACCAACAACGTTAACATTGACAAAATCAATTTTATTTTCGAAAAATACAATTATTATATTTTCGGTAGGTGTCCTACATCAACGGCTACACTTTGTTCTGAATTAGAAAAAAAAAGAACCGCGCATGCGCCAATAATCATCTGACTGGCAGAGACGCTGTAAATGCATGTGCTATTACTTTTTGAATAAATGGACGGTTTTACTTTATGATTTTCGTACAAAATTCTACAGTCCCTCTTTAATACCTTAGTGACAATAAAATGAGACTCGTACTCTTACAGACGAAAGAGGTGGTGACTTCCTTGTTCATACTTCCTAAATTGGAATAATGCACCGTGAAGTACAAACATTCATTTATTCACACTTCAAGAATTCACGATTTTTTTCAAAATTATTAAGTGTGAACTGTGAAGTACAAAAAATCATTTATTCACACTTCATGATTGTTCAATTTCATGATTGTTTTAATAATCGTGAAATGTGACTTCGAAGTATAAAAATTAATTTATTTTTTCACACTTCACGAATTCACGATTTTTTTTAAACTGTGAAGTACAAAAATTCATTTATTCACACTTCACGTATTCTCGATTTTTTGTTTGAAAATCGTGAACTGTGAAGTGTAATAATTTATATATTCACGCTTCACGAATTTTTTTTAAATTGTGAAGTGTGAACTGTGAAGTACAAAACATTCACACTTCACGAATTCGCGATTTTGTTTTTAAATAGTAAAATATGAACTGTGAATAAATGAATTTTTGTACTTCACAGTTATGAAATGAGAATAATGAAGTCCTACCGGGCGTTCGTACTATTGACGGTATCGTGTATTTGATATACTGCATATATGCTGTTTATCTGGGTGTGTTTGCTTTTTGATCTTAAACTAAGATACGTATTGTCGTTGTTCATATTACAGTGAACCTGCTTTTTGCTTCAAGCCTAAGACGCGCTTATTTGCTATATCAAATAACCGGCTTTTGTTCGTTAATCACAGTCATCCAACTATTCTGTCGTAACGTAAACTATTTCGCTTTAAAATAAATGTATTACAATATGATTTGCAAAAAAAACACAGCTTGTTCCAAATATTTACAACCACGTGATATACCATGATAAATACTAGTACTGAGGCGCGTCGTGGGAAAACCCGTCTTAATGTATGTGCGTGTCCCAGATCAGCCTCTGCAGTCCGCACAGGCTGATCCAGGACGGCACTTTCCGCCTTAAGTGGATTTATGGTTAGAAGAGACTTCCTTGAAACAGAAAATACCATAAAAGCGTAAAGTGCCGTCCCGGATTAGCCTGTGCGGAGTGCACAGGCTAATCCGGGACGACACTTTACGCACATGCATTAAGTCCTGTTTTATCACGATGCGCCTCAGTACTATACTCAATTAGAACTGATATGATTCATCATTTATATTCCATTAACAGTTTAAACTTATGGATAACAGTATAAACCTCGGAACATATTTTATTCTAAATAAATAAATACGCAAACATATCAGACAAAACGCATGTGTAAATTATATAATAATTAGCACAATCAAGTAAGAATTTATTTAAGCACGGTTAGTAATTGTGTATTTATTTACTAATTCACAAACACACCGTGAGAAGCTTCAAACATAACAAATAAATAATCTGTAAATGAAACAAAATCGCATAAGGATACTTTTAAAGCACGCATACATAACACATTGTTTATTATAAATGCAAAATACCATCAACTCGGATTGCTTGCCACTAGCGAATTTCTGACATTCAGTTAACCTTTCCAGGTTGGGTCAGTGACATATATATGCATTTTAAAGCTGAACGTCACAGATGGCAAAATGATAACAATGACAAAAAATGTTTCAAACTGAGTAAATAACTATATTATTTGATACAACTGACTGAAATACAAGTTTGACACACAATCGTTTATTTATTACAACGCATTGTTTCATCCCGATGTCAAAAGCGTCTCGAGACGCTTTTCAACTATTTATAACTCTTAGGTTGTTGTAAAATTACCACGTGGTCCATACAGCCAATCGATTTCGCTTCCGGAGTTCCGTAGTTTACAAAATACAAGTAGCACTAAGAGCTTTCCATACATGTGAACGTGTTAAGCGGCGCGGTTAGAGTGCCCGCCTCTCACGCAGAGGACCCTGGTTCACTCACCCTGCCCCCGAAGAAACTTGGGACTTTTTGCTTAAGAATAAGTTTGTACCACTTTTATCCAATGTGTGAAGATTTCAATTTTTACCCCTGTGAAGAATGAGAACCTATTTTTCACGGATGTGAACAATATGATTGGTGAAAAATATGGTACTAAAGTGCTATATAGGTTCAAAGTTGAACATGTGATATCTGAACGCAATGATTGGATAAATGACCATATTAATTTAATTACTCTATAACCCTGATGTCCATGTACGAGTATATATCACCTATTGTATGTAATGTTTATTGTGCGGTACACATGCGGTGGTTATCATTGTCATACATGGCAGGAATGACCATTTTGATTTGTCCAAAAGGATCATTCCTGTCAGTTTTCTATAGTATCGAACAAATCATGTACTATGGATTACCAATTAGTATCCCACCTGTAGCTAAACACAACATCATTTACTTCTTTGCCATCAGATCTGTTATTTTATCAGAATCTTTAGGGGGTTCACCTACATCTACCATTATATGTGTGTATAGGCGTGTCGAATTGATGAAAACTGTTTTGTATTCCACTGAATTGAGTCCGTCTTTTATAAATCGACTTTTGACCGTCTTCAGAAGGTACATCCTGAAAAGACAATAGGTAATTGGTTAAGATATAGCTCGGATACATAACCTGACAATAGCAGATAAGCATAGATGAGGCGTGTCGTGGGAACTTCGGGCTTAATGCATGTGCGTAAAGTGTCACTTTCCGCTTTTATGGTATTTTCTGTTTCAAGGAGGTCTCTTATAAACATAAATCCACTGTAGGCGAAACGTGTGATGACACTTATATAGTAGTTCCGTTCATGGAATCCTGTTAAATCGACGTAAGAGTAGTCCACTAAAAATACAGTAATGGTATCAATAAACACATGAAACGCGTGCATGAACAAAACTGAGTGTAAATTTATCAATAAATCAAGCGTGTAATTATGATAATAGAGTTCGTTAGTGTCAGGTCAACGTGTCCGAGCTATATAAACATTTTATAATTCCACTGTACAGATTTAAGGCTGATAATACAGGTCAACAACAGCAAGACCATATGGGTCCCAGTAAAAGAGCCCATATGGGTACCAAACAAGCAAACCCATATGGGTCCGAACAAGAAGGCCCATATGGGTCCCCCAAAAAACTGGCCCATATAGGTCCACTGTATATTGTGCATACTGTATCAGTTCGCTTATAACAGGCGATGTTCCAATGACAACAGCTAAAGACATGTCATAGCTTCCCGTAAAAGGAATGCAGTTGCCGTGCATGATTTTAGCATGGAGAAATCCTGTCGTTTTAGTCAGTAAAGTATAGCAATTTCAAGGGTCGTCAAATAAATCAATAATTGTGTGGTATTAAGTTTGAATAAAGACATTGGTACACAAAATGAGAAAACATAGGTAATTATAAACAAAGCAACATGGTTCTACTGTGCAAAATTGCTTACTCGTGGTCAGAAGAAACTGACCAAGTGATTTTGAGTTTGTAAATAGTTAAACAAAGCAACGTGGTTCTACTGTGCAAAATTGCTTATTCGTGGTCAGAAGAAACTGACCAAGTGATTTTGAGTTTGTAAATAGTTAAACAAAGCAACGTGGTTCTACTGTGCAAAATTGCTTATTCGCGGTCAGAAACTGACCAAGTGATTTTGAGTTTGTAAATAGTTGAATATAAGCAACTATATTTCAAAACTTCAAATACTGCACAACATGTTTAATAGACGGCCCTTAAAATGACTTGTCCAGTTAATGACGATTGATATTACTGTTAACAGCACAGTGATTCATAAAATCATGATACGTGTGCACATTACCGCTGCGTTTTTATGAATAGACTGATATTTATCTTTAAAGTAAAAACTTATCAGATTCATCACAATAAATAATAATACCAATAATGTGTGTATTTTATTATTATTTATTTATTATAAACCACAAAGACTTGTTAAAAAACATGAAAACTCGTCTATGTAAACGAAATTTAAGTAAGCAAACAAAACAAAATACATGTATAAATCATTTCCGAAAAGCAAATGTATAAACCAAATTTACACAACATAATCAAAATGGACACGGCTTTCAAATGCACAATTCTCAATACAATTTTATAACATGTAGAAACTGAGAATGTCTTTGTTACTGTCTTTTTCGTGTTTTGTTAATTGTTGTTTTGTTTTTTTCAATAATTAATTAGACGTATGTACTGGTAGTGAAAAAGATTAATTTTTATAAAACAGGTCATTTAACTATTTAAAGCAGCAGTCCAGAACTATGTTAATAAAATAAAACTTTACAGAACTCATTAGTGTATATTCCGTTCGTACCAAGCGTTTTCGATCATAGACATTGTAAAATGCCTTTCGTAAATAAGACACAGTTTTCAGTCGAAAAAACGTCATTAACGTTCATTAGAACAAATGCCATATGAAGATAAATTGAATTATATTCTATGGACTTCGGCTTTAACTTATACAAATCAGTAGCGACAAGTACGTGGACATGAGTGAAAGGGTCAACAAACATACAATACATTATGCAAGAATATACACTATATAGAATGAAAAATAGCCATAACATAAAAATTGTCAAATATAATATAAGAACCATGCATATTTTCCAGATACCGGGGATGATGTGCAATGCCTGTGTCATCTCTACCGTGTTACATCATTCGGACCCTTACCTAACTTTGGCTGGATTGATTTCTCTCCTGCTGTGCTTTATCATTCTGTATCGACCCGTCGTTATTGGTGGTCGTACAATGCTTATGTTTTTATGTTTCATTCTACAAAGAAAGAACAAAACTGAATACAAATTGTAATAACTTGCTTTATTTTAACAGCGTATACACACCACTCCAATGACAATCCATTAATGACGTGTTGAGGATCATGCCTATATATAATGCATGTCATTAAACCGAGAAACAATCTAACAATTGAACATTTGTAATGGCTATTACATCTTTCTAAAACATATATCATTTGAAAAGGCATTTGTAGCGTTACGAAAGGGCTTACCTAGCAGCCATATCATCATCTTCCGCTCCCCAGCCCCAGTATAGGTTGGAGTATCCGTTGACGGCTACAAACACATCAGGTTTCATGCTGAGAACTCCGCCCACTAGATTCGTGTACGGAAGCCTATAAAGACAAACAATCGCCGTTCTAAGCCGTTGAAACCGTCCAACATCAGGAAGTATGTGTCCTTCGTAGGAAAAGAATATATGAGTTGCTACTCATGCATCATAGAATAGAGGTCAGATTGTGCGTAGAAACGGCTATTTAAAGAACAATGCTGTACCAATGAGCAAATTCCGACCGCTGTTAATAGAATTAGTGTGTACCTGTACGCAAAATTGCGTCCGTTGTGTACAGAATTATGGTGACACGTATGCACTAGTGACCGCAATCTATTTAGCTATGATGTACCGGTAAGCAAAATGCGATCGGACTTTATAGGATTTTGGTGTACTGGACTTCAAATTGAAACCGCTAATGTACCTTTAAGCAAATTTCCACCTCTATGAAGTTATGGTGTACTTGAAGCAAACTGCGACCAATGTCTATAAAAATCTGGTAAAGCTGTATGCAAAGTGCAACAGCTATTTATAAAATGCCGGTGTACCTATCAGCAAATTGCGATCGCTATTTATAGAATGCTGGTGTATCAGTATGCAAATTGCGAGCGCTGTTTAGTATTTATAGACTTCTGGTGAATCTGTAGGCACAATACGACCACTTTGTTATAGAAAAATGGTGTACCTGTATGAAAATTTATCCACCGCGGGCGACATGTGTCTTGGAGCGTTGGCGCAGGAATACATGTTTCGGTCGTCCTCGGGGATCATATCGACGTCATGGAATACGAAGCAGTCAAAGTTTCCCAACTTTCGGGCCTCGATGAACGCCGTGTTCATGACACGCCCTTTGTTGAACGTTCGATTCCCATTCTGGAATATTTAAGATTCCAAAAATATGTATATTTCACGTAGTATGCATAGTAATGTATGAAAAAAAAATGTTCAGGAAGGAGAGTTATATGTTTCTCCATAAACTAGATCTACATTATAGTTTACATTACAAAAGACTGCAACAAAGCAGTCAATTTACTGGAGAAACACATTTAAAGGAACCTCAACCCCCTAAAGCAAAACAAAAAAATATATATACTGATCAGCGACTATAATATGAAAGTGTATAATTATGCAGTCCCAATAATACTATGATGTACCTTTGATGTAGTGGAAAGAACTTGCATTATTCATCTACAACGGTTAAAAAGTCAAAACTACTTATTTACATTTTTTGTCATTTTGACTGCACATGTATATACCAAATTGAAAGATATTAACGATGCGCGTTTGCGTTTATATCATAATTACCAAGAGGGTTATGTTTTGTTATGTTTTATCTGTTTATCTGTCTGTTTGTCTATTAGCAATTGTACGCAAATAGTTATGAACGGATCAGCAGGAACATTTAAGGGAATGTCAAAATAGGCCAATGAAAAAAATGATTAGATTTGATCTGGAGGTCTGCTCTCTCCGAGTACTTTCTATGTCCATATTCAACAACCCATTCTTAGACTTAAGAATAAATAACAGACTTTGAATCAGGAAAAATACGTCTGCGATTGCATATATTACACATGTTCCGTTCTGTTTGTTTGGATTTTTCGCCGTTTTTAACAGTGTTTCAGTCATATCACGGTGGTCAGTTAACCTACTCACACTAATCCTGGGCAAGCTTAGCCGATCTAAGCAGTTTACCAGTACTAAGTGCACATACCCATGCCAGTAACTGACAACTGCTCTACTTGAATCAAAGGTAGGGAAAGAATGGCCGTATAAATAATTCCATGACCAATCCCCTCACAAGTTATGCGGCCGGGCTGGGGTTCGAACTCACGATCCCCGGATTGACAGTCCAGCGCTCTACCAACTGAGCAAGCCGGGCCGCCAACACATCGTTCTAAATAAAGAAGCCTGTGATTACGGTGGGTGAATGCCATGTAAGATGCAAATATACAGCGTTCAACGAACAGAACAGTTTCACGAATTCTTTATTCTTAGTCTTAAGTCTACGAATAGGTCGGTTAATACGGACCCAAGTTTCGTTGTGATTTAAAGTTAGGGAAAGATCTAGAGCGAAATAGCAGGGTGCTGCACTCTGCTCCTTTTCTGATCCACATTCACACCCCTGCTGCCTATCTGGGTTGGTCAACATGTCAGTGTTTACTATCTTTTGAAATGCAAAGAACTGGGGTGGCTCTCCCGTGACTATTTTGAGCAGCAACCGTACCTTTTTTGATACTAAATCTGTCCCTGTTGAAAAGTACATATCCCTGTAGGAGCTTACCTGTTCAACGACGAAAAACCTAAAATTAAGTTGCTGACGTTTCAACACCGGAATGAGATAATATTGCAACTGCTCCAAATGCGTATGTCGGTCCCTGAATGGAATGATGATAGCTACCCGTTGCCTGGAAACACAATCACGTGGTTTCCAGGCACCACCGGAAGAGATGTCACTGAACTCTTTATGGGATGTGAAGCTGATGTTGTCGCTCAAGTCTATGTGCAGTCTCCCCACTGAAACGATAATTTATTTTTATTTTTTATGAGTCAATAAGAACTTTACTCAATGCAAAATACTTGTGCCTTCGGATACCAATGTCGCTTATGTCATTAACAAATCATTTTAAATAAGAATGCTAAAATGCTGCAATTAGCACTGGGGATTAACAAGTACAAGTAAGATTCAAATGTGGCGCGTCGTGAGAAAACCGGTCTTAATGCATGTGCGTAATGTGTCGTCCCCGATTAGCCTGTGCAGTCCGCACAGGCTAATCCAGGACGGCACTTTCCGCTTGTATGGTCTTATCTGTTTCGAGGAAGTCTCTTCTAAACATAAATCCACTGTAGGCGGAAAGTGCCGTCCTGGATTAGCCTGTGCGGACTGCACAGGCTAATTTGGGACGACACTTTACGCATATGCATTAAGTCCGGTTTTCCCACGACGCGCCTCAAATTAACATCCTTTCTTATGATAAAACAGTTTCAAGAATGGTATTCTCCTTACGACTTATTTCTTAGAATCCATTGGTAAATACGGCCCACTCACCACCCACAGGGTCCGCCTTGAAGTAACACTGTTTCCAAAATAATAAAATTCTAACTGTATTCAAAATTTGAGTATAATTACAAAAAAATAGTATGACATGCTTTACCATACTAATCACCATTTAATACGCAGTTTACATTGTATGAAAATGTAAATTTGAGGCGTGTCGTGGGAAAACCGGGCTTAATGCATGTGCGTTAAGTGTCGTCCCGAATCAGCCTGTGCAGTCCGCACAGGCTAATCCGGGACGGCACTTTCCGCCTACAGTGGATTTATGTTTAGAAGAGACTTCCATGAAACAGAAAACACCATAAAAGAGGAAAGTGCCGTCCTGGATTAGCCTGTGCGGAAAGCACAGGCTGATCCGAGACGACACTTTACGCACATGCTTTAAGCTCGGTTTTCCCACGATACGCCTCATTTGTTGATGTGGGCGACGTTGACACTGAATTCTTAACGTAGATTGAGTGCAAACAAATCGAATATGTTGGTTTAGTAGCGTCCGCAGACACTTCTCGTGACTTATTTAACATGATATTACTGTAAATACAACTCGTAACGCACGTGTTTTTAGATTCGGACAGTACAACATGATTTAACACTAATCAGATCGTATATAACATACTCTGTGATGATGAACAGGTAATTACATGGTTGACAATATTGTTTTCGGCTTTTGTAGTAGTATTGGCTAACATTGCGTTGTTTATGTTACATAGAAAACCATGTTATGCCCAATGCGGACTCTGAGGCTTTAAAAGCATAGAAGCTTTTATGATCATATTTTTCAAATATCACATTTTTCACACACCTGTTAATAATATGATCTCATTTGCCGCATTTTAAAGTGTGAAGAATGTGATTGGCCATAAAACGGGGTATGCGTGCAGGTCACAGAAGAATATGATTTCATTGCATACTAGTATCAAAAACTGGATGCGATCACAAACTTCACAGAAAATGTGAAGAATAAGACGGTGATGTGTAAAGAAAAAGATCTCAATTTTAACCTATGAAATGAATGAGATCCTATTGATCACAGATGTAAAAAAAATATATGAGGCGCGTCGTGGGAAAACCGCACAGGCTAATCCAGGACGGCACTTTCCGCATACAGTGGATTTATGTTTAGAAGAGATTTCCTTGAAACAGAAAATACCATAAAAGCGGAAAGTGCCGTCCCGGATTAGCCTGTGCGGACTGCACAGGCTAATCCGGGACGACACTTTACGCACATGCATTGAGTCCGATTTTCCCACGACGCGCCTCATTTTTTTATTATGTTTTGTGTAAAATATGGTACTACAGAGGTTTCCTTCAATGTGTTCAATATAGTTGGTATTGCTGCGTTTCGTGAGTTTACATGTAACCGTTAATGCATGCATTAGGGCTGTACGAGGTAAATGAAAAATACAACGGGCATCATCGTGAAACTTTTTGCATACGCAAATATGGTATTACAATGAAACGTTTTGTGTTTGGGTTTTGATTCAAATGCATGGTTATATATTTTACATATTTTACTACTTGCAACCCACACACTTAACGGATTAAATGCATACTTGCGCAATGCATTAAATAACGATAGCAGCTCGGAAAATAACTTGACACTTATGAACTTTATTGAAATACTTGAAATCGCAATTGAAGTATTCACTAATAGTTATTCACGGTTTTATCTGTAAGCGGGTTTCACGTGTTTAATGATACAATAACTGTATTTTCAGTGGAATACACGGTATACGCTATCTGCTTTAATGTATCTGTCGTGGTGACTGATATATTAAATCTGGCATTTGTATGTGGTATATTAAATCTGGCATTTGTATGTGGTTAAATGCTATAATTGATATTTATACCATATTTAAGAGCTTTCTTTGTTTTGCGGTATTCAATACCTGTGATATCACTAGTGGGCGGAGCTTAACCGTGCAATAAGTAGCGTGCGTATATGGCTAAATTTCAATATACCGCACGCTCAATATGGTATAAGATATTTGTAGCATACCTTTACCTCAATATGTTATTATTGAAATTCGTCATGCGGGCTCATTAAATGACTAACATATTCAGTAAAAGTATCTACAACTATTTCATAGATTAAATGTTTCCAAAATATCTTTAATCAAGATATTGGAAGTATAAATTAACATTAAAACCATAATGTTATGTCATTATGATTAAGATTATTCTGATTATGATTATGATTATTATTATCATTATTATTATTATTAGTAGTAGTAGTAGTAGTAGTAGTAGTAGTTGTAGTAGTAGTAGTAGTAGTAGTAGTAGTAGTAGTAATTAATTAATTTATTTATTTATTTATTTATTTATTTATTTATTTATTTATTTATTTATTTATATTTTGTTTAATAGTTGCTGTGGTATTCATACTGTTATTTATTCGGCAAATCATGGACCGAAGTATGCAACAACACAAACGTCAATAAAATGCAAAAACATTAAATATCGTCCATGCCGCAAACACGTGGCTTCTGGTTGGATTGAGCCTTGGGACGCTAGACAGATAGCAGATCTGTCTTTGTCATCAGATGTGAACATAAACCTCAGATCTGTTAAAGCCTATCTGAGTTTTCATATCTGTTAAAGCAACCCGTTTAAAGTGGGCTTTATTCACATCGATGTAACTCGAGCCAAAGACGGAAACGAATGTATTCATCGTAATGGACTTGTAATTTATACGTGCGTTAAGTTCAGTTTCAGGTTAATATTGCCGAGCTATACACCACTTCTGTTAAAGCATGATCACCTACATTAGAAGTATGAACAACAATTTAATATTCCCAAATACACACACAGACGAATTTCAGATGGCTTGAACTGAGTGTTTCCTCTCTTGTTTTCTATCCTTTTTCTCCATTGCTTTGATCTTCACTTAAGATCAATCGCCCAAAAGGCGTACCCACCGATTTTTCCTAAATTACTTTTAAATCTGATTTTCAATGCGTAAATTAAAATGCAGTTTGGTAGTTTCGTGACAAAATATTAAAATTCAAGTCTACTCCCCTTAATTAGTACGATTAAATACACGATAATGCTTAAAGCGTTATATCCCTCGAATGCATGACATTCATATTGCTTGTAGCCCAGCAATGCCCATTCACGCATTCATTCACATTGTATCGATACCTATCGAAGACGTACGAATATCTTACATGTGGGAATGTATTACGCGCAGACATTGAAAGGCACTAACAAGCACTCTCTTCCACACCTGCTACAGGTCACATTACACTAAATAAATAAGTCATTTAGGGATGTACTCTCTAAATAAATCAACAAGTTTAACTCGAAGACATGTTTTTAGGTTTAGACACTTGCTTTGATATTCTTTTTTGGAGATGTTGGTATGGTAAGCATTGTGTGCACTATTAAATCACTGATATGTTTTAAGATTGGAGACTACAGTAGGACACTTGTGCTGATGCGGGTTACATTCAACTAGAAAGTAGCCGGTAAAAAGATCATGATAAAACAGTCAGCTTTGTTAGTGTCGAGTCCTTTCTTACATATTTATATAACATGCCCTTTTTATTGCTTAAATTAATTAAGCATAGAATGCTCTTTAAGAAAAGGTAAGGTTATGAGGGTCCCTATGTGCAAAATGTTACATTTATTTTTGGTTAAGGTTATCGTTTTTAAATTAAATTACATAAGGATTGGAATTAGTATATTGTAACCTATATTCCACCTCTGTATTTGGCTTGGAAAGTAGTCACAACTCACGTGGCTCTAGTCACATCATCATAACTTTCAAAACGCAACGAACAATACCATCCACTCTGTCCGTGTTCACATCTGCAAACTGATCCCATCTGCGTAAATGGGCAGGAATCAAAAGGTTTTTTTCCTCATGTTTGATCAGTTAACAACCATTTATTCTGTATTTCTATGCGCGTGGTCCTTAAAGCAACTTTAATGTGTGTTAAATACTCTGTTTTCCGTTTTGACAAGATTCTTTTCATTGAGCCCATGGCATAGGCGTATTGGGGGAGAAACGAACGACAACTCTGCTAGGAGATTGACTAACAATATACATTAAACTAAACATAAGTATTGGGACACTTAAGAATAAATAAAAATTTTATTGTCCCAATATTAAGCGACATACAAAAATATTTTTCGAAATAGTATCCCAACATTCAGGGCAATATATGATACAATCTATTCTGCATACTATCGATGTCTTGAACCAATTAACTATTTTTATTTCTTTGGGATAATAATCGCTTACTAAAATACATTAAATATTTAATTATAAATAATTAGAAAGAATATTTATAGGGGACTGATGATCAAATATTTCTTGCTGGGGACTTAATGGTAATTAATTTAGAAGCTTAATTGAGAAGACCATGCTCCAGTAGAGTACACAGTTTGCACCACGCAGTAAAACGGTGTACAATTCAACTACTTTAAGCATTATGTTTAAATTTAGTCTAGATAAATTGCTTAAATATACTACGCAGTAAAACGGTGTACAATTCAACTACTTTAAGCATTATGTTTAAATTTAGTCTAGTTAAATTGTTTAAATATACTACGCAGTAAAACGGTGTACCATTCAACTACTTTAAGATTATTTTTAAATAGTCTAGTTAAATTGTTTAAATATACTACGCAGTAAAACGGTGTACAATTCAACTACTTTAAGCATTATGTTTAAATTTAGTCTAGTCAAATTGTTTAAATACGATACTACGTAACACACTGAGCAAAGCACGTATATGTTTGGTATGATATACATCTATATATACTATAACTTCAGTGACTAGACTTTGTTCTAAACAATCATAAAGATAATTTACAAACGTCGGACTATCCATTAATGTGTCACACGCGTCAATTCTACACATAATTAGCGCATGTACGCATACGTTGAGAAGTTCGAAGAAATAATGTAAATACTACGTATTTTTACGGCGGCATAAAGGGGACATAAAAAATATTTTATTTAACACGTGCGCACATGATGGTTTCACGTGTGCACGTGTTAACCATCACGTGTGCACGTGTTAAGTATCATGTGCGCACGTGTTAGCTTCCACGTGCGCACGTGTTAATCATCAAGTGCGCACGTGTTAACTATAACGTGCGCACGTGTTAACTATCACGTGCACATGTGTTAATCATACGTGCGCACGTGTTAACTATCACGTGCGCACGTGTTACTATCATCACGTGCGCACGTGGTAGCTAACACGTGCGCACGTGAAAGCATCACGTGCGCACGTGTTAAATAAAATATGTCTCATGTCCGCTCTATGCAGCCGTATATTTTCAACAAGAGAATAAGTAAATTTGCTGTTGTTGAGTTAATGTTGTGGGTCAAATAGTTGGAAACAGTGATATCGATAGTTACATTGAGGAGTAGTTTGTACTGTTGGTGTTGGTGGTGGCAGTGTTGTTTCGCGTTTTCGTTCTTATGTGATGACGTATTTGATCTTGCAGTAATTACAAAAATAACCCTACACGTAACAGCATTTCCGATAACAGCTGCTCGACATCAGTGGCAAACACAGGAATGTCAAAAAGCCAGTTTCTGAAACAGTTTTAGCAGTACGCAATAATGAAAATAGATCCGAGATGCAATCATTCTCACCTAGCAGATTCGGAGACGCACAACAGATATTAAGACTCGGTGAAACACCCAGAAATTCCACTGCTGTTTTGATGGTTTTGTTTGAAGCGAAGCGACGAACACGAAACTTCATCGTTGTCATCAAGTCTTGGTCGCTGTCATTTGTTGCCATGACAATCTCACCAGTGAAGTTAACTAAGTTATATTTTCCCCTGAACGCGTTTGCACACCGTATCCCCTGCACACCGTATCCGCTTGTTACACAGAACCACACTATCAACGGAATGGAGAGCACGATAATTCCCGTGAAAAAGTGTCTCCGAATTCGACTGTGTCGGTCTCCGGACATTGAGACACTTAAATACTTCAACCTGATAATGGGATAAGTGTTCACTTATAATAATGAAAAATAATGTCTAAGATCCACGAGTAATTCCAAAACGTATATGAAATAACGGACACATGTGTGCTTGTTTTTTTATCAAAATATCTAAACACTTCCTGATAATCACATCACTAATATTTATTTTATAGTTGCCTTATTTTATATCTTCATGAAAACATATTAATTCCGGGTTTTTTTACTTCTTTTGATTTTGTTGTTGTAGTTTCTAATAAAGGTGTGTCATTTCCTTTTGAGTTTAACTTCTATTTATAATTATCTTCAACTTTATCAGTCCGTCGCGTAATTTGAGTTTACACGCAAACCATGCAGAACTGATAGCAAGTATGGTGCGCCAAAAGTGCCATAGAAATTACACAATGAGGGTTAAATGTATCGCGTTTTAGCAAATTGAACACGACACAAGTAAACAACATGAATATGATATTTATTGTATATTGCACAAATCAAAAATGATTCTATATTCCAGTACTCTGCCAAAATGGCAACTGATGCGCCCAAAGATAGCCAGTATAGCCAGTATATCAATATGGAGTTTGTGACGGGCGTAGTCCGCTACTAAACATTACAATAAAATAAAATAAATATAAACGTTTTGGTTACAGCTAGTGACGTCATTCATCGAAGTATTTCGATTAAGGCTTTAAACCGTATAATCAAGTGACACGACCGGTATTTTTTTCTAATGCACGTCGGCAGAGGCGCATATATATAAACTACAAAGTCATGTCTAATACAGCTTTCCAATAAGATTTTAATAGCGAAGCTAACGGGTATTCGGATATTCGGATATCCGAATACCGGTCTTTTATCTGGATCCAAGAATTGGATACGGAAACCTTATCGTGTGAAACAATCAATTCCCCTTGCATTGTTTTACATGTTTTACTTTCGTTACAGAACAGAGTAAAATGTAGATTCGATATATTATTTGAGAGTCGCGTCATTGATACGTGAAATCGAACCTGGTGACATAAAAAAATATATATATATATATATATATATATATATATATATATATATATATATATATATATATATATATATATATATATATATATATATATATATATATATATATATATATATATATATATATATATATATATATATATAGCAACGTGAAATCGAGCCTGGTGACACTTGGTGCCGCGAGAAGTGCAACTCGAAATCGAACCTGACTGAAATGTTTTGTGTGGTTTGCATTGTGTGTTAGCTAGCTGGGTAGCGAGTATTTGTGTTATATAGATATTCTAATTGGTGCATAAATGCAGAAAGGACCACTTTACCACACTATTCATACCATGTCATTATTGTTTACTATGGCCTTTAAATCCCATTTGAATCAGAATTTTAACACTCATTTATGTCTCCAATGTATTGGCAGTAACGTTTTCTACTGATTAATATTATTGAAAATTTCATACAATGAGCTTACATTGGCAGCTATCTCTTGTAACGAAAACTAATAAAAATGCCTCTACGATGGATGTAAGAATAAGCCAGATTGAGATACGATGGCGCTAGGATTGTCCTACGTTTTGGAAAAATCGTGGAGGCTCTACGATAAGCCACGAATGTTTTAAACATGTTCGCGATCGATAAGGATCCCCCAAGATTCTTTAAGATTCACACAGATGCCAGTACGTATGTGTTCACGCTTTACCACGCTTCACCGAGATTTTGTAAATCGTGGCCAATCGTAGCAAAAATCGTGACAGTGTGACCGGGGCTTTTGTAACGCTTTATTCCACGAGCCCGCAAGGCGATTGGAATGCAACTTTACACAATCAACGAGAGGGAGTCCTCTGTCGGAAAACCACTGTCTTGTAATATTCCATTTATTATATACCCTTTAACGATCACAAATACACTCAAATATGCTACGTTACAAATGATTTACTAAATCTAAACTACATATTAACAAAAGAACGCGCATTAATATATGTCGTACATGTACCTCGGTGACGTCATCCAACTGAAATTGAAAATCTCAAAGTTGTTCGGACAAAAACTGGAAGTTTAATAACACTTGCACTTCTTTTTAATCGCTAAATATCAAAGTCGTATTGCAGTTGTGTCAATAAATTGAACGGGGTATTTTCCCGAATGTCGCTCGAAACGTTTCGGAAATTTACGATACTCAACGAACGTTAAAGTAGTCCGGTTTTTAATATTTGAATATGAATTTTTATTTCACAGCGCGAAACACGGAAATTCTAACTGACCAGTTTTATATACGCAAATTTATACCGCAAATATACCAGTATTTATTCAGAATATCTATATGTACGATAAAACGATATATCTTGCAATTAATTGCTGTCCACTTTCAAATTGTCAGGCCTTTTACTTATTTGGAGCTCTTTATTTTTGCTGTATGCATGACTAGTTTATATCTCTAATTATGAGACCCTCGTTGTTACTATAAATAGCAAGTATGTTGATATTTGCTCCCAGCGCCGAGTGCAACATACTCCAGAATACGTGATCTGAATCATTCTCATTGAAATAACAATCATTCTCATTGACATAGGAATTGACATAGAAATCATTCTCATTGACATAGGAATCGTTCTCATTGACATAGGACTTGACATAGGAATCGTTCTCATTGACATAGGAATCACTCTCATTGACATAGGACTTGACATAGGAATCGTTCTCATTGACATAGGACTTGACATGGGAATCACTCTCATTGACATAGGAATCACTCTCATTGACATAGGAATCATTCTAATCATTCTCACTGACATAGGAATCATTCTCATTGACATAGGAATTGACATAGGAATCATTCTTATTGACATAGGAATCATGTTAATTGTTCACAGAACAGTGTATATAAATGAGCGAAATAACACTACAGACATAGAAATATACTGTAAATACCTTTTCGTGAGTTTGTTTGTTTGTTTGTATTTTTCGCCGTTTTTAACAGTATTTCAGTCATATCACGGCGGTCTGTTAACCTACTCACACTTTTCCTGGGCAATCTTAGCCGATCTAAGAGGTTTACCAGTACTAACTGCACATACCTATGCCAGTAACTGACAACTGCCCTACTTGAATCAGAGGTAGGAGGAGAACGGCCGAATAAATAATTTCATGACCAATCCCCACACCAGTGATGTGGCCGGGCTGGGATTCGAACACATGACCCCCGGATTGACAGTCCAGCGCTCTACCAACTGAGCTAGCCGGGCCCCACTTCGTTAATGAGTAACCATCAGTTGAAAATGATGAAATTATAAAGCGTCGGTAACGCTAAACGATAAAATAGTCTTGATTGTTTCTGTTGTTTTCGTTAAAATTGTAGACAACACGTTGATCACTTACATAAAGTAATAAATGCAGACTACATACACCGGAATGGCCGAGTGGTTAAAGCGTTAGCCTCATGATCTGGAGGTCCGGGTTTGAGCCCTGTTGGGGGATTTTTTTCTTTTCTTTTTTGGTGTCATTCTTTTCTTGTCATTATACTTGAGCTCTTTAGTTCCGACGCTTAAATCTGTCAAGTTAAAGCATGTAATTGCATATTTCAATAAATACAAAAATCTGTGAACAAGTCTCTTCAATTTCCAAAAGTCAAAAGGGTTGGGTCACTAGTTTTTACATCAAGGGTCGTCATCTTCTTCTTTTCTTAACTTAATATGTAAATGTTTGCAACATTGTCAACATCATACTGTACTTTGTATTTTGTACATATGTTGTCACTTATATAGACATTAGACCCAATGCAATAGAATAGTATTAAACGAAAGCAAAATCATTCTTAGATCGCGAGTAGTAGCAGATTACTAATTCATTTCTATTATGTGTCCAGTGTTCTTTATTGCATGCGATGGGGTACCACAGTAAAAAATTATTATCATATCAACTCATAAGTTCAGAGAATTTCTTTTGCGATACTGACTTAACATTAACTACCCCAGTAGTCTTTGTTACAAACCTCCCATGTCATCATATTTGCTATGTTCTACATATGAGGCCTGTCGTGGGAAAACCGGGCTTAATGCAAGTGCGTAAAGTGTCGTCCCGGATCAGTCTGTGCATTCATGCACAGGCCGATCCGGGACGGCACTTTCCTCTTTTATGGTATTTTCTGTTTCAAAAAAGAAGTCTCTTCTAATCTAAGTTATTTGTTGTTTTCCAATATATTTTTTAATAAAAAAAGTCGGTTCCGAGAAACTAACAATCGACAAAATTAATAGTATGAGGCGTATCGTGGGAAACCCGGACTTAATGCACGTGCGTAAAGTGTCGTCCCGGATCAGCCTGTGACGTCCGCACAGGCTGATCCGGGACGACACTTTCCACATTTATGTTTTTTTCTGTTTAAAGGAAGTCTCTTCTAAACAAAAATCCACGGACTGCACATGCATTTAGCCCGGGTTTCATACGACACGCCTATATTATAAGGTCCATCACTAGCCCATTGTTCTAAATTAGACAGTTTTACAACTAACTTGTCACACGCGTCAATTATTCTATACACAAACATGTGGATAACTTTTCCTAAAACTAGAAACGCAAACGTGAAAACCAGGCTAAAGTAACCATTCATAGTACATGTAGTAGTAGTAGTAGCAGTAGTAGTAATAGTACTGGTAGCAGCAGCAGCACTAGTAGCAGTACTAGTAATCACAGAAGTAGTAGTAGTCACAATAGTAGTAGTCACAGTAGTCGTAGTCACAATACACATTAGTAGTAGTCACAGTAGTAGCGGTAGCAGCAGCAGCACTAGTAGCAGTACTAGTAGTCACAGAAGTAGTAGTAGTAGTCACAGTAGTAGTAGTCACAGTACACATTAGTAGTAGTCACAGTAGTAGTAGTCACAGTACACATTAGTAGTAGTCACAGTAGTAGCGGTAGCAGCAGCAGCACTAGTAGCAGTACTAGTAGTCACAGAAGTAGTAGTAGTAGTAGTCACAGTAGTAGTAGTCACAGTAGTAGTAGTCACAGTAGTAGCGGTAGCAGCAGCAGCACTAGTAGCAGTACTAGTAATCACAGAAGTAGTAGTAGTCACAATAGTAGTAGTCACAGTAGTCGTAGTCACAGTACACATTAGTAGTAGTCACAGTAGTAGCGGTAGCAGCAGCAGCACTAGTAGCAGTACTAGTAGTCACAGAAGTAGTAGTAGTAGTCACAGTAGTAGTAGTCACAGTAGTAGTAGTCACAGTAGTAGCGGTAGCAGCAGCAGCACTAGTAGCAGTACTAGTAGTCACAGAAGTAGTAGTAGTAGTCACAGTAGTAGTAGTCACAGTACACATTAGTAGTAGTCACAGTAGTAGTAGTCACAGTAGTAGTAGTCACAGTACACATTAGTAGCAGTCACAGTAGTAGCGGTAGCAGCAGCAGCACTAGTAGCAGTACTAGTAGTCACAGAAGTAGTAGTAGTAGTCACAGTAGTAGTAGTCACAGTAGTAGTAGTAGTAGTCACAGTAGTAGTAGTCACAGAAGTAGTAGTAGTAATCACAGTAGTACTGTCACAGTAGTAGTAGTCACAGTACTAGTAGTAGTAGTCACAGTAGTAGTAGTCACAGTAGTAGTAGTCACAGTAGTAGTAGTTATCACAGTAGTAGTAGTCACAGTAGTAGTAGTAGTCACAGTAGTAGTAGTCACAGGAGTAGTAGTAGTCACAGTAGTAGTAGTAGTCACAGTAGTAGTAGTCACAGTAGTAGTAGTAGTAGTCACAGTAGTAGTAGTCACAGTAGTAGTAGTCACAGTAGTAGTAGTAGTCACAGTAGTAGTAGTCACAGTAGTAGTAGTCACAGTAGTAGTAGTCACAGTAGTAGTAGTAGTCACAGTAGTAGTAGTCACAGTAGTAGTAGTCACAGTAGTAGTAGTAGTCACGGTAGTAGTAGTAGTCACAGTAGTAGTAGCAGTCACAGTAGTAGTAGTAGTCACAGTAGTAGTAGTAGTCACAGTAGTAGTAGTAGTAGTCACAGTAGTAGTAGTCACAGTAGTAGTATTCACAGTAGTAGTAGTAGTCACAGTAGTAGTAGTAGTCACAGTAGTAGTAGTAGTCACAGTAGTAGTAGTAGTCACAGTAGTAGTAGTAGTCACAGTAGTAGTAGTAGTGACAGTAGTAGTAGTAGTCACAGTAGTAGTAGTAGTCACAGTAGTAGTAGTAGTCACAGTAGTAGTAGTCACAGTAGTAGTAGTCACAGTAGTAGTGTCACAGTAGTAGTAGTCACAGTAGTAGTAGTCACAGTAGTAGTAGTCACAGTAGTAGTAGTCACAGTAGTAGTGTCACAGTAGTAGTAGTCACAGTAGTAGTAGTAGTCACAGTAATAGTAGTAGTCACAGTAGTAATAGTCACAGTAGTAGTAGTCACAGTAGTAGTGTCACAGTTGTAGTAGTCACAGTAGTAGTAGTCACAGTAGTAGTAGTCACAGTAGTAATAGTAGTAATCACAGTAGTAATAGTAGTAGTCACAGTAGTAGTAGTCACAGAAGTAGTAGTAGTAGTAGTCACAGTAGTAGTGTCACAGTAGTAGTAGTCACAGTAGTAGTAGTCACAGTAGTAGTAATCACAGTAGTAATAGTAGTAATCACAGTAGTAATAGTAGTAGTCACAGTAGTAGTAGTCACAGAAGTAGTAGTAGTAGTAGTCACAGAAGTAGTGTCACAGTAGTAGTAGTCACAGTAGTAGTAGTAGTTGAACGCATTGTTGTTGTGTTGTTGTTGTTGTTGTTGTTAATATTACTGTTGTTGTAATTGCGCAGACGTTGGAAAGTATTGTAAAATATCAATAATATATGTGTTCATTTTTACCTTGGAGTTTTGGTGATGAGCTGCAAACGTTGCGACCGACAGAACCATTCACAAGATACTCAGCTGCCCTAACGGTCATATGCGAGACCATACGACTGTCCGTGGTCCGCGGGTAGTCGCTCTTGTTAACCGTCACCGAACTCGTGTTGTTCACTATATAATACCTTCCTCTGAACGCGTTTGCGATTCCTTTTACACCATATCCACTTGTTACACAGAAAGATACTATCAACGGAACGGAGAGCACGAGAATTCCCGCAAAAAAGTGTCTCCGAAATCGAATGTGCCGGTCTCCGGGCATTGAAATACTAGAGGTTACGGACAACTATTAATTCCTGCTAAATAAACACGGAAACTTTCCACAGTTGCTAAATTGCAAAATTGTATTTCATAATCATCATTTAATTTTTGTTTAATTCCATCTATGCACTACTTTTTAATTCAAATTTCAGTATTTATATGACATTAGTGTTGTTACTTGTAAACCGTTTGAAATAAACGGTTACTGTAATTAATTAGCACTTATGAACGCACTCTGCACAATACAACATGTCAGACGAGTAACATTAGCATGCATACAAAATACACTACTGAAAACAAGTATGGCGTACCGTCAGAGCCATCATTAACACTCAAAGGGGATATTAAATAGCACTGACGGTGTCGATGATTTTAAAATATAAATTTTCGCTAATTGTAATGGTTGAAATAGTTGGAGACTTCTTACTACGTCGTTGCTTTGTTTGATATTTATATGAAGTTATATCATATTTAAGAGAATTTTCTTTATTTTGAGGGATATCACTGGTGAGCGGAGCTAACCGCGCAATAAGTAGTGTGCGTATAAATTACCACTAGATTTCAATATACCGCACGCTCAATATGGTATAAAACATTTGTAGCATACTTTTACCTCAATATGTTAATTATTTAACCTCGCCATGCGGGCTGGTTAAATAACTAATATATGTTGGTAAAAGTATGTTACAACTATTACTTATAATTCGTTTAAAATAGCATACGGAGTGTCATATGTGACGTACGGATGAATGCATTCTCAAATCTTTATCAAATTTTAGCGTTTCACTCGTCAACGGTCAGGTGAAACGGCCAGGTATTGTTCACTTGGATTTTCTATTATTTCATCACTGTCCCATTATTTATATTTGCTTGCGACTGGAATTTAGGGTATTGTGCGATTTTATTGACCTGGCTTGAAATTGTATTTGCAGAGAAAATAATATTTGCCTCAATATGCATGGCAATGCATGGCAATGAATAATGGCAAGATTATTAATATAAACTAAAAATCAGCTACAACAATATACATGTAGTATTTGAAACATGTCAACATGTTAAATAAATAATAAATAGTTACCTACTAATATTTATCAGTTGCCAAGACAAAATTTGAAGCACATAAATAACATGAAAGCTACTCGTACCAAAATGTGTAGGAGTTCTAGTTATTTAAAGAAGAGAATAGAAACAAAGGATGTTGTTTGGTAAAAATATTTGTAATGCCTTATTATTATTATTAAGAAGGCAAAGAACTTAGAACTTAAATAAAAACATGCACACGGCACATCTATGCAACCGTAATTTATAGATTGAATATAGCCTCTGCACGAGAACTTAGTAGAAACATCTATAATTCATTAACGATTCAGCATCAAAACTGCTATGCGCACAGCATATAACACATGTGTAAATATTATACACAAACCCACCCTACGCATCTTAGCGGCTTCGCAGCTGTAATAGCGTCTGCTGCTTTGCAATTTGTAGAATGATTTACTACCTATTTCTGGAAGAATTTTATGTGTTTCATAACATAGTCAGTGAGTGTTATTTTTGGAATGTTGCCTATCGTTGTGATATTAACTTGCCTGTAAACATTGGCTTCGCCTCTTTTTGGAGGTGAATGAAAATTGAGAAAATGTAACTTCCGTGGTGGAGCTCAGCACAAAAATTAGTCAGAAACGTAAACCAAGTTAAGATACATTTAGATCTGTTTTATCACTCATCAAATTCCTCACTTTCTTTGTAAACAACAAATCGGTCTGCACATATATTAAAATAGATAATTTCTACGTGGAAATACATGTTCTTTTTGTTAAACAAAAGCTTTAAATCGTTGTCGTCAAGTATAAAACAGATCTACCTCTTGAAGTTGTTCGCGTTTTTGACAAATATTCTGTTCTGAGCACCACATCGGAAGTTGCATAGGCTCATTTTCCCATTCAGGAGATGGAGCCAGTGTTTACATGACGTGATGGGGATTTTTCTTTTAAATTAGCAAATGCAATGTTAGGATTTATTCATTCGGGACTACTGGCGGGAAATTTTCACAACATTTAATTGGATGTTGATAAAGGTCAAAAGTGTTGTTACACAGCTACGCCGAAAACGATTTTGGCGAGACTCTAACCACATTCATTTTGATTAAAAGTCTGAAACACTATTCACACGCGATTCTCCCCGACGCTTGTTCATGGGTACTTTTGTTATATGATTATAAACTCCGTTCTATAGACGTAGATAAATGTTGAACCGATATCAATAGAACAGTCGAGCGCTACAGGATGTTAATGAGTGCCAGGTTAATAAAATCGCACCATCCAAAATGGTATTGGTTCGATTATTCTTCGATAACGAACGCATAACATCTGAGCCCACATTTATTAAGAGCCTTAAGTTATTTATGACTTAAGTTGAAAATGTCACCATTAGAATTTGTGATAGAGACACTATTTACACACATTTTGTGTACAATTGTAAGGGCGCCAAGAAGAGTATTTATTTTTCTTTTACCAACACAGTTTTCTTAACGAACAGTTTGACAGCGTGGTTTATATTTAGTATCATTTGTCAACAACGATACACCATAGTTTCACATGGTGACAGTTTAACGTCTTACTTGTCATCTAAAACATACTGTAGTTGAAAGGTGTGTCTGGGATGCATAGTATGGAAGGGAATATCCGCCTGTACATGCATGTTGCTAAATGATAATTGCATGTTGCTAAATGTGCTTCTTTCAATCAGTAAGTGGCACGTAGCTTGCATCTGTCGTTACTCAATAATTGTAAATCACATATTATTGCGTGTAAGTGACAAATGAATCCATTCAGAAGTTTGTATTGCTTTGTACAGTTTACCTTAGGAAGTTGATTATTATGAAGTAATTCTGATTAATGTATTAAAAATTGAAAGTTCCGCAAGGCGAAAGCAATAAGCACTAAGCACTACGCATATTAACGTTAATCAAATGCGACTTGACCATTTGTAATATCTAATTCATATGTAACCGGTAACCAGAAATTCCGGCAGTGTCCGTAAAATCGCTGGGAGATATCTAACTCCAAGCTACTTGTTGACTAGTTAAGCTCCTGGCTATTTCGGTCGAAAGAAGGTCCCGTTGTTAGTCCCGCATCTGCGAACCAGTAAACGGCCGAGAAAAGCTAGTCTTAGTGAGCACAAGCATGGCGATGTTGAGCCAATACGTTCGTCCCTACGTCCGGGTGCCTGTCCGTCACAAAGCATGTCCGATCTATATGCTTTAAGCATTTTTAAGGAAATCATTGAAAAAATATAGTTATGTGTTAGTGTATCAGTCCTGACGGCCTGCGCACTAATTAACTGTCTTTCCGGCCGTCTGTCCGTACGGATGACTTTCAGACATACATCTTGTCCGTTCTACAACTTCTGAATAGCTTGAAGCACTGTCCGGCTAGCTGGGTGGTTAGTAGACTCGCTTTTTATTTAGGCGGCCCGGGTTAAAACCCAACTCGGCGCATGTGAGTATGGTTGGTGGTCAACATACCGGATAGCTGGGGGTTTCCTCTTGTATTCCACCCTCCACTGTGTACTGAGCGCCCCCTCCCCCCAAACAGCACAACCCCACACCAAAATTTAAAAAAATACAATAGTAAAAGCTATGATTCAAAATTCGTCCCAACTTTCGATGAGTTTAAAAGTAAAAAAGGCAGGTGTGCTGGTACACACCCAGGGTCCCCACGAAATGCAGCGGCGCGGAGGGACCTCACAAACTACGAAATACACCCATTTAATACACACATGCACGCACACACACACAAACACACACACACATACACACGTCCGCCCGAGTGTCCGTCCGCCCGTCTGTCCATAACTGTGTATACATATGCAAACAAAAATGTTGATCCATCTACTGCTTGGGTTACTCGTGAATATTCATGAAATTGATAATAGAGATCCACAACAACATTAAATCGCTATTATTCGTCTATATATCGTATTTTGTTTATTATTTCATGCTTGTTCTGTAATTAAAATTCTTTTTTTAATAAATATTCTAAACGATTACATTTGTACGCGAAATGTACGTTCAACAAAACTAGCTCGGACTGCAAAAGTGTTATTTTGACAAAAGCAGTCTGCATACCTCCGGAAACTATCGAACATCTGAATTTGCTGTCGAGTGTTGTCTCTCGTATATAGTAATTTGCGCTAGAAAGTCCAATTCGTATTGGTTTCCCGTAATTTTATCATGCATTAACATGCTTAGAAAGATCCACTAGTTAGTTAATCGCTTGTGACAATCAGCAACAACAAAGTAAACTGCGCATAGGAATGCAATAAAGAAAAGTATGAATAAACACTTCAATATTGCAGTAAGCAAACAAAAAGCTGAAAGCACTTGTCGATTACATGCAGCAAGAACTTGGCATAAGCGAGCACTCAGTTACCACGTAGCAGAACGCATATGCATGTAAATAACATAACAATGTCATTAACTGGCGGATATGTATGTCGTTCCATTACGAAAATCATAATGCAATAGGCAATTGTCATTTAGCCACATGCAATTGCCATTTAGCAACATGCAATTTCCATTCCATAGCAACCTAAAATTGTCATTTAGTTACATGCATGTAGTGGCGGATATACCCTTCCATAGCATATGGAATGAGCCGCGTCTGTCTGAAATTGAATTTTAAATTACCATTTGAGGGGCGTCGTGGGCGGTTTGACGAATAGTCCGCACAGGCGAATCCGGGACGGCACTTTCCGCTTTTATGGTATTTTCTGTTTCAAGAAGGTCTCTTCAGTACATAAATTCACCGTAGGCGGAAAGTGCCGTCCTGGATTAGCTATTCTTCCAATGAGTATTCTGACAGGATATCATTAATGATTCGTGTTTTAAATATGTAAACGTTAAAGGCTCGTTATGAAGGGGTATTTAAGTATCTTCGTATGTTAATGAAAATGTTTTGCAAGTTACTGCCAACTTCAGATCATACGAAAAAACGAATTTTATTGGTAAAAAAAGTATTTAAATACATGTAGCTACGTGGTTAGTATATTATTTCATTTCGTGATTCAATTATTATTTAAAGTAGTTAAGTGTATCATTAAACCACAAGTTCATCATTATTTATATTCCAAGGAATTCTTCTAATATCCTTATATTTTGTATTGAAAATAATATTTTAATATATCTTTCCAAATAACCGGATAAACAATCTGACTAAAGTGCACGATCTTAGTATAGAAGGACAGGGCGTGACTATAATCAGATTGCCCGGCTAAAAAATGGATTACGCATATATTTTTCCCGCTTTTAACCAAGTTTCTTTGATTGTTTTACCGCTTTTAACCAAGTTTCTTCGACTATGTATTTCTCGTAAGACACTGCACAAATACTATGGCCAGAGTTTGTTGATTTTTAAGGTCTCGGATCCACCGACCCGATTGATTTGAAAATAAAAAATGAAACAATTAAATTGGAAAACCTCCTAGGCAGTCCTTAATAAACTGTTGGTTTGGCGTAACTCTACCCAGAATTTTAGAGGTGGGTAGGTAGGTAGGTTTTTGTTCTTTCAGTGTTGTAAATTGAATATATAGTTCACGCTTACTTAGTGACCGTTGTACATATGTACTTGCAATACTGATGTTTTATTGATTTATAAATATGTTAAAATTATAAAAATTCTGATGTCACTTTTTTGCTTGTTGACATTTTTCGGGATAGCAGCAATTTTCGTGAGTAGGTAGGGTTATGCCAATTAAACAATTTATTAAGGACGGCTAAATAATGTAATAATAAAAACCAATATAAACGATACAAATTACAAATGTATTCCTTATGGGTAAAAGAGCGTCAATTCCCGGTAATAATGTTAAAACACTATGAAGCATGTATTGGTCATGAAATTATTTCTGCGGCCATTCTGATTCAAGTAGGACAGTTGTCAGTTACTGGCATAGGTATGTGCACTTCGTACTGGTAAACCGCTTAGGTCGGCTAAGCTTTTTTTTCCGTTCTATATGTTTTATTTTCCTCGTCAATAGGTGTGTGAGGGTCGAGGGCATCCCCCTCCATACTGGATAGAAAAATAAGAAAAATATGATTTTGCCGCGATAATGATAGGTAATGTTTGATTCATTTGCCAATTATAAATCTTTCATCTTTCATCTTTATTAGGCATAAAACAGCACATTGCAAATTTATAGCCTATACAACAAATATAGTTGCGAGAAAAAAAAGAAGAAGACATGGTTAATGTTTTGGGAAGTACAAGAAGTGTAAATGGCAAATGCAGTATTAATAATAATACAAGAATTTCTATCGTTTAACATTTGACATTAAATATTGAACAATATTAATATCCATACAATAATTCAGGTCAGATAATATTTAACATTAAATATTGAAATGTATTAATGTCAGTAAACATTTATTGAAATGTATTAGACTAGCTAATGTATACAAAGCATACCCAAGTGTCAATAACATTAAATACTGAAATATATTAATATCAGTAAACATTTGTTCAAATGTATTATACTAGCTAATGTATATAAAACATACACAAGTGGGTATATTTGTGTTACCATATATGAAAATGGAGATATATAACATTCAAAAATTGCTTAGTACATTGCAAAGTTAACATAAATTAACATAAAATATTAGAAAATTTATTAATTGGACTGAAAATTCAATTAATACTTGATGTTATCTATAGTATTAACATAACTTATAGATATGGTTTATATTTTAGTGTAACTAAATATTTTACGAAATTTACAGAAAGTGAGTGCATTAGTGTACTGTCGATCTTATTTTAAGCGCGGTGTATATATATTTTGATAAATTATTTAACACTTTCGGGGATTTTGCTGTCATTAGGCTTTCAAATTTGTTCAATGTTGGCCAGTGGCAATAATACGGTTTCAGGTATTGTTTTCTTATGTCTTTATATTTGGGGCATACTAATAAGAAGTGGTATTCGTTTTCTAAAACATTCATGTTACAGTAAATACATTTTCTATTTTCTTTTGGAATATTTTCATGACGACCTTTTTCTATAGCTAAACTATGTGCTGAAATTCTAAATTGTGTAAGTAATGCTCTTGATTTATTATTGTTAATGCATTTCAAATATTTTTCTGATTCAAAGTCGTGTTTAAAAAGTCGATACGATTCTAACCTATTTGAGTTGTTTATATTCGAGTACCAGGTCTGTCTGTATATATCTAGGATGCGGTCCGATATGATTTTCAAGTCGTATTCGTTCGGTGTATGTAAATGATGTTCTATCCATATTCCAATTATAAATAAAACTTTTAGTAAGAAGGAATGTAAGATTAAGAGGACCACTTGAGTTTTTATGTCCTAACATAAACGAAGGCGCATTTATGAAGTCAGCGAATACCTCAAAACCTGCAAACAAATCAGCAATAAATTTTTTAACATGTTTACATTCCCAAAAAATGTGCTCAATTGTTTCCGGCATATTATGACAGAAAGAGCATTCAGCTGACGATTTATAATTGATTTTATACAAACAATAATTGGTACCAATAATTCGGTGTGTGATTCTATACTGAAACCACTGTAGAGTAGAATCTTTGGTTATACAAAATGGCATTCTAAAAATATGGTTCCAGTCTTTTAATTCAATATTTTCAAAAATGCTCGTCCATTTTGACATACAGACTGGTAAAGTTTCATTTGTTTTAACAATATTGTACATGGGTTGAGTACCTTTTGGATATTTTAAAATGGATATCACTTGAAGGGGAACAAAAGGCTTAACAAAGTCAAGATAGTTAAAATCTGCAATCGTGTTCATAGCAGATGTTTCATCAAACAAACCATTTTTCTTCAAGTATTTAGTTATGACATTACTAATACCTATATAATGCAAGTAGTTTGGATAGAAATTATATCTGTTACACAGTTCTTGATAACCATAAAATTCTAACCTATTGTATTTGTATTTCTTGATCAAATCGCCAATAAAATGCACGCCATTTTCAAACCATGTTTTGAGGAAAACACTTTTATTGCCAATTGTTAAATCAGAATTATAGAATATTGGGGTTTGTAATATGTATTTTATATTTAATGATTCTGCTTTGCGGAAATCAACAAACGATTTTAAAGTGTCCTTCCAAAAAGCATTGTCCGTTCTATTTATAAGGTTTTCAGGATAATGAACACCACAGTTGTAAAGTTTTTGGGTGTCTATAGTCATTTTTACAATATTGATCCATTTACCATTTCCTGTGATGATCCTTCGGATCCAAGAACATTTCAGTGCAATTATAAATGAAAAAATGTCGACCATAGTAAGACCTCCTTCAGTATATTTTTTAATAAGTACATTTTTGTTAATTTTTGAACTTCCATTCCACACAAAGTTAAAAAAAAGATCATTTAGCTCTACCAATATTTTATGTGGTGGATTGGGAAGTGAAACAAACAAATGATTAAGCACTGGCAAAGCAATCGTTTTTATTACTTGTATCCTTCCAATTGGCGTTAATATCCTTCTGGACCAATTTTTAAGCAGCGTTCTAATTCTGGACAATTTATCCTTATAATTAAGATCGATCATCTTGTCAAGATCGACGTGAAATGTTAAACCAAGCATATCAAAAGTATGTTGGTTCCATTTTAACTTCCATCTAGTTTTTATGCTTTCGGAACTGAATTTATGCTTCCCTATCCAAACTATTTTGGTTTTGTCAAAATTTACCTTTAAGCCAGAACACAATGTGAAATACGACAATTCATCTAAGGTTTCATTAAGGGATTCTGCAGAGCCATCCAGGAGTATAGACGTATCATCAGCAAATTGCGATAACTTGTATTCAGTATTATTGATTTTGATTCCTTTGATTTTTGGATTAGCCCTGAGTTTAAGTGACAAAATTTAGCGCACAAAATAAAAATATAACAACTGAGGGGATCACCCTGACGACAACCACGTTGTATTTGAAAAAACTCGGATAAGAACCCACACTGCATTACTGCTGATATACCATCCTTATATAAAACATTAAACCAATTTTTAATGTCAGTACCGAAATTAAAAAAGGAGAGTGTTTTGTTTACAAACCTCCATGACAAAGAATCAAAAGCCTTTTCAAAATCTATAAGCAGGAGAAGTCCGGGAATATTATTTTCCTCAGTGTATTTCAAAATGTCGTAGATTAGCCTAGTGTTTTCTCCTATGAACCTGCCTTTGATAAAACCAGTTTGATCATTGTTTATAAGTTTATTCATATATTGTTTCAATCTATTAGCAATACTTCCCGAACCAATTTTATATACAGTGTTTAACAGTGTAATTGGACGCCAGTTTTTTAAAGATTGTCTGGGTTTGTCACCCTTAGGTATGCAAGTAATTATCCCTTGTCGTTGGGTTATAGACAAATTGCCGCTTTTAATGCGTGATTTAACGCTCTACAAACAAAAGTACCTAATTTAGGCCAAATAATTTTGAAAAAATCAGCAGTAAAACCTGACGACCCAGGGCTTTTGTTGTTTGCCATGTTTTTTAAGACAAAAGAGGCCTCACTTAGTGTTATTGGCCCTTCTAATTGTTTTGACTCTTCGTGTGATAGTTTAGGTATGTCAATATCTGCTATAAAACTATTAAAATCATCATCAATGTTGGTATTATCATTGTTTTGATACAATGTTTTATAAAACAAAGCGGTTTCTTTTAAGATATCAACCTGCTTATCTAAAACAAGTCCGTCATCAGTTGTTAGGCTTGTGATCGTTTTTGTTGTATAGTTATATTTTTCGAGGTTGCAAAAAATATTTGATGGTTTTTCTCCAAATTGTATCCATTCGGCTCGCGATCTTATTATAGCTCCTTTTAATTTCTCTTCTTGTATTTTCATAAGTTCATCTTTTAATTCAAGCATAATTTGCAGGTTACTCTCGGTCAACAATTTCTCGTGTTGTTCAATTTCAACTTTTAATTGGTTTTCGCGCTTGTTACGCGATTTTGTTTTATACGAACTATATGAAATAGCTTTACCTCTTATTTCCATTAAAACTGTATCTAAAAAAAGTTGGTCGTTTATTAAAAACTGTATGTCTTGGTCCGGTATTGTATCAATATTATCTTTATTGTACACAGGTAACATATATTGTTTTTTAATTTCGGTAATTGTATCATTTGTTGTGTTAATGTAATTGATGTCACTTAGAAGCATGTTATTATGTTTCCACAGACCCTTTCCGTGTTTAAAATCAGTAAATTTTAATGTCAAAGTTACAATCGAATGATCAGATTGGTAACTGGGCAATATATTATTGTCGTGAACAAATGGTGACAAAAATGACGATAATAGATAAAAATCAAGCCGGGCTTGTTGTATTGGATTGGTTCTTCTCCATGTATATCTTTTAGAGTTAGGATATAATATCCTAAAAGGATCAGTAAGATCACGATCTTCAATATTTTTCAATATACAATCTCTTGCATTTTTATTATTTATTGATTTGTAGTTATTATAATCCAGATTCGGGTCAAGCATAGGTCGGCTAAGCTTGCCCAGGAAAAGTGTGAGTAGGTTAACTGACCGCCGTTATATCACTGAAATACTGTTAAAAACGGCGAAAAATCCAAACAAACAAACACATTCATTCAATGTAATCAATGTCGACTCATCAATGATTTACGAGCAGTGTATTATGATCCAAAATAACATAGACTTTGGCTACTGTTTACAGCTAAATAAAATTAATTAGATAAACATACATCAAAATGATTTGGGATTCTTACAAAACATATTTAATTAGTATTACCCGGTACAGTTAAATTATTTTTTACGCGCATAATCCATTGAAAAAATATAACCATAGTAACGGCTAATCAACTCAACATACCACATACGTGTACACGAATTTATAACGAACGTTGCATTGTATTTATAATGTAAACTTCTTTTTTATAAGAATTTATTTTTATTTTTTTTATTGCCAACACCAACTGGACTGATTTTCCAAAATGCCCAAGAAACCAAAAATACATAACTCTGGCCTTAGTTCGCCTTGCGTCATATGGGCGGTTTGACGAATAGGCCCATATATAAATATGTCGTTAACTGTCACAAATGTCACGACACACGGTAGCGCACACGTTGTAGTATAATTACTGGCCATTCGCAACAAAGGAGAAACACCGGTAACATCAATCGTTTTTCGATAACTATGTATTTTCAGTATAGATTCACACACCGAATTATTGGTACCAATTATTTTTTGTATAAAATCAATTATAAATCGTCAGCTGAATGCTCTTTCTGTCATAATATGCCGGAAACAATTGAGCACATTTTTTGGGAATGTAAACATGTTAAAAAATTTATTGCTGATTTGTTTGAAGGTTTTGAGGTATTCGCTGACTTCATAAATGCGCCTTCGTTTATGTTAGGACATAAAAGCTCAAGTGGTCCTCTTAATCTTACATTCCTTCTTACTAAAAGGTTTATTTATAATTGTCAAATGAATCAAACATTACCTATCATTATCGCGGCAAAATCATATTTTTCTATCCAGTATCATATTTTGAAGGAAATGAACTTCTGCAATTTAGATTCTAACTCAATAACTACAAATAAAGAATGGGACATTTTGTTAAGTCTGTTTCGGTAAAACAATGTGATTTACATAGTTTATCCATTCTGTATATTGATAAGTTCAATATGTATCATTTTGGATATTGCTATTTACGCAATTATGATTTTTTCTTATTATGTACTTGTGAGCACTTGTCTACAATGTAATATTCTATGTTATGCATGCTGAATTCTAATAAATACGCATGATGTACGGTGTGGAGGGGGATGCCCTCGACCCTCACACACCTATTGACGAGGAAAATAAAACATATAGAACGGAAAAAAAAAAATAAAAAAAAAAAAATATGTATTAAAGATGCTCAACTCCAGATGGGCATAAAAATGTGCGTTTTTTTTATAGTTATGCCTAAATGGTAATAACATGCGAAAAACCATCACTATTTGTATAGAACACGATCAAATACTGTCATAAACTATATTTCATTGAAAAATAAAAGTTGAATAAGTTCGCACTTTCCTTGAACCCGGTATTCCCGATTTTAAAATACACCGGCTTTTCCCAATACAAGCGCCTGATTCAAATGTTCGCATGCGCGACTCGGCAAAACTTGAGTGTCACGTGATTATCTTATATATAAACGGCGCTATTTTTAATTTACTCGATGCTAAAAACATACGTGTCTAATTTTTAATGGGTTCTATTTGATTATGTACGAAAATCATGTATTTTTGAGAATTTATTTTCGTTTTTACGATTGGACCATCTGGAGTTCAGTCCCTTTTCCGTCAGTACGAAAATAATCATTCTAACACTCGTACATGTTTTGAATCTTTATCAAGTTTAAAATAATGCATGTGCCATTCTCTACACCTAGACGAGGGAACAGTATTTCGTGTTTAGTGCTCAGTTGTCTTATACAAAATCAATAGCAATTACCTTTATATATTTAAATCATTTTTCACAAGTGCACCAATAGATGGCAATTCACGCGATTACGCTTAATTTCTCCGCTCTTGTTATGCAAGTAGTTACAAGTAATTTAGACAAAGTGTAAGGAGCGATATTGTATTATATTGCATTACATATTTACGGCATCCTAATTCCGCCTGTTAAACTTCGCCCTGTGCTTGACCTCGACGATGCGACGATTCGACATTTTAACCGTTATTTGCAGATTCTGCATATCTCGCACTGAGAAATTAAATATACACACGAAATTTGGACGAATTTCGCGTGTCTATGAAATTGTACACAACTATAGCTATCACCCAATTATCGCACACGTTGCGCCGATGCAAGGTTGCGACATTTGGGCGATAATTATCGCTATGTACAAGACCGTGACGATGCGATAATGCGTCATGTGGGCGATAATCATCGCTGTGTGTAAGACTGCGACGATGCGAGATTGGGCGATAATTATCTCTGTGTAAAAAACTGCGACGATGCAAGATTTGGGCGATAAATATCGCTGTGTACAATGTCATAGACATGCGAAATGTGGACGATAATCGTCCAAATTTCGTGTGTCTACGGATATTAAAGTGCCAGATCTGCAGAAAATAAAAATTTAAATGTCGCATTGTCGCATCTTATAACAGCGAAATTTAACTGGCCAAGTCAGGATTCCGTACTTATTAGTAAGTATCATCTAGCTGAGACCACTAACAAATCTGATCGCAACTATTCTAGTTTCAATAACGCTCCTAAGGTAAGTCGTGTTTAGAGTTGTTCTTGTCCTTTATGTTATTATAATTTATAATTATCACGAAGGCAATTGTTTAAAACGTACAATCGCGTTTAAGTAACATGTTGCTCTATTTTGGTGTTTCAATATTTCATTCGAGCTAAGACCGACACCAATCAATATTTCATTCATTCGAACTATGATCGACACCAGTCAGTATTTCATTCGAACTATGAATGACACCAGTCAACCTTTTTCGAGCTATCATCGACACGAGTTAACATTTAATTGGTGCTATGATTGACACCAGTCAACATTTCATTGGTGCTATGATCGACACCAGTCAAAATATCATTTGAGATATGATCGACACCAGTCAACATTGTTTCGAGCTTTGATCGACACCAGTCAACATTTCATTGGTGCTATGATCGACACCAGTCAAAATATCATTTGAGATATGATCGACACCAGTCAACATTTTTTTCAAGCTTTTATCGACACCAGTCTACATTTCATTGGTGCGATGATCGACACCAGTCAAAATATCATTTGAGATATGATCGACACCAGTCAAAAAAAATTTCGAGCTTTTATCGACACCAGTCAGAATATTATTTAAATATGTCTACACCAGTCAACACTTTTTCGAGCTTTTATTGACACCAGTCAACATTTCATTGGTGCTATGATCGACACCAGGGCTGGTATTCACAAAGCTCCTAGGGAAATCTTAACTTAAGCTGTACTTAAGTAAAAATTTCAGATCAAATTGTCTATGTGAAATCCAATGATTTCAGTTCAAAGAAGGCTGCAATACTAAATATATAAGCAATATTTACAAGTTTACAACATTTCAATGTTTAAAGACCTATACATGAAATAGCCAGAGACTTACGAAATTTTATAAGTTTAAGGAATTTACTTAAATTTTCCCTAAGAAGCTTTGTGAATACGGGCCCAGTCAGTTTTTCATTTGAGCTATGATCGACATCAATCAATTTTTCATTTGAGCTATGATCGACATCAGTCAATTTTTCATTTGAGCTATGATCGACACCAGTCAACATTTCATTGGTGCTGTGATCGACACCAGTCTACATATCATTCGAGCTATGGTCGACACGAGTCAATATTTCATTCTAGCTATGATCGACATCGGTCAACATTTCGTTTGAGCTATGATCGACACCAGTCAACATTTTATTGGAGCTAAGATCGACATCAGTCAATATATAATTTAAGCTATGGTCGACACAAGTCAACATTTCATTCGAGCTATGATCGGCACCAGTCAACATTTCATTCGAGCTAAGATCGACATCAGTCAATATTTAATTTAAGCTTTGGTCGACACCAGTCAACATTTCATTCGAGCTATGATCAACACCAGTCAACATTTCATTCGAGCCATGATCGACATCAGTCAACATTTTATTCAAGCTATGATCGGCACAAGTCAACATTTCATCCGAGCTATAATCGACACCAGTCCACATTTCATTCGAGCTATGATCGACATCAGTCAACATTTCATTCGAGCTATGATCAACACCAGTCAACATTTCATTCGAGCTATGATCAACACCAGTCAACATTTCATTCGAGCTAAGAGCGACACCAGTCAACATTTCATTTGAGCTATGATCGACATCAGTCAACATTTCATTTGAGGTATGATCGACACCAGTCAACATTTCATTTGAGCTATGATCGACATCAGTCAACATTTCATTTGAGGTATGATCGACACCAGTCAACATTTCATTTGAGCTATGATCGACATCAGTCAATATTTCATTCGAGCTATGATCGACACCAGTCAATATTTTATTTGAGGTATGATCGACACCAGTCAACATTTCATTTGAGCTATGATCGACACCAGTCAATATTTCATTCGAGGTACGATCGACATCAGTCAACATTTCATTTGAGGTATGATCGACATCAGTCAATATTTCATTCGAGGTATTATCGACATCAGTCAATATTTCATTTGAGGCATGATTGACACCAGTCAACATTTCATTCGAGCTAAGATCGACATCAGTCAACATTTCATTTGAGGTATGATCGACACCAGTCAAAATTTCATTCGAGCTATGATCGACATCAGTCAATATTTCATTCGAGCTATGATCGACACCAGTCAACATTTCATTTGAGGTATGATCGACACAAGTCATTATTTCACTCGAGGTATGATCGACACCAGTCAATATTTCATTTGAGGTATGATCGATACAGTCAATATTTCATGTGAGATATGATCGACACCAGTCAATATTTCATTTGAGGTATGATCGACACCAGTCAATATTTCATTGGTGCATTGATCGACATCAGTCAACATTTCATTTGAGGTATGATCGACACCAGTCAATATTTCATTTGAGGTATGATCAACACCAGTCAACATTTCATTGGTGCTATGATCGACTTCAGTCAATATTTTATTTAAGGTATGATAGACATCAGTCCACTTTTCATTTGAGGTATGATAGACACCAGTCAATATTTTATTTGAGGTATGATCGACACCAGTCAATATTTCATTTGAGCTATGATCGACACCAGTCAACATTTTAGTCGAGGTATGATCGACACAAGTCAACATCTCCATCGAGCTAAGATCGACATCAGTCAATATTTCATTTCAGGTATGATCGATACCAGTCAATATTTCATTCGAGCTAAGATCGATACCAGTCAATATTTCATTCGAGCTATGATCGACATCAGTCAATATTTCATTTCAGGTATGATCGACACCAGTCAACATTTCATTCGAGGTATGATCGACCCCAGTCAACATTTCATTCGAGGTATGATCGACACCAGTCAGCATTTCATTCGAGGTATGATCGACACCAGTCAACATTTCATCTGAGATTTGATCGACACCAGTCAACATTTCATGTGAGATATGATCGACACCAGTCAACATTTCATGTGAGATATGATCGATACCAGTCAATATTTCATTCGAGCTATGATCGACATCAGTCAATATTTCATTTAAGGTATGATCGACACCAGTCAACATTTCATTCGAGGTATGATCGATCCCAGTCAACATTTCATTCGAGGTATGATCGACACCAATCAGCATTTCATTCGAGGTATGATCGACACCAGTCAGCATTTCATTCGAGGTATGATCGACACCAGTCAACATTTCATCTGAGATTTGATCGACACCAGTCAACATTTCATGTGAGATATGATCGACACCAGTCAACATTTCATGTGAGATATGATCGACACCAGTCAACATTTCATGTGAGATATGATCGACAACAGTCAACATTTCATGTGAGATATGATCGATACCAGTCAATATTTCATTCGAGCTATGATCGACATCAGTCAATATTTCATTTAAGGTATGATCGACACCAGTCAACATTTCATTCGAGGTATGATCGATCCCAGTCAACATTTCATTCGAGGTATGATCGACACCAGTCAGCATTTCATTCGAGGTATGATCGACACCAGTCAACATTTCATCTGAGATTTGATCGACACCAGTCAACATTTCATGTGAGATATGATCGACACCAGTCAGCATTTTATGTGAGATATGTTCGACACCAGTCAACATTTCATGTGAGATATGATCGACACCAGTCAACATTTCATGTGAGATATGATCGACACCAGTCAACATTTCATGTGAGATATGATCGACACCAGTCAACATTTCATGTGAGATATGATCGACACCAGTCAACATTTCATGTGAGATATGATCGACACCAGTCAACATTTCATGTGAGATATGATCGACACCAGTCAACATTTCATGTGAGATATGATCGACACCAGTCAACATTTCAGGTGAGATATGATCGACACCAGTCAACATTTCATGTGAGATAGGATCGACACCAGTCAACATTTCATGTGAGATAGGATCGACACCAGTCAACATTTCATGTGAGATATGATCGACACCAGTCAACATTTCATGTGAGATATGATCGACACCAGTCAACATTTCATGTGAGATAGGATCGACACCAGTCAACATTTCATGTGAGATATGGTCGACACCAGTCAGCATTTCATGTGAGATATGATCGACACCAGTCAACATTTCATGTGAGATATGATCGACACCAGCAGTGTCCGCGAAAATCCCAAATCCATTACAGGCCACAAGGTCTGGTAATCTCAATAATTACTGGCCCGAACTCTATTTTACCAGCCACTTGAAAACATTTAAGCTTACGAGTTAAGGTACTTGACCAGAAGTTTTCACCAGCCAAGAGGGCCAGTGTTCTGGTCATATTAACTGGACCTCGTACAGTTTTACTGGCTTTTGTCCGAGGTCTGACGACTTTCGCGGAGACTGCACCAGACAATTTGTAATTCGGGTTATGATCGATACCAGTCAATTTTTCATTTAAGATATGATCGACACAAATTATCATTTCATTCGAGCCATGATCGACACCAGTCAACATTTCATTCGAGCTAAGATCGACATCAGTCCATATTTCATTTCAGGTATGATCGATACCAGTCAATATTTCATTCGAGCTAAGATCGATACCAGTCAATATTTCATTCGAGCTATGATCGACATCATTCAACGGTTCATTCAAGCTATGATCGACACCAGTAAATATTTAATCGTGTTATAATCGACACTGATTCATTAGAGCTACGATCGACACGTAAAAGCGATCAGTAAATCAAGCTAAGATCGACTTCATTCAACGGTTCATTCAAGCTATGATCGACACCAGTAAATATTTAATCGAGTTATAATCGACACTGTTCAACAATTCATTAGAGCTAGGATCGACACGTAAAAGCGATCAGTAAATTTTAAAGAGGGACAGTTTGATTTTTATAGATTTATTGCATGTCTCGTTCGTTACACACTAAAATAAAACCCGTTTTATATATAACATAAATAAACGCCAATATCAACAAACACTATTTCTTTTATCGAAAAATGCTAATATATTTTCTATCGATCTGTTTAAACCCGTTTATCTAAACCGTTTAAAATTATCGCCGCCTCTCGGCGACTTTTGTTATAGTACACGTGTTGAGGGCATGTGTATAATCAATATCAGCATCAGGATTATGCATAAGCATCAGCATTACAGAACCCCATATTTACATCTGTATGTAAATATTTAAGGCCAGAGACCAATTACTTACTAAATATATCGAAGTTTTGCCACATAGTGCAACCCTATATTGTTGAAGTGTTTCGGTAATTTGATAACAACTTGTAATGGTTGGTTTCCGGGTTTCCGCTTGCATCTCCAAAAAAAATTAGGAGAAGAGGTAAAATATAACTTTTTTTCTTAAACTTTGTGTTCTTCGTCACATATTCACCACACAGTTTAAGTATATTGGACTGCATGTAAAATATTATTATAACGCCTTCCAGCAAAGAAACTGTACCTGTACTATAAATACGGTCATTTAAAAAAAAAGAGATTTCTGGGTCGGCGTAAAAAAATAGCGGGGGGGGGGGGTCGGGTAACCGGAAACCAACAACTTGTTTACGCCTAATCAGCAAATAAAGTAATGCGCATAATGATTTTGTATTAACGTAAAATTAATATTATAATAATTGTGTATATGAAGCAAAATAACACATAGTCAGAACTGTAAATACAGTGAAAACAATTTGAATAAACTTATACAAAATCCAATGTACAAGCAGCGACTCACTTTTTAAGGTTTATTTACATTTTAAATATAATTATTTCAAACTGATATTAAAGTTAAGTCATATCTTTCTAAATATGAGGCGGGACCTGGGAAACCCGGGCTTAATTCATGTGCGTAAAGTGTCATCCCGGATTAGCCTGTGCAGTCCACACAGGCTTATCTAGGACGACACTTTCCATTTTTATGGCATTTTCGGTTTCGATGTAGTCTCTTCTAAACATAAATCCACTGTATATATGTAATCGTGACAATGGGGCGAAGTGTATCAGAAACCAGTACTATGGCGAAATTTTCTAACTTCTTTAAAATAACTACGTCTCAAATCAAAATGCACTTTTAACACAATTTAAACTTGTACATTTGCAGGAAAATAAATGTTTCTTTCTAATTTTGACTCTTCATTGGTGAAAATTTGAAATGATCCTTTACGCAATTCTATTCGACTTAATGCCAAAACACCCATATAGAAATTTTACTTCACCTCGTTACGATACTTGGGAGAAAGGGACTTAATGCGGAAAAACACGTTCTTCCGGTTTGCTTTCTTAATTAGACTGCGATACATAAATATGAGTTTGCATTCAATGAATAAACCGTTATGAAAATATGTATGGAGAAACTAGATAATATAATTTTAATATGTACATATTTTTTCTCAACAATCTAATTATATTTACTTCTTTTTCACGCGTGTATTTGATGAAGTGTATTTATAGAATTATAAAATTAGAAAATGTATATTTGATATATTTATAGACTTAGGGGACCTCGAATATTAAAATACCAAATCTTATTATCTTTAAATAATGTTTATTGACTTGTGTTGGCTTGTTCTCCATTACCATTTAACAATTGCAACCGAACAATTCATTTGGAATATTTTAACCACGCGACCGTGAGCATTCTACATGAGTTCGCCGAATAGACATTCCTTTCGGGTGCTCTGATTGTCTTTTTAAAAGTATTATGTTGGGTTGCAGGACACGCATCGTCTGTGAACAAATAACGTTTAATTGAAAGTAATAAATGATTCATTTTCCGTAGTATGGATAGCATAATAGTGTCTGTATAGCTAACGGTATTGTGTGTACAATTTCTGTCATTTCCAGCATTGAGTTGTTTTCTGTAGTTTTTACCTCAAGTTTGATTCGGTATTGTTGAGCGTGTCATATTTCCAGCATTATGTCGAAGTGTAGTGCTTACAGCTTGTAGAACAATCATTTTTTGAAGCACAATCATTTTTTGAAGCACATCCTGCTCCGATTACATCTTTCGGTACTATATTACTTTAGATATATAAATATAATTGTATAATAATACTTTTAATGTATGAAGTTTTTGGTGACATGTGACGCTACACAATCAGTATTAAATTGAAATAACTCCATGACAAATCCCGATGAATTGTTTTCAAATATTTGCACTTCAAATGCATCAACTGACTAGCTTTTTCAAATTTTCTACTTTATTTTCCTTTCTTTATTCATGTATTCAGTAAAAATGTAAATAGATATGATGGACCACATTTTCCGACTGCATATATGTCAAAGGTGGGTAAAATGATACCTATTTTGTCCATAAAGTCCAACATTTCACATTTTATTGCGAACATTGAGATCGGTGTTTTCATTGGGGCATGAAAGAAAACTATCCGGTTTAAGTGCTTTGCATTTAAATCGCATTTAGATGTAATCTATTCTTATACAGTCTGATTTTTCTTCAACCATTAGTTTCATAATATCAGGTTCGTTTCTGAAACTGGGTTAATGTATCTTAAAGGTGTTATTTTAAAAGCAGGTAAAATATCTATTGGTCAGTGTTTGGGCAAATGTTTTTGTTGTTTATTTAATTAACCATTGTTGTTTGTAAATAGTATTTATTTGGTTGTTTATCCTACAGCAACGGGTACGTTCAGTTTTGACTTGGGACAATAAGAACCGCACATGCGCCATGTGCATATACAGTACATGTGGTATGGTTTTTTTACTGTGCAGTAAACAAATATGTTAGTTTAAGTTCTCTCTTAATATGCAATCTGGACACAACTTTTTCTCAACATTTAATACAATTTTATTAAAAGAAGTACTTACTTACGTAATAATAATATGGTTTATTCAATATACAATAGACATACAGTCCGTGAGTATACATGATATACAAAAGTAAATAAATACATACACGGTGGTCATCTGTATAATACAATTAATTATAAGTAAATTACTAGCTGTTATAATACATTTCACAATAATAATACTATCAATATTATAATAAGTAATATATAATATAATATTATATAATAAATCAAAATACAGTGCATTAGGTAAAGCGAGAAGTCAAGTGTGCAAAGCAAGAAATGTTAATCGTACTAATATTTATACACATTTCTTTCAGTAAATGCTTTATGAACATACATAGCTAGGTTTCTGTTAACAATTGCATTGTCAGACTGCATTAATTCTATATATTTTGGTACATTAGGTCTTTTCCAGTAATACTGTTTGATATACAATTTTCTAATATCAGTATATAGTGAACATTCTAGTATAAAATGAAACTCATCTTCAATAACATTACAATGCTGACATTTTCTTTCTTGGAAAGGTATTGGTTCAGGTTTATGCCATCTACCTGATTCCACTTCTAGCCTGTGGGAAGAAACTCTTAATTTACAAAGATTATATCTAAATTTATTAATACTGACATGTTTTAAGTAAGGTTGAAATTCAAATTTACAAAACATATTGTAATTTTTTGCTCTTGATGAATTATTTAGTTCTGTCATCCAGTTTTGTATAAAAGCATCAGTTATTCTAGATTTAACTAAACATAAGAAACACTTTTCATCACCTACACCTTGGTTAATCCATGAATAATGTAAACCTAAAGATTGTAAAAGATTACATACAGATTTTGCCCATGAGTGGGTATTTGGTCTACTAATTAAAGTGCTATACATATGTAAATACATACACTTAACGTATTTGTGCTCCTCTAACTTAATAATTTTTAACCAATATCTTATAACATTAACAACTCTTTTGGCTATCAAGGATGTTCTACCAAGTTCTCCATATACAAAATTATTTTGGGTTTGGATTTTCACACCTAATAACCTTTTACAAAAATTTAATTGAACCCTCTCTAATGTCATAGACTCATTTAAGCCCCAGACCTCTGATCCATAGTTTAAAATAGGTAAAACGAGCTGATCAAATAATTGTAGCTTGTTTTGTATAGAGATTAAAGGGAAGTTAATTAAGTATGAATTTAATTTAAAAACAGCTTTTGAAGCTTGACCTGCAAGTGTGTCGAAAGTACTTGCAAATGATCCACCTGTAGTAAAAACTATTCCCAAATATGAAAAGGTTTTAACAATTTCTAATTCCTGGCCTTTATATAAAAACTTAATATTTCTCCTTAACTGACCCCCTTTTTTGAATATCATGACTTTGGTTTTAGCTGAGTTTACACATAGTTTCCATCTTTCACAGTATTCTTCTAACAAACATAAGCCTTTCTGCAATTCTTCTTCAGATTCACACATAATTACAATATCATCTGCATATAAAAGCAAAAACAATTTCAACATACCAATATCAATACCATTAAAGCCATTTAACATATAATGTTCTTCTAAGTCATTCAGATAAAAGGAAAATAATAGCGGTGATAAAGACTCACCCTGTCTAACTCCTAAAAAACAAGAGAATTCTTCATTACTTATTGTATTACCCAATTTAATTCTTGATTTAACATTTGTATACATTGACTTAATAACATTAATAATATTTCCTCGAACGCCTAGCTTCAACAATTTGTACCAAATGATATCTCTTACCAAATAATCGAATGCTTTAGTAAAGTCAATAAATACAGCATACAATCTCTTTTTTTCATTTAAAATATGATTAATGATACCATGTAATACAAATATATTATCAATAGTTCCCATATTTTGCCTAAATCCTGCTTGTGCCTCTATATACACATGATACTTTTCAGCCCAACTGTTCAACCTATTATTAATTACTTTGGTAAACAATTTTCCAAAAGTACTTAATAATGTTATCCCCCTGTAGTTATTTACATCATCCTTATTACCCTTTTTATGTAAAGGCACAATAAAACCCTCACACCAAATTTCTGGGAAATATCCACACTCAAACAGTTTATTAAACAAGGTACACACAACTTTTAAGAAGCTATTACTATAAATACCAAATTTAAAAAACTCATTAATTAGGTAATCAGGTCCAGCAGATTTACCATTGTGTATTTGTTTACATGCATTAAAAATTTCCTGGTCAGTAAATGGTATATTTAACTCATTAAACATAATATTCAGTTCCCCATTTAAATATCTTTCCTGAAAGTACAAAATATCTTCATCAGGCTGGTAAAATGTAGAATTTGGGTCATTTATTGATTTAAAGTAGTTTAAAAACTCCTTACTTGTTATGTTTTGCTTATCATGTTTTACACTAGTATTCTTTAACAATTTCCAATATAATTTTGCATTATTTAGCCTGGCATTTTCTAGTCTTTGTGATTGATTTTTATCATAAACATATTTCTTTTTTCTAATAGTGCTTTTATAACAACTTCTAGCTTTTACCATATTTTCTCTATTTTCATTTGAAGGAAAATTTCTGTACATATTCATGTTTTTATAATAACTTTGTCTTAAATTTTTACATTCAGCATCCATGTAAACAGCATCTTTATTGATAAAACATGCATTATCCACACAACTCTTTTTGAATAATGGTGAGCTAACATTTTTAATAATATCACAAAAAGTGCTTAAATAAGTGTCCAATTCATTAATATTTCCAGTCTCGACAATATTAACACAAAGTGTTTCAAATGTATTTTTTATGTTGTCACAGTTTAATGCATCAATATATTCATTTTTTTTGTCATTATCCCATTTATAGATGTATGGTAATTTATTGACATCATTTTCAAAATAATATTCATCATTTAACTGTGTGTGATCTTCACAAACATTTATACCAGTTATAGTTGTACATTTAATGCTAAGACTAACTATACAATGATCAGATAAAATATTAGGATCTAATATTTCAAAAGTTTGGACATAAGGAAACATATTACTTTTGCTAAGTACAAGATCTATAGTGCTACAACCCTGTGAACTTACAAACGTGTGCTTACCAATATTACTATCCGCACCTAATCTACCATTCAATATTCTTAGACCTGTCATTTTACAGAAATCCAATAAAAACTTCCCATTTTCATTAACAGTCTTATCCAAATTACATCTTGGTAGGCAACTATCCTGAACATAATCATCTGGTAACATATTTTCCACAACATCATGTACATTGTCATACGAAACAAAATCTGGCCTATCACCTACTCGGGCATTAAAATCACCACATATAAAGAATTCACATGACTCACTATAGACATTATTGAAGTAAAGAATATCATCTGTTATTAATTCAAAAACACTGTTATCTACAAGGTACTGTCTTCCACTGCCTTTTGGTGCATTATACACTAAGCACAAAAATACATCATTCTTTAAATCAAACAATTTGCCATCAATCTTTATCCATTGCATACAATCGTGTGTACTTTTAACAAATTGAACATAATTTTTAAGCCTATTATGTATATATGTTATAATTCCACCACTATATCTTTTTGCACTTTTCAGTATAACTTTTCTGTGTAAAATATATGCAGTAAAATTTTCAATATATAAATAGACATGGTAAACTCCACACGAGCTTATGCCATGGCGGTTCTTTTGTCGCGCGTGCGTCTGTGCGAGAGTAAACTGTTCCTTAAAATGACATCTCTTCTGAGACCGGTTGGCCAATTTTGATGAAACTTCACAGAAATGTTCATTGGGAAGTCATCTACCAAAGTTGCCCAAAGGGTTCCGCTCCGTTGATAAACATGGAAGCCAGGGACTATTTTTCTTTATATGACTATATTGAAAACTTTGCAAATTTTCTTGACAGAAACCACTGGTTGGGTTTCCAAATAATTTCACAGAAATGTTCCTTGGGTGGTTCTCTACCAAAGTTGCTCAAAAGTTTCCACTCTGTTGAAAAACATGGCCGCCAGGAGTTTGGGCCATTTTCCTTAGCCTTAACAAAAGTTGTATGTTTCCACTAACCCGACCGACCATGTATTTATGCCCCCGACCATAATTATATTTGTTTGCCGTTTTGAAATTTTTCTTTTAAATATTCGCTTTTTTCAAATTATATTGAACGTTTCTTTATGAAGGCAGTAACTTGACTGGGATCCAGCCTCTGGATATTTTATTTTAATATTCTATTACAACCGCGGAACCAATCCAGGCAGCAACGCCAATAGTATTGGTGTTGTTTAACCGTTTGAATACAATAGTTGTCGCCCTTTGTTCCATCTTTGACATGGTCTGCAATAGTAAATAAATCACATTTTGCAAGTTCGTCGGAGCTTTCCTCCTAAATACTGACAGTAATTGTACCTTTTGGCACACATTTAACAATAATAAGTGTCTATGCCTTAAGAAAGTTTGAATGTGTGCAGGGCCCATTTCACAAAGCTCCGTAGTGAAAACTTAAGTAAATTTCTTAAAATCGTAAAATTCCTAAAGTCTGTGGCTAGTTCATTTAAATTTTATTTTGTGTTGTGACTAGGAACCAGTTGCGAATGCATTATAGAGCATATTTGTTCAGATACAACTATGTAGCTACAGTCGAAATTTGATGATGCGATTCGCAATACAGGCAAACAACGTTATTTGGAAGTCGTCAGGACGGATAAAAGTAGTTCGAAATAATGATTATTCAAATAATACATTTCTAGATTCTTTTAATATGAATCACTCTTCTAAAATTGCAAATATGTATACTAGTGATGTTTTTTTATTTCTTATTGCACCAGTCATTGTGACTATTATACAAGGCACAAGTTATTTTATTTTGAATCTGTTGCAAGTATATGCGAACAGATGACATAAAAAACGTAAATCCAACTTAAATACAAACACCTAATAAATACTTGAACTCCGGGTTTGCTATTCAAGCTTGTTGCTGCAATAGTTTGACAAGCTATAATTATACAAAGATACTTACAGTTCCATTTAATCGATTATTCACCCAATAAAAGTGTGAAAATCAAGCAGATACAAATGCTGATAATAACAATAAAGGTGTGAAAATTGATTTCGATCTTCATTATTCATCCTTCGAATTAACAGTTGATTTAATGCACTAAAACAGGTGTTGGGACCCGAATAATGGGTTCGAAATAGCGATAAACTGATAGATTATTCCAAATAGCAAGATTCAAATAAAACATCAAATTTCTAATTAAATTAGAGTTGCAGTGGTGTAATGCATATGGTGTCCACCTTGAAATTGGGAGGTCGCAAGTTCGATCCCGACTTGGGAAGCCTTCGAATGATCTTCCTCAAGAGACAGCAAGTACTGGTTCTATCCAGGAAAAGGACTTGAGGGTTTCTCTATAAGCCACAGGCTTTTTACACAATCGAGCTAAACATCGAGTAAAACACAATATTAATAAAGAAAACTGACTGGAATAACATTAAACAAATAACCAAAGTTAAAATCATACTGGTTTACTCATTATAAAACATGTCTTTCAAATTGATTTCAAAAGATTCTCGAGACATTTTCAGCTATTTATATTTTTCAGGTTGTTGTAAAATTTCTATGGTCTGTGGGCCATTTAGCCAATTGGTCGATTTAACTTCCAGAGTTCCGTTGTTTACAAAACATACATCCAATATGACAAGTAGTAAAAGAGCTTTCCAAGTGCCTAATACTTCAGGGTTGTGGTTGTAAAGCCCACCTCTCAATAGTACATGGGTTGTGTTGTGTGGTAATTTGCCAGAAATGTGGACTTTAAAGGATGTAAATAAGGGTTGATACTGCTGACACAGCTGAAGTTCTAAGCTCAATCCTCGACATGTATTGTGTGGAAATTTGCCATAAATATGGACTTAAAAGGATGTAAATAAGGGTTGATACCGCTGACCCAACTGGATTTACATATTCTTGTATAACTGGTTTGTCCTGCCTACTTTAATTAAGTGTGTTTTAAAGGGACTATGTCAATAAAAAGTGCCCCAAAGGGGCAATTGCAGAACAAAATCTGGAAATGTAATATTAATATTAGCATATAATAAAGGTTGAAATAATGTATATAGAACGGAAAAAGAGTTTATGCATTCTAAGAGAAAAATCATTATATAATGTGGGATGTGTTTGTTTGGCCCTTTTATTGTTTACACTTTGACATCATATTTGCGGGTTTCATATGCAATCATAGTATGGCCATTCATGTTCACAAATCAGAATAGCGCAGTTGGTTACAGCGGTCTACTGTCATTTGTTCTTACGACTTCGTCTTCGTGAGTTCGATACCCACTCAGGTTTTTTTTTCTGTATGTTTTTTTTAATCAAAATTCTTATAATGTAGTAAAGTATTCATACGATATATATTGTATACGCCTTTATATTGCTGATTTCTTTAACACAAAAACATTCAAATTGCTGAAAAGGGATCACTTTTTTGTTGACATAGTCCCTTTAAGTATAAAATGACATGTTTATCATGTTGAAGCAGGATTTGGCTAGTTTATTCAAACCATGGTGGTATAAAATGACACACATGTTGGAAATGAATAATTTAGGCTTCTATATTACATTTTAAGATTGTAACCCTGTCATGATTAATCTTACAGACACATGATATATTCCCGGTATGACTGCCGAATAAATGGGTGCCAAGGTGACACAACACATTAACCATTGTGTTAGATGAGAAAATGTTGTAATTTTCATTGATGAAATAGAATTTGTGAATTGCTTTGATATACTAGTAGTTAAAAAACATGGTTATGATAGAGGAAAAGCACACTGGTTTTGCAAAAACAAATGCCCCATGTTTAAGTCCTTCATTGTCTGCACAGCAGGGGGGGGGGGCGGTTTGGGGGGAAACAAGTAATTTCCTCAAAGAACCCACAAGTAACAATAATAACAACTGCCGTGAGTGTGTAATTCACCTCATGAATTAAATTAAAGACATTTAGCTCAGCTGGGAGTGCATTAGCCATGTAAAACTTAAGTTTATCCGCTTGTACGGTTGCACAGTGGCCAAATTTGCATTGTTAAATGCCCCTTGAAAAGTTTCGGGGGAGCGCACAGTTGACACAATTTCAGGGTCATGTGGATTCGCAATATTGTTTCAGTTATGCAGGCACCCCAGACCCCACCCTACTATAGGATTTTGAAAAAAAGTAAATATGGTGTATTTTGAGCATTATTAGATACATTGTACTTATAAAGTAATGAAGTAATGAAGATCTGCATATTAGGATAACTGACAAAAGAATTCTTTACTTCGAACATTATACTCTCAAGTAGAGCTGAAACAAACAAAGTCTTATTTTCTGTCCTTTTTGCAAGCTAAACTGCACAATTACACTTTCAATGTCAATGTCTATAATTATGTCAGTACACAGTAGGTTATTAAACTGATCGGACTTACTTTTAAAGGGTAGATGTAAAAATATATATATGTGACCAGAATTGTAGTAGAATTATGCCCCTTTTCGTAGTTAGAAATTCAGGTTAAAGTTTGCGCGCAACAACTCCATATCTCTATATCTACAACAGATATTCAACTGAAACTTCACACATGTCTTCAGGGCCATTATGTAAGGTCATTGACCAAGGTCGTTAACTCTGACCTGCAATTTAGCAAAATGTTGCCTCATTTTGTACGTAAAACGTTTAGGTTAAGGTTTGCGTGCTACAGTACAAACATATCGAGTGCGCTGTCCTGTGACAGCTCTTGTTAATAATCAAGCTATTAACTATGCCCCACATCAAAGATGGCAGGGTGTATTGGTTTGCTAATCTTGGTTGGTTGGTATTCATATTCGTTTCCGCTCACTTAGTCCAACAATTTTCATCTTATCTTCACCAAACTTCATGAACATGTTTGTGGGCATAATATCTAGGCCAAGTTTGATAATCAGCCAAACTTTATGAAAATGTTTGTAATAAACTATCTCAGTCAAGTTCTTTGCAAAGCGCAATAATCAGCTAAATCGCACTCGAGTTATGGTCCTTGAATTATTTAATATGGGCCCTTTTAGCCGTTTCCACTCTTTCACTCTCAAGTCCAACAATTGTCATCTGATCTTCATCAAACTTAGTGGAAATCTTTGTTGGCATAATACCACGGTGAAGTTGGATAATCAACCAAATCGTTCAAGTAACTGTAGAGTTATGGCCCTTTGATTATCTAGAATTAACTTTTTTAGCTGTTTCCGTTCTGATCTTAACCAAACTTGAATAAAATGTCTGAGATTATAATATCTTAGACAAGTTTTATGATCATCTAAATTGCCACAGGAACTGCAGAGTAATGGCCCTTTATTTAACTAAAATTGACCGTTTTAGCAGTGCTCATCTTATCTTCACCAAAATTGATGTGTATGCCCCCTATTAAAGATGGCGCAGTATTGGTCTAATAACCAGCCAATTCGCTCCAGGTTTTGTGGAGTTATTGCCCTTGAATTATCTGAAATTGGTCTTTTTAGTCGTTTCCGCTCTCTATATCCAGCAATGTTCATCCAATTTGCAGAAGTGCTAAGCATGGTAAGACAATGAGTCATGTGCAAGAACTCTAGATCTCTAGGTCAAAGGTCAAGGTCACACTAAAAAGTCAAAGGTCAAATATAAGAATATAAGCCATAGACCTTGTCCGGTGTATAATGTTGTCCAGCAGGGTAGGAGGGTTAACCCTAACCCTTCGAATTACTTTTCAGAAGTGATAAGCATTCTGAGGCGGTATGTCACATGCAAGAACCAGATACCATGATCCAAGGTCAAGGTCACACTTAAAGGTCAAATATATGTATTCATGTTAAAATTCATGTTAAGAGTCAGCATTTTCAAATAACTTTGTAGAAGTGATATAAGACAGTGTGTCGTGCTTTAAGCTAGGTCCACGGTCAAGGTCACAGTTTAAGGTCAAAGGTCAAAAAAAGAATTAATACTTTGTCTGGAGGATAATTTTGTCTGACATGGACATATTTTCAAATTACTTGCCAGAAGTGTTAAGCTTGATGAGATGGTGTGTCGCGCGCAAGAATCAGGCCCCTAGGTCCAAGATCAAGGTCGTACTTAAAAGTCTAAAGTCAAATATAAGAATTTAAATTTAAACCATATAACCAGTGAGAAATTTACCTACAAAATAACGGCCGGATAATTTAGAGATTAGCCATTCACTTAACTACCGACCACTTCAAGCAACGCACCCTAGCATCTATGATTTATTTTAGATGTTTCCTACAATTTCGGACAGTCTTCATTTTGATAAGAAATAATAATTAAAATCCATTATATTGGGTGGTTGAATAACCAGGGGTGGCTGAATAGTTGGGAAAAATGATTATATAATCACTATAAATAAAACATGGAATGAGTGAATGTTTTTGTTGTAATGATTTTATCTTTTCTGCACATAGTATACACATTATATACACACTTTTACAGTATCATCTTAAATTAATAAATAAATTAAGGTTTCTTTTAACATACATTTCGCTGCATTTATTTTTTGGTAACGTCATATACAATCACCAAAGTTAAATGCATTTTAAGTAAAACAAGAGCTGTCAGAGGACAACGCTCTATACTTTTCAAAGTATTTCAGTCGGTACGTATTTTGGGAGTGGAAGGGTATAAATTTGTTGAAATACAAAACTGAGTTATGGTAATTATTTCATCAAATTAATGTTTCAAGTGAAAACCTTTTGAAGTTGATAACTTGTGTAGTTTTGCAGATATAAGAGTTTTGAATATAAACTTTAATCAGAAAATCTATGTGAACTGGGTTATGGGAAATGTTACTTCTGATGCTGGAGTTGATGACACAATATATTCCAAGTTTCAAGTGAATAACTTATGTAGCTTTGCAGTGACAAAACTTTTAAATATAAACAAAATTCAGACGTGTACACCGTCGCTATTAGGAAAGCTCACTTATTATTCGAACAGTCGAGCTAAAAATGATAAAATATGATACCTAAAATGCACAAATAACTGATAGTGTACTTGAATCTCACAAATCACTTGTATTGTGCTGTTCGAATAAAAACAAGGCCTATAAATTAATTTATTGTACAATATAAACCTTGCTATGGGTTCTTCTACCATTTGTTATCTTTTAAAAAATGGTAACATATTTTAACATGACGTAGCATCAAAAATAACCAACAGCCATCGTGCAGCCAACCACCAAATGACAGCTTAGATATGGTACTTTCATAACAACACTGTCCCGAATATGCCTGCTGGGGGGGGGGGGGGGAGCAGGGTCTATTGTCAGCATAAAGTCTGATAGACCCTAACCGGATGATAATTTTGTCCAGCAAGGAAGGCGTTTCAAATAACTTGGCGGAAGTGTTAAGCATGGTGTAACGCTGTGTTTCGAGAACCAGATCCCATGGTTCAAGGTCAAGGTCACACTTAAAGTTCAAAGGTCAAATTATATTGATGAGTGTGCACAGCCAGTGATTTTAGGGCCTATTTGGGGCCGACATTTTGCCCCATTCTCCTGCTTAAAGAGTGTATATGTTTCCCCAATATTTACCTTTGAATTCCGCTCAGAATATAAGCTTTTTTTAAAATGGACCAAAATTGGACAAAAACTAATTAAGATAGAGGAATTTTCATAAACAATCCCAGCAGTTTTTCATCAAATCAAGTTAGTGCATAATCTAAGTTATCATTAGTAGCAAACCAATTCATTAATGTTTTATAACAAAGTAGAATATAAACATGTAATAATGCTTTTCAAAAAAAAAAAAAATCCCGTTTTGGCGTAATATTCCCCATCTAAAGGGCCCCAACACCTTTCCCCCGAAGGTGAAAAAAAACAATATTGAAAGCATAATTCAATTAAAACCCAGAAAGCGTAGAAAGACTGTTGGCGAGAAAAGAAAAGAAACCAAAATTGAGGAAATATAGTGCAGAAAGACACATTTGTTTTTACACGTCTCCTTGGAGCGTGGTCGTCTGACGGGAACATTCTGGTTAAGGACTCCAAGTCCAAAGTTCATAGAATCAACCACATCGGTGACTTAGATTCATTCAAACCTAACAGTCAGTCAACCAGCTCATGAGTGTCGTCGAATCACACACGAAAATATCTGTAGCCGGATTTGATAGTTCTAGCCACAACAAAAAAAAACACGCTTTTTTGTAATTTGATCTACTATCGGATAGGCTATGCACATTTATCATTACCGATAGTTTATATGAACTATTCGATCAACATCGTCCGATACCTCTTGAATTGTGTTTCTTCTTTAATATGAACTATTTCTTTTTTTACATGCATAATCGTATTTAAAATAATTGATAAACACTTGCCTAGGTACCCCATTTAACATGACAACACAGCACGTCGTGCCATCTTACTACATGTCCATGGGTTTCATCAAAATTGCATAAAATTAAATACCAGTTTACAAACATGTACACATTGTTGTATATGTTGTTGTTTTCTCGCCTTCAGATGTAATACTTGTACATATTATATATATATATAACATCATTTTATTTCTCCAGCCAAGGGCACTGTTTGTTTGCTTGAAGAATAGTCTGTAAATAGCCTGTAAATATTTATACACGTGCCGTTTGTCTGTTCTATTGCGTTTGCTTGTTATGAAGTGGTGTTGTATGTGTATGTATTGTTATTCCGTCTTGACCCATAATGTGATCTCTATAAGGCCTGTCTATTAATTTTATGTACTAGGTTACTAATATCAACATCTACTATTAAACGATTACTTAATATTTATTCCGAAGTCGAAATCCTGTCCTTGAACTGAACCTTCTAATTATGTTAAGCCATCGGTTAAACACCCACTCAGCCATTCCCCATGAATTACAATTTATTAATTTCTCATGCAATCCCCGTGGTCTAGTTGAACAGATATCAGTATTTTACTATGTATATTAGTGGCCTACTGCATCAAAATGGGTATTTATCATGCATATCATGCAATCCCCGTGGTGTAGTTGAACAGATATCAGTATTGTACTATGTATATTAGTGGCCTACTACATTAAAATGGGTATTAATCAGTGGAGCAAAATGGAAAATTATCCTGTTATTTTTTACTCTAATCTTTAATAATTATCATGTACGCCGCTGATTCACTTACATGTTATATGTTTACAGGTAATTGTCACGTTAACTGCTGTATGTATACGTACATGTACAATACCATTATGCACTTTTAACCTTTTTGGCCTTCTATTATTTCGTTTTGAATAGACGGTCATATATGAGGTTCTTATACATTTACATAACAAGTGTTCGATAGTGTGATTTTGATATACTATGTTTTATGGAAACTCATCTTACTGATGTCGTTCCCGATATTGTTTTGCTAATCGATGGTTTTAATATAGCTCTCCGCCGGAAAGACGTGTACTTGAGTTAGAATGTTCTAACTTGCATTCAAGCTGGATCGAAATTCAAACAGGAAACTTCACTACTTTAATATGCTGCTTTTATCGCCCCCCCTAACGCCAATGTATCTTTTTGGAACGACCTTGAAGTTAATATCGATAAAGCCTTGGATATAAACCAAAATTTAATCATGCTCGGTGACATAAATGAAGACCAGTTAAAAAGATTACACCCGCTTAAAACTGTCTATGACTCTATTTAATTTAGGTAATGTCATTACGGAAGCAACCAGAGTCACGGCCAACACTGCTACTTTAATTGACCCAATTATTGTCTCCGATAATCTGTATTTATTGGACAGTGAAGTAATTTCAATTGATGTTTCAGTCAGTGATCATCGCGCTACGGCCGTACACGTTAAAGTCCCAACAGTGATTAGTAAACCGATGCAAAGACAACAAACGTGCAGATTTTCAACGTCTAAATGACTTAATTGACAACGAAAATTTGAACTTTATTAGTATGTCAAATGTTGAAGACGCTACTGTATTATTCACTAACAAATTACTAGAATTGATAAAATCATGTATTCCGTACAAACTTGTTACCGTACGTCCAAATGACAAACCATGGTATGATTCTACGTACATTTGCGCGAAAACGCGACCGACTTAAATCGAACGCTATCAAATATCCATCTCCAAACAATTGCGCAAAATTCAAACACGCTCGTAACAGGGTCAATAATATGATTAAACACGCAAAAGAACAATTTTTCTCCAATATTGAAACTACATTAAACGATTTACATTCCACTAAAATATTGGAAGCTGTTGAAGCATCTAATACATACACACTCTCATTCTGATGTGATACCGCCCCTGAAATCGGTTGATACTCATGGAAACGTAAGTATATATATGTCTGATGAAGAAAACGCAACTTGCTTAAACAATTACTTTGTTTCCATATCAACTTTAGATACATCTTTGGCAGTCCTCCCTGCCGCAAATGACATTTCTTTTGAATATTTACAAAACGTGTTTATAACTGAATCAGAAATAATAGACGTAATTACAATTTTAATAACCAATAAAGCGGTTGATGAGCATTTAATCAGTCATCTTGTTCTTAAGCGTACCTGCTTGTCTATTGCAAAACCGTTATGCTTACTGTTTAATAAATCAATACAAGAATGCACATTTCCCTCATTATGGAAAAATGCAAATGTCATGCCCCTATTTAAAAAAGGTGACTCACATATACCTTCCAATTATCGTCCCATCTCCCAATTGAGCTGTCTAGGAAAACTTTGGGAGCGAGTAGTATACAAACACCTCTATAATCACTTTATTTCGCATAACTTAATTTATTGCAAGCAATCGGGATTTCTCAGGGGTCACTCAACTGTCTACCAACTGATTGATATAGTTGATCAAATAGCTCGTTCTATTGATGACAATAAATTTAACTGCATGATTTTTTGTGACATTTCCAAGGCCTTTGACCGAGTTTGACATCAAGGTCTGTTATTCAAACTTAAGCAAAATGGTATCAGTGGAAAAATGTTACAATGGATAGAAAGTTATTTGTCTAACCGAACCCCAAAAGTATTTGTGGGTTCCGCTATGTCTCAATCATTACAAGTAAGTGTTACCCGCTTGTTTGCAGATGATACTTCCTTATCAAGTACTGCATCTAACTGAGTTGACCTCGAGGGTATCTTGAACCACGACCTATGCCTCATCAACATTTGGGCCAAAAGATGGTAAGTTGATTTTAACCCACAGAAAACTGAAGCAATTTTATTCACAACGCAAAAGAATGTTCTTTTACCGAAATTATGTTTCTGAAATGTACCCGTCACCTTTTTTGAAAGGCACAAACATCTTGGTCTGACCCTAAGTCATGATGGCAAATGGCACGATCATATAAATCATATTTTTTAATCTGCGTCGAAAATTCATGGCATTATGCGAAAACTTAAATACAGACTTCCAAGAAAAAGTTTAAACCAAATATACGTCAGTCATATGCGGCCAATACTAGAATACGCGTGCGTTGTTTGGGATGGTTGTTCTTTGTATGATAAGTAATTATTAGAAAAAATCCAAAATGAAGCCGCGCGTATTGTTGCAGGCCTAACTAGATCTATATCTCTTAGAAATCTTTATACTGAAGTTAAATGGCCTAGTCTAGACAAACGACGGCGATAAACTTATTAGCATTTACCAGATGCATAACGGACAGTGTCCTAATTACTTGTCTAACCTTCTTCCAAAAACATTTCAAGAACAGTCATCTCGTAATCTTAGAAATGCACAAGACTATACCATTTTATCAAGGCGAACATTATTATATTCACGTTCGTTCTTGCCATCTGCCAAAGATCTATGGAACTCCGTACATATCGATATCCGCAAGAGCGAAACCCTTTCACAATTTAAAGCTTCCTTGAAACAAATGTTTCTTTTATGCAAAGATAACCCCCAATATTTCTACACTGGGTATATAAAAACATCGATTTTACATGCTAGACTAAGAAATAACTGCAGCAACCTAAACTCCGACCTATTCCTAGACCACCTTGCAAACTCACCCCTTTGTTCATGTGGAAATGATG
>CM051024.1:44115846-44203346 GCA_027627225.1 Congeria kusceri
CTAAGGCCACAACAAATTGATCAGTTGTTCTACGGATTTTGTCCAAAAAAAATTGGAGCGAGCGAGCGAAATAAAAATAAAAATATTTTTTTTCCATTTTCGATAAAATCGGAGGCGAGCGAAAAGCGCAAAATAAAAAAAAATCCTATCATGCCCATAGTGTTTAACAATTACTCCCAAACGCCATCATAACTTGATATCTTGTCAATAATTTCTTCTTCATCTGCTCTGTTCCATAAATTGTTGTCAAAATCAATATATATGTAATAAACTAAGCAACTAATTTCTCCATTTCTTCTTTGACCATGTCCTGCAAAGGCTTTTGTGCAACAAGTCTTCAATAGTGATTCTGCTATTAAATTAACGACCGGCAGTAAATACTAAATAGCCATATCTTAACTATAAGAAAGTAGACCTTATACAAGGTAATTGTCATTATCAAAATATATATTTGATACACCAAGTCATTCACTACCAACAGTTTAATAACATGAATATGAAATGTCATACAATAAACACAAAACAATTTAGGAATCACTAGTATAAGATCTGTACTTTAAATGACACGACGAAACAACTGGACGCCACAATTTTTTTAAACCGTAAACCAGGACTCACACTGGCTCTTATATTTCTTGAGCCATTTTTTTTATCGACTCGCAACATCGTTGCGTGTTTCCATGTCAGGGAATAGTTATATCTTACTGTTTTAATTGCTATAAAATTATACTTCACTGTGCTGTATTATATTAATGAATTATGGCATTAACAAAAGCATTAGTATACGTCGATTTTTATATTAACATTTTTCTTAATTGTTCATTGCAGTAAACTTGGATAATTATTTTTTATTTAAACATACACTCCTAAACTATCTACAAGATGTTAACAAAATATATCCATAAATAAATTAAAATTAATAACTAACATAATGACTTGGCTTGCCCTGTTAAATGTACCTTAATATATAAAGGCTGAACAAAATGTACACCAAACAGATACTTTGAATTTATAAAATGGACATGTCAGAAACAACTTTTATGCGTGGATATTAGAAGTAAGAAATCAAGGACAAACCGCTGGTCAAAACTGTCCGAAATGTAAACATACCCGATAATCAGTCCATTTGACATAATCCGGACATCCAATTTCACACATCCTTTATCAACAAGATAATCCTTTAATTAACTGTTAATTAACTGCTGATATTACGAGAGCTTGCTAGCAATCATCTTTAATTAGGCAATGAATGCTGACAAACAGCTCGTTGTGTTTTCACAAGTTTGATAAAACTTGATAAGAAATTGCCGAGTTGAAATACACATGGCAGCTGTGCCAGACTGGCTGTTGGCGATTAGAGGTCTGGGTCATAAATTGTGTGCTCTGTACATAAACCAGTCGCCGCAAAGCGCCTTATTCACGTCTATATCAGTACCAATTGCTTGTTATAATTTGGGTACACCACAAAGGCGGTGTTTAACGTAAAATGAGACTCAGTGATGAAAACTTCATTTAAAAAAATCGGATGCGGGGCAAACTTGTAGGTGCGGGCGCAAAATAAAAAGAAAAATATTTATTTTTCGATTTACGATTTTAAGGTGCGGCAAATCCGACGAACGTCTGATCAATTTGTTGTGGCCTAATTAGAAATTCATAATGTCCACTTAGTATTTCCTATTTAGGCGGTATTAACTTATAATTAGTATCTTTCAATTACCACTTAGTATGTCTTTATTATCGTACTAGTTCTTCCTAATAACGAGATAACGCAATATAAACAGTGGTAATACAACACTTACATATCTGACAATACATAGACCTTTGATTTCTGTAAGCCAGACACGTATTGGGTCATTGAATTGATTTCTTAGTGTGAGTTAAAGCCAACACATTCGCTAAGCGAGCGTTGCTATTTCTACCGTGTTTGAAGGCATATGATTGCAAATGCGAGTGTCATGAAATGCACCACAATACATAATTAACACGTCCAATGTAGAATGTAACTTTCTACATTGGACGTGAGTCTGTTTCACTCTCAACGCATTTCTAAAAACAATCGTTCACAGTTACCATAAGCGTGATTGAATGGTATTGAAGGTTTAAATTCTATATCGCCTTGATCAACTGAACTAAAAACATTATTAAATATGAAGGTAGTGGTTGTGCACATAAATCGCATAAAACGTTTTAATTTTTTTTAGTTTAAACGGGGTCGGTTACGCTTTGGGCACATTTATTTTATTTGCCTTACACTAATTTATCGCTGCACCGATATAAGAAACATACATGTATGACTATATTTGTATAATTTATGATGTTAGTTTACTGATAAACTCCGCTAAGTTATATTTTAGCTGGTAATTGTTTGTCCGTATGTCTGTTTATTTGTTAGCCAGTACCTTTAGGATAACATTGATGAACGAACGTACATCAGTACATTCTGGTGGTGACCCGGATGACCGTCTGGATACATGCATTTGCAAACGATTTCTTATTACTGGTAGATAGAGCAAATTGCCACAATATGAATAACAACGCGCTACACATGAGGAATAAGATTCCTTGGCAGAAACATGCGGTCTCCTAGTGGTTTTTAGTTGTATATAATTTCACATAATTTCACTAACATTAGCAATAGTAGCAGCGGCAGAAGAAGTTGATGTAAAGTTTGATGCTTAAGTTTTAACAGTAGCAGCAACAACAACGATAACAGAACAAGTGGGAATCGATGTATAAGTAATAATAGCAAAACAAGTATGAGAAGGGTTGCAAACTAATATATTTAGAAATTCTAGTAGTATCAACAATCGAAGCAGAAATAGCAAAACAGTACTGGTATTAGTAATTGTAGTTTCCATTAGTTAAAGTAACAGCAAAAGTGTCGGAAGTTCTAATAGTAGTTGGAGTATTTGGAGTAGTAGCAGTAGCAGCAACATTAACTGTATATATTTAACAGTGTATATATTATATTAGTAGTAGTAGCAGTAAATTCACATCTGTATAAGTGTTTTCGATGGCTACACGTTAAAGCAGGTTATAGCACCAGCAGCAGAACCAGCGAAAAGCATATGTGGCATTTATCGGTATTTCTGTACACTTATACATAGCTGTAGCAAAAGTAGTAATAAACTAGCAGAAGCCGTAATTAGACCTGCATTCGTTACGATGTAATACTATTTGTAGCAGAAATGGTAAAAATGACAATAGCAGAATAATCAGAATAACTTGGAAAAGAAAAGAAGTGGCAGAAACAACAGCATAACCAGCAGAAGAAGAAGTATTTGCCTTTCAACATTATTGGTGATGAGTTTGAGCAGCAGCAGCAGTAATGTATACCTATCAGTGACACCAAAAAACAACGAAAGCTGTAGTTCTTGTCTCGTACATAGGTAGCTGTAACAGGTAGCATAATAATAATAATAATTATACTTCTAATACTACTACTTCTACTTCTACCACTACTTCTACTACCAATAATAATAATAATAATAATAATGTAGTCCGTAGTGGTTGTGCTGTTTGTTGTGGTAGTCAAGGTCGTGTTGGTAGTGATAGTTATTGTAAAGGTGGAGTTTGTGGTAGTAGAGAATGTGTATGAGGTTGCGGTGGGGTTTGTGGGTTTGATGGACGTTGTGTTGGAGTTGTGGATGTTTTGGTAGTTTTGGTGCAGGTGGTAGTAGAGGTGTTGGAGGTGGTGGTAGTTATGAAGGTGCTGGAGTATGCGTTGGTTATGGATGCGGTGGTTGAGGTAGTATTGTAAGTGGTGTTGTTGGTTATTGTGGTGGCGTTGGCGATGGTTGTTATGGTTGTTTTGGTGATGGATGTGATAGAGTTTGTGGTTGAGATGGTTCTGGAGATTGTGGTTTTGTGGAGGTGGCTGTGGTGTTGGAGGTGGTTGTGTAATGGTAATGGTGGTGATGTTGAAAAAGTTGTTGAGGTGGTGGTGGTGGAAGTGGTATAGTATTTTCGAGGTATAGTGTTAAAAATTCGATCTAAAATTAAAATAAAAAAAAAACGAATACAGAATAATAAAAAAGGCACAAAATCATATCTTCAGCAAGTTTTCGTTATTAATCTATTTAAACCATGTTGTGCACATCTATGCACACCTATGGTTACCCTCATCAAGTACAAATTGCTTCGCGAGACAAAACGTTAATTTGATTAAGGTAGTGGTTGTGGTGGTATTTGTGGTGGCGGAGTCGCTGTGATGGTGGTTGCGGTGATGGTGGCGGTGAAGAGGATTGTGGTGGTGGTATTGTTAGTGGTGTAGCGGTGGCGAACGTTGTGGTGGTGAAAATGATGGAGGAATAAGAGATGATGGTGGAGTTGGTGGTTATGGTTGCTGTAGAGGTGAAAGAGTAATTGTTGTGAGGGTGGATTTTGTGGACGTGGTGGTTATTGTGGAGTTGATGTTTATGGTGGAGGTTAATGTTATGGTAAAAGTGGGGATTAAGGTTGGGGGTGGTTACAATTTAGGTGGTGGTTATGGTGGAGGTTATGGTTATAATGGAGGTGGTGGTTATGGTGGATGAGCTTTTCATATTGAGCAGTTGGGTGTTGTGGTGATAATGGTGGCGGTGGTTTTGGTGGAGGTTACTAGTATGGTGTTATGGTTATGATCGAAGTGGTGGTTATGGTGGAAGTGGTGGCTATTATTGAAGGGGTTGTTTTGTTGGAGTTGGATGTTATGTGGTTGAGATGGAAGTGGCGTTTATGGTGGAGGTGAATATTAAGGTGGAGGTGGTGGTTATGGTGAAGGTGGTGGTTATGGTAAAGGTGGAGATTAAGATGGTTGTGGTTATTATGTTGGAGACTGTGGTTATTATTAAAGTGGTGGTTAATATTATTTTGGTGGTGGTTATTATACAAATGGTGGTTATGATGAAGGTTATGGTTATGATAGAGGTTTGTTATTTTTTAGGTGGTGGTTATGGCGGAGGTTTTGTTTATGATGGAGGTGGTGGTTATTGAGAGGTGGCTGTTAGGGTAGACGTTATGATTATGGTAAAGCTGAAGATTAAGGTTGAGGCGGTGGTTGTTATTAAGGTGGCGGTTATGGTGGAAGTGGCTGTTTTGGTGGAAGTTATGGTTATGGTAAAGCTGGAGATTAAGGTTGAGGCGGTTGTTATTATTAAGATAGTGATTATGGTGCAGGTTATGGTAAGCATGTAGGTCGTGGTTATGGTGTTAGTGGTGATTATCATTTACATGGTGGATTTGATGGAGGTGGTTGTCTTGGTGTAGGTGGTGGTTATGGTTAAGGTGGTGTTTCTTGTGGATGTGATTTTTACGGTGGACGGTTATGGTAAAGCTGGAGAATAAGGTTGAAGCGGCGGTTATTATTAAGGTGGTGGTTATGGTAACATTTATAGTTATGATGGAGGTGATGGTTGTGACTGCGTCAACGGCGGTGTTGATCGTTATGGTGGTGGTAATAGTTTAGGTGAATGTGTTGATGGTTGAGGCTGTGGTTGTTGAAATGGTTGTTGTGGTGGAGGTGAGGGTTGTGATGAAGGTGATGGTGGAGGCGGCGGTGTACGTTGCTATGTGTTAGATGTTGGATGTGATAGTTTTGGTGGAGGTGTCGGTTATGATGGAGGTTTTGGTTATGGTGGATGTGATTGTTATACTGGTGGCGAATGTAGTTATAGTGATTGTAGTGGTTATTGCAGATGTGGAAGGTTGTGGTTGAGGTGATAATTTTAGTGGAGGTGGTAATGATGACGTTTGTGTTTGTAGTCGTGATGGAGCTGTTCGTAGTGGAGCTGGTTGTGAAGGAGAGAGGTGGTGGATGCGATTATGGTGATGGGTATGATTATCGTGCTAGTGGTGGTATTGGTGGTGATGTGCTTTTGGTGAAGCTGATGACGGTTACGGATGCGGCGGTGGTAGAGGTGCTCGTGATGGGGAATGTGGAGGGGGTCCATTATAAACACCAACATCATGAACATGCTGCTTTAAGCATCTGGTCACTAAAAAAAACAAGACGCATTTGTGGTACAGCATAAAGGTGGTGGTTATGGTGGATGTGGTGGTTATGGTGGAGGTAGTAGTTTTTGTAAGGTTGTTGGATATGGTGGTGCTGGTGGTTATGGTGCTGGTGGTTATGCTGTTGGCTATTATTTAGGAATGGATATTGTGGAGGTGGTAGTTATGGTGGGGGTGATAGTTGTGGTGGATGTATTAGTTACGGTAGAGGTGCTAGTTATTACGCCCTGTACCCGGATAATACTAACGCAATGCAGCGACCCTAATGCAGTGCCAAAATAGCGGATGGAAAGTATGTTCTACTTTGTTTTATACATATTTTTTTATGTACAGGTATGTTTTGGTTGTAAAATATGTCGCCGTTGATCAAATAAGTATTTAATTCAATATACCTAATGTTCCATCTAGCAATAATGATGTTGTAAGATGGAATGCTGATGAACAAAGACAAACATTCAAATAAAATATTTATAAAAAGTGTAAAACATACTCAGAGGCTTTTAGTTGCCATAATATTTCGCTGTTTGGAAGCAAACATGTACTGCTTCAAAAGCACATTTACACTGTGCCGATATCCCATTGCATTCGGACACAATACTCGTTCAAATGTGCAAACTCTGATAACATTGATAAAAAACTAATTTCTGGTTGATAATAACCGAACGCAATATATACTAGTAACGGATAAAAACCAAACCGACGCATAAGACCTGACGTATACACCCCTAACCGACTTATATTCTATATCAATGAATGAATATACATGTATGCTGAAAGACTGTAATGGGTTTCTATATATTTCTATTTTCATTTCAATCGTATTGTATAATATGCTCGTTCACCATTGACAACGTGTATTTACCCAAAATTAGTGTATGTATGAACGTCCAAAGTTTAAGTGTGTATATTGTGATACATCTTTTGACAGTTTAGAGGAAATTATTGAACAAGCACATAAATGACACTAAAAGAAAAAATTTCATATATAAAGGACGAGCAGATATCTTCTTTTTCAGTTTGTTAGGTAATTATCTTTTTTACGTTCGCGCTTATCCATCACAGTTTCCTACATCAATTCATCAGTCAGGAATTATCCGCAAGCACTCAACCACTACAGAATACAAACAATATTTTAGATATCAACATCAACATTAAACTTTGATATGATTACACATTGTCATAGAGATATCCATTCAACTAATATAGTTTTCAAGTAAGGTACTTATGCATTTTAAGATATTTTAAAAGGGTCGGAAACATAAAAATGTTCTATATGAGGACTTTTTCGGGAAAATTTTAATGACTTCCAGCATCATAAGGGTGATTGTCAAAAACAAAAATTAAGTAAATAAACCACTGGACACTATACCTATTAAAAGCTTTACGTTTCTACTCAACACAAATATAACAACATGGTTAGGATTATCCGGGTACAGGCTGGTTATTGTAAAGATGGATATTAAGGTTGATGCGGTAGTTATTATTGAGTTGATGGTTATGGTGGAGATGGTGGTGGCTGTTTAGGTGGTTGTTGTGGTGAAGGTGATGATTGTGATGCAGTTGCTGGTGGAGGCGGCGGTGAAGGTTGTGGTGAATGTGATCCTTATGGTGGAGGTGATAGTTTAGGTGAAAGTAGTGATGGGTGAGGTTGTAAATGTTGAGGTGGTTGTTGTGGTGCAGGTGATGGTTAGGGTGGTGGTGATGGTTTCGTTGAGGTGATGGTAAAGGATATGGTGGCGATGGTGGTTATTGTGTAGATGGTGGGTATGGAGTTTGTTGTGGTTAAGTTGGATGTGATGGTTATGGTGGAAGTGGTTGTTATGAAGAAGGTGGTTGTTATTATAATGGATGTGATGGTTATTGTAGCGGTAATTATGGTGGAGGTGATGGTTATTGTGGAAGTATGGTACTGATGAAGGTAAGGGTTATGGTGAAGGTGGTGTTGGTTGTTATGGGGTAGATGAAGGTTGTGGTTGAATTGAAGATAATGGTGGAAGTGATTTGTTTGGTTGAGGTGGTGATGGTTATGGTCGTGGTTAATTTGTTCGTGGTGGAGCTTGTTGTGGTGGAGTGAGGTGGTCAATGCAATGGTGGTGATGTTTGTGGTTATCGGGGGCGTGCTGGTGGTGGTATTGTTGTGGAGGTGCTTTCGGTGATGCTGATGATTGTTGTGGATGCGATGGTGGTGTAGGTGGTCGTGGTGGTGAATGTGGATGCGGTTCATTATAAACAACGCGTTCAAAACAGCAACATCAACATGCTGCTTTAAGTATCTGGCCACGCAAAAACAAGAAGCATTAATTTTGTTAAACAATATAAAAATATACATGTATTAGAACACGTGGTAAAGAGTTCTCTTAAATACGATGACCAGTAAAACGTTAAATATACCGTTAGAAATTCCCGTGGACTGTGTATATACAAACATCATTATATAATACTAATTACCTGATTTAAGTTTATTAAAGTAGCGATCTCGTCAACTGTCGCGGGCATATGTTTCGTGGAACACGTAAAATTTTGACCGCCTGATTTCGCCATATATTTCAATGACCACCCAAAATAATAGTTAAGACATAGAAATGAGTTTTTGAGATTATGAATATTATATTTAACTTTAATGGCATTTAAACAGTGGTTAAATTATTTGTTAGCATTGTGAACAGTTCATATTATGTTATTAAATTGATGAGAATTCAAGTGTAAATTTTGAAACATCACAAGTTAATAAATTAGTAATCTCCTTTGGGCATTAGTTAAATCCGCTTCGCATATGGCCTTGTTCATTTTAACTGATTGAACTAGCTTTATATATCGTTTATCTTGTAAAAAATACAGATTTCTTATTATCTTTGTGAGGCTTTTTTTATTGTAACCTTTCTTTATTTCCATCATATATATGCATTTACAAATAAACATACAGTCATACAAACATACAATACATGCAAACAATGGAATTGTATGTTTGAAATGTTTCAATGTATTGTATTAAAAGCTCAACAAATACAAGTAATATGATAATGCATACGAACAGGCCAATATTCTTATATTTTACCGTGCAGGTTTATCCGTATTTAGTAGGTTACATTTTTGCATGGAAAAGATACATAGACAACATAAGTATGAAAAAACAAAGGGTACATTTTGCTGCAAACATTTACCAAAAAAAAAACAGAGAGGAAATATCACTTGTTCCTATTCTTGAATACCCGGTACTTATATAGAATTGTTTTCCTTTAATATTATGTTCTTACTGCACAGAGGTATTTGGTTCGCATATTGCTCTTATCAGCGACCAGTAATTTGTTTCTTGTTCTGAATGTGTAAGTGACTTGTATATGGTGAAGACTAAGGTCAGAATATTTACAAGACCAATGTAATTTGATATTATTTTATCTTTTCTATAAGTGAAAATGTATCTCTTAACTTCGAGACACACTATGCTAAGATTTTGTTTATCTTTGTTAGTGCTACCTAACATAAATGTTCTTAAGTCTATTTCTGTCATTCTATTTATATTTCTATTATTTGACAAGGTTTTGTTTACTTCCTTAATCAAGCATTTTACAATTTCACAAGACCAAAAAAGATGAACAATCGTTTCTTCAAATTTGTGACAAAAAGTACACAGATTATTATTTAACAATTTCATTTTGTACATAAGGTAATTTGTACCGAGTATATTGTAAATAATTCTAATCTGGAACCATTGTATGTAGCTATCTCTTGTTATGTTAAATACTGTTTTAAAAATGCATTTCCATTCCTCATCAGTAATGACAAAATTGTTCCATTTGTTTTTACACATAGGTTCAATGCCGTTTTGAATGAAATAATCATAAATTGATATATCGTTGCTTTCATGGCTTATAAAATATTTTGCATAGCATATGTTTGAAAGTCATTTGTATTAAACTGTACATTGCATTTCTTAAAAAAGTTCTTTATTGATTTTACAAGTCGTTCAAAATAAAGATAGTTCAAGGATTTTCCCGTAATATTTTATATTTGATATTTTGTTAAGAAGGTGTTTGAGTCAATAACTAAATCTCTCACAAATCTAATACCTCTGTCATACAGTGCTTTCAAAAATAAGGGTTCATTACCAAATTTGAAATTGTTATTGTAGAACAAGGGCATGTTAAGAACACTATTAACATCCGCAATTTCTAACACATCCAGAAGTTGTTCGTAACACGAAAATACTTCAAACCAAAAATCATTTTTAAAACATTTTTTTAACTATGGCAATATACTGTTTTGCAGTGTTAAAAAGTTTACATACATCAAAAATGGACCTTATAAGAATTACACACTTACTATCATAACATGTGTATAATTTTTTTATCCAAGAGAGCTTCATTTTTTTTACAGTATGCATACATATCTATCATTTGTAATCCACCTTTCTCATAGCTTTGTGTAAGTGTTGAGCTTTTAAATGTCCCAAACAAAGTCAAACAATATTTTGTTCAGTTAAACAAGAATATCTTTCTTTGGTGTGGGTATCGCAAAAGAACAATGAGCGAACAAGGTAATATAAGCGATTTAATAACGGAAATTCTACCAATTGGTGTAAGTTTTCTTTTTTTCCATTGACTTATTATATTAATTGTTTTAATAAATTTGTCAGACAAATTTTAATCAACCATAAGATTAAGGTCAACATCAAAAAAGATTCCCAATAGTTTAAATCTGGTTGTTTCCCATGTTAGTTTATATTTTGTTTTGATCGAGCGGGTGCTGTACTTCAAGGATCCGATCCAAATTACATTAGTTTTATCAAAATTTACTTTTAAGCCAGAAAAATATGCGAAATCCTGGAGAAGGTCTAGAGCAGCGTTTAAGGAGTTTTCGGAACCATCCAACAACAAAGAGTTATCAACTGCAAACTGAGATATTTTGTATTCTATACCGTTAATACATATGCCTTTTATGTTTTTACAATGCTTAATCTTAATTGCTAAAATTTCCGCACATAAAATGAAAATATAAGGTGAAATCGGGTCACCTTGCTTACAACCGCTCGCTGTCTAGCACTAGGTTAAAATCACCACATAAAATAAAATTATCATTTCCAAATTCATCAACAGTAGACACTTATTGTTTGGCGACACATTCATTATTTGAGGGTTGGGTGTGAAACTGAGGGTTGAGTGTGAAACTGTTGCGTTTGCTTAACATTTCTATATCAGAGACGATAATTTTACTCACAACTCTGGTACAGTATGACATGTCAGACCAAATCTATATATTTTACATTGCACACATGCACACTAATTTGCACATCGTAACGAAACCGTTGTAGTTTGTTTCGCACATGCAGATAGTCCCAGAATGATCAATAAAGAACGATTACCTGTTATGTTTACGTGTTTAAATTACAAATTAAATTAAAATAATTGTAAAATGGAGTTATTGGTGTGGCTATCGGTGATATCAGAACGGCCCGGTATGGCTTACATGAAATCGTCCCGAAAGTACGGCATGTCGGTAATGACGTTTCATGACCGTATGACAGGAAAAAGCTAAATGAGTTCGATATTGTTCCATTACCCAGATGTATGAACCAAACATATTTATATCCTTATATATAATTTATGTACATGTAAGAGATGCAGACAACCCGCGCATTATATCTTTGTTAGTAGTATTCAGTACGCCGTAGAGCAATGTAGATGTTTATGCTTAGCTTTCATTAAAATCCTAGAATAACTATACAAATTCACACTTGTGTTGTTATTAAGTCATTTGATCATATTAATTGGTATACATGTACAAGAAACCTTAACAACACTATAACATGGTGTATTAACATCAAACATCTGATGAATAAACAACAACAAAAACATCCCGCAGAAATCCCCGATTACTCTGACTTGAAAATACATCAGAATTGTATTAAACATTCAGGAATTTGTCCCCAATGTCACCTCAGAACAAACGAGTGCACCGCAGCCTACAGCCATTGAATTTACCAAAAAAATAAATCTTCAAATCCTATCCTTGGGATCCCAAATGGCCTAAAATCACATGCATTAACAAGATTCGGAATGCCTTTTAAGCCAAATAAATTGTTTTCAGGAGTTGAATGGGTAAAGTAATCCCATCTAAACAACAATTTCATAGACGTTATCTCGACATTTATTAGTGTTAAATGAAAGCAGTCGTGCGTAGAAGGAGTTTTACTTGCAACATGATTTACCTGAAGCGTGCCACTGCTGATAAACTTGATTTTCTTTCAGTATTGAATATTGTTAATTAATTAGTTTATTATACGAATGTGTGCGATATTATACTTTATAGTAATAAGCATATGTTGACGTGTGTTATCATGAATAAAATAATTACTATTGTATTTCATATGTTCATTTATTTGTTATGGATATTTTATGATATTATGTCTGCAGACCGTTTTTTTGCATTTGAAATCTGTTTTCTTTAACAAAGAGGGAGATGTTGCATTATTTAGATTCCTTTTATAAATCAGACAATAACAAATGTACTTTCTCAAATGCTTATTCATGTACAGTTGATAAATATAAGACCTGCAGAGAGCCAGCACATTCATGCAGTCGAGTATGCAGTGGAGCAATATAAATGCTCATGCTTAGCTTCCATTCGAATTATATAATAAATATATACTTTTACACTTCTGTTGTTATTATGTCATTTAACCATATAAAAGTACATGAAAGAAACGTAAACGCAATATATCATGGTGTTACAAAATATCTTGTCACGTGAATCTGAAAGACACCTCAAGAAGAATCATTTAACAGAACTGGACGTAGCTAGGGCGTTTCCAAATATTTTTTTCTGGTTAGTAATTTAAAGTTTAACAAGAAAACTTAACACGAAAATGAATTGTGAATGACACGATAGCGTTGTTTTTAAACAAAACATTGTTTTGCAATAAGTAACTATGTTTTATCTGCCTTTTGTTTATCTGTGTAAAGTAATATCTTGCAAAGTTGAAAATGGTCAATAAATAAAGAATACGATCACGTTGGCAATCTGGATAACCATCTGGATCCAGGATTTGTCAAAATGAATGTCTATCAATGAGGAAGCACATTGCTCCAGTATATTGTATAACTAATTAATTACAAATACATGTGGATTGTGGAGAATGAGATGACTGTATGAAGGTATTGACTCTCCGAGCGCTATCCAGTTTAACATGTATTAATTTTTGGGACAGCTTCATCGGACAGGAAACTAAAGATTTAAAGAACGGTATGACCAAGGGAAAATGATGGATGAGTCTGAACGTTCGAATCTTGTCTTCTTTCTGTCACTAGCTGGATCAACGACAAACGGTCGACATGATGTCATGAGTCATTTAAGAATATGACTGTATTACTCGGCCCTCGAGAAGAACTTAGTGACTAGTGGCCTATACAACGTTCAGCAACGAATTTGCAACATGGATGAAACAGGGCTAACAATGACACTAACATCATCCAGGATCATTGATAATACAATGTTGATATCTGTAGGTCTGCATGATGCAGTATGACAATAATGACATTAGGACGCTAAATTAAACATACTTTGAACTTTAAAACGAATTATTCTATGACCTCTACACAATACGTGTATATGGATGTTGTAATAGCTTCAATAATTATAGTTTTCATTATGAAAAAAAATTGTCGGGGTACCGTCGCTCCGACACGATAGGCCGAAGCGCCGACACGATACGCCGATGCGCAGAGACGATACGCCGAAGCGACGACACGGTACGCCGAAGCGCTGACACGATGCGCCCAAGCGATATAAACGTCGTCTCTTCTTATCGTTCACTAATTGTATAGCCACAGATGAAAACACGCAAGAGATTGCGACGTTTATTTCGCTTCGGCGCATCGTGTCGGCGCATCGTCTCGGCGCTTCGGCGTACCGTGTCGGTGTCGGCCCCGTTTCATAAGCACAGGTCGAAGTCGCGAAACTGCGATGGCATGAACAGGACACCGTATATATCTAATATCAAGCAGGGTTTGTGCGAGATTATCCCGGCTCCTCGGTCAGGAGCAGTTCAGCCAAATGTTGAGATTGATACGAATTTTATCGTTCATGCTTGTCTTATGCTGGCTTCTCGACCAGCAACAACTACTTGACTGGTATCGTGTGTCTGTCCATGGCGATATCAGATATTGGATCGAGAGCGTAGAGAAAAGTCACGTTGTTCAACGTTTTGCTTCGGTTTATATCCTTTCCGGTAATTGACGGGTCAATTGTTAATTTAGTATTTTTATATTCAACATTAATTTCAAAATTACTAGTTGAAATAAATATGCATAGATGGATGAATACATCCATTCATTTCCCGCCGAGTTATTCAAGAAAATTATGGCGATATCAGATATTGGATCGAGAGTGTAGAGAAAAGTCACAAATGATAAAGATTTAATGACCAATTTTACTTTGTTTTCAATGATTTATACATACAATAATGTACACATATATAACAAATGAAAAAAGGGTTAGGTTAACATATTATATCTTATATAAACATATTAACACATTGTTAATTTTATACAATTTATATTCGAAACTTGTTACAAATCCGTAATGTGTGACATTAGTGTAGAGTAATTAGAAAGCGTGAGGAGATATCGTGGCACTATAAAATAGTTTGCTTACGCCTAAGGGCTTCAGTAATATATTTACTTAACTTCATTATGTCTTGCTTGTTTTCCATTTTCATTAGCAATACAAGTTTGACCATATCAGGTGTTACTCTGTAGTAGCGTTTTATGTATTTTAATCTTATATCGTTATATGTTGGACAGATAAGAACACAATGATATTCATCTTCTTCGTCTTAAATATTGCAAATCTGGCAGAATCTTTGATTCCTCTCTACGTGTCGTCAAGTGTATATGTCATGTTTGTATTATTAACTTCTGCGACGATATCCTCGTTTTGCTTTTAAGTTGTTTTAGGTTTCTAGACATAATGGCATTGCGGTGCGGTTCAAAGCATATCGTGTCTCTTTTATGTTTCTGTACAAATGTAGAACTCTGTTATAATTCTCCAAATGTGACTGTCAATCTTTTAAATATTCACCAATTAAAAATATGAATGAAACTGTTTTCATTTACATTATAAAGAATTCTCCAAACGTCACCAAAACTATGGGGTTTTTATCTAAAAGTTTATTAACGTCGTAAAAACAATTTTGTTTACCATTTAAGATATCTTGAATTGCCGTTTTGCAAATTATTCTCATATTGTTTATTTGAGTTTACAATTTTAACCAAAAATTGTATTATTCAAGTAAACCTGTTAATATTCGAGTACATAGGGTATATGTATCTGCTAAGGTCTGAGTAACTGCGATATAACTGGAAGATTTGTCTAACATCCTGCACACGTTTTACCAATCAGGCATGATATTTTTATAAAGTGTTTGTTTTTGAAAAGCCCCAAACAACGTATCCGTGTGAGTTGTAATGGCACTTTATGCAATGTTTCATATTTTCTTTCGTTACTTATATAAATTCACAGCTATTAAGCAGTTACCATATACGACAAGCGTATTAGGCTAGATACTACTAGTGTAATTTAACAAAGAAAGTCATTAGTATTTTCAAACCTTATTACTGTATTTAATGTTATGCTTTCAGACCAGAAGATAAATGGATACGTTTTGTACAATGAAAGAAACTGAATTTGGAAAAAAACGACGTTTATAAATTTTAACATTTTAATTAACTGCATTCCGAAAAGTATTCACATATACTTTCATTTATATAAATTTTAAATCATTATTAGACATCATTTCGGGCTATGAAAGTCAAATTTGTTACATTATTGTAGTGTTACGTTAAGGCAAAGTAAATTACATCTAAAACTTAGTTTTGGATGAATTCATTAAATATGTGTATCAATTTTAATTTGCATTGATGAAACAAGGTCTCGTGTTGAGTGAGTAAGCGATATATTGTGTTATTCAAATGGTCATATGCGTGTTACGTATGTTTTATTTTGCAATATTAAGGCAAAAGCGTTGTTAGGCCGTATATAGTATACAGCTTACGGTGAACTATATTGGTCGGTTTACAGCGTATACGGCTTACGGTGGTCTATATTGGTTGGTTTACAACGAATACAGATTACGGTGGGCTACATTGGTTGGTAAGATGTATACATACGTTGGATATATGCATATACTTTTGAAATAGGTATTTTGTCTTAACGTATATAGCTCATATGGTGCGTGATCAGTATGAAACATAATTGTGATTATACTTATTCATCATCACCACAATCATATTTAGTCTTCGTCGTAGCAGTAGTAGAATATATATAGTAGCAGTAACAGAAGCAGAATCAGTAGCAGCAGTAGCAAGAGCGTTAGCAGTAGGAACAAAAGCAGTACCAGTACCAGTAGCAGCAGCGGCAGCAATTGTAGTAGTAGTAGTAGTAGAAGTAGTGGAAGCAAACTTAGTAGTAGTAGTAGTAGTAGTAGTAGTAGTAGTAGTAGTAGTAGTAGTAGTAGTAGTAGTAGTAGTAGTAGTAGTAGTAGTAGTAGAAGTAATAGTAGTAGAAGTAATACTAGTAGTAGCAGCAAACTTAGTAGTAGTGGTAGTAGTAGTAGTAGTAGTAGTAGTAGTAGTAGTAGTAGTAGAAGTAGTAGTAGTAGTAGTAGTAGTAGTCGTAGTAGAAGTAGTAGAAGTAGTAGAAGCAAATTTAGTAGAAGTAGTAGTAGTTGTAGTAGTAGTAGAAGTAGTAGTAGTAGTAGCAGTAATAGTATAAGTAGTAGAAGCAAACTTAGTAGCAGTAGTTGTAGTAGTAGTAGAAGTAGTAGAAGCAAACTTAGTAGCAGTAATAGTAATAGTAGTAGTAGTAGCCGTAGTAGAAGCAAACTTAGTAGCAGTAGTAGTAGTAATAGTAGTAGAAGCAAACTTAGTAGTAGTAGTAGTTGTTGTTGTTGTAGTAGTAGTAGAAGTGGTAGAAGCAAACTTAGTAGTAGTAGTAGTAGTAATAGTAGTAGTAGCAGTAGTAGAAGTAGTAGAAGCAAACTTAGTAGTACTAGTAGAAGAAGTACATGCATATTTAGTAGTAGTAATAATAGTAGTAGTAGAAGTAGTAGAAGCAAACTCAGAAGAAGTAATAGTAGTAGTAGAAGTAGTAGAAGCAAATTTAGTAGAAGTAGTAGTAGTTGTAGTAGTAGTAGAAGTAGTAGTAGTAGTAGCAGTAGTAGTAGTAGTAGTAGTAGAAGCAAACTTAGTAGTAGTAGTAGTAGTAGTAGTAGCAGTGGTAGTAGAAGCAAACTTAGTAGTAGTAGTAGAAGTAATAGTAGTAGAAGAAGTAGTAGAAGTAAACTTAGTAGTAGTAGTAGTAGTAGTAGTAGTAGTAGTAGTAGAAGTAGAAGTAGTAGTAGTAGTAGTAGTAGTAGTGGCAGTAGTAGTAGTATTATTAGTTGTAGTAGTAGTAGTAGTTGTTGTTGTTGTTGTATTAGTATATTAGTGTAAAAGTACAATCATCAACAAAACTGATAGCAACAACAACTACATGCTACACTGATGCTGATTACAATGTTGATACTGATGCAGAATCGCCAACGACAATTTTGAAAATTTCATTTAGTGTATACTCATCGCTAATCTATAAATGTGTCTATGTTACGCGGCATTCTGGAGATACATGCAAGTATTCTATATCACAATATGTCTAGAGTATTCATGAAGCTTGGAAATACTGTCCTAAAACGGACATTAAAATAAATAAATTTAGAAATTAATTCGAGCGATTAATTTTGCCGAGTGTCAATGCCTTGTGTCCGAGCTTATCGCGCAATGCAAGTGATCACAAGAAGGTGTCACTTAAAACAAATATAAATGGAATATAAATATATGTGAAATTAAAATGGACGATGAAGTAAATAAAACAGTAAACACATTATCACACTGTGACTGTGATTATATCTAGCTTCTTTTCAAACACACTAGTATGAAAAGGTCCTATGTCGAGCTAAACTTATTTAGGATCATTATTAATGTCCGAAGAATACGACCCCATGCATTTCATAATGATACCTTAATTTTGTCCATAAATAATTCACTTCAAGGATGACATGTTTTCTTTCAATACATAATTTACGTCAAGAATTACATGTTTTTGTTGACATAATCATACAATTTTATCTGAAAATGGCGAAAAGAAAATTGCAATAAGAAAATGTATTAATTTGGGAAAGAATGGCTGTAGCGTTTTTTATTACAATTATTTTTGTACGTAGGTGCGTCTAAACTACGCACATAAACAATATAGTAAAAATATGACATTTCGACGTATGCATCGTTCGCCATAGTCAACTTATAGAAAGAAGAAATGCTTTTGTATTATTGATTTATTGATTTATTGACAGATGTTCTCCTTTGATCATAACATTGTCTGCGAAAGAACTCTATCTATTGAATAAAATATCATCGAGTGATTTAACCAATGGCATGCAATGTCAAATGAAAGGCGCTTGGTTGTTTAATAAACAACCGAACATTCTAGGTCATTCTCCATTTGCTATTGTAAGGGAAGTTAAAATGTTACGTTTGGTTCCCGAAATCAACAAAGTCATAATAGTGCATACAATCGGCCGGGTACATCTCATTTTTTACTTACTTTTTAGAGAAATACAAAATACATATACATAAAATCAACTTTATTAAATTAACGGGTTTGCATAATATTTTACTGAGTCTAAAATATAAATATCATACAAATAACAACTTATAACGTTTTACGTTGTTAAGTTTAAAAGCAGTTTCACCGTTTTTACGAACGCATTAAAAGCATTTGTTCATTTGGGCCTAATGGCCTACTTTTATTTTTCATTTTGAAACAACAAATAGGAGCGTTGTAATGCGATGCACATGTATATAGCGATACCACGCTTGGATTGTATGCTGCGTCCACACTAAACCTCTACATAGAAATAAGTTGTTGCGAGGAAACTTTATATTAAGATACCATATCACGAGACCTAACAAGTTATGTAAGATTCTCGTCATTGTCACTGTTGTTTAAATGGCATATTTAACATACTTTTGTCTGAAAAAAATGACACATACATGTATCTCGATTGGCCAGCGTTAAAGGTGGTTTTGTTTTTGAAAAATCTCACGTTTATCATACATGTAGGTTTGCAGCCATTAAATTTCACTTCAAATTTACGTTATGTATTAAATGGAGATCTGCTTAATGATTTAATGCTCGGATCAATGGACCTGTACTTTTCACTGTAATACCGATGCAATTTTCAAAGACTAAATATAGCAATGTTTCGTCTGCAGTATTAAGGCGTAGTAAAAATACGCTTTTTTCGGCATTAGGGCGAACTGACCAACAAATATAATGTTTCCCAATATTCACCAAATACGATAATGTTTTGTGTTTTGTTGATGTTGTTTTGTGTTTTTTCTTTAATCATAATTATGTATTATGTGAAAAACATTTTAACGGTATTGCGTACAATGTTTCATCTGCAGCATTAAGGCTAAGTCAAATACGTTTTTGTTCGGCATTAGGGCGAATTGCGTTTTTTAGGGGGAACTATTACACGGATGAACTGATGACACAAATAAGGGTTTCTATATATTCATCAAAGACTGATATACGACATTGCTTTTGCCGTTGTAACATATATTATTTGAATTACAATTGTTCGTTTGATTTTTGTTGTTACATTTTGCAGTATCACACTTGAAACCAAAAGTTAGTTTTTGAGAAATTAAGGCGAATTTTGATTTGCTACTTTTGCAGTATTAAGACGAAACGCAAGATTGGTTATTTTTAGATTTTTCTCAAATTGTACATGTGAAATGATGTCATATACATGTACACAAATCGTTTTTAGTTTTCTACAAACTTTTCCCCTTAAAAAGTCACGTTTAAACTTGATACAATTTGAAATCACCAAACGAAGCAAACGACAGCGTTTAATCAACTAAATGTTCTTTTCAGATTTCTGTGTTGTGTACGCAGTAACAGCAATTATCACCCCGAATTCTTCAGTTCCCCTTGGTCGACATAATGGGATAAACATAAACAACAAAAATTCAGAAACATAACAATATGGTGATATGTTTATTTTGACAGCCATCATGCGTATTTGAGAAGCTAAAAGGTGCTAAGGAAAATCGATATTTATGGGTTAACTTATAATTCGTAATTTATATTAAGATTTAAGTCTTCCAATAACTAAATCATTTTCACATAGTTTTCAGTCCTCGAATGTTGGAATATTCGTTACCATCCCTAGTTTTTGTTAACTACAGCTCTTTCTTTGCTATCATTCAGTATCAAGGCGAAGTCAAACATATATTTTTGCGGCATTAAGGTGAATTAAGTTTCTTACATAGAGGTTCGAATACGATAACATAAAACCTGCGAGCATTTATTAAATTGTAAACATTTAACATTATGTTACAATATACATATCATATGCTCATAATTGATTAAATAGTGAATGCTTATGTTTAACTTCATAAAGGTCCACTACAAGGAAATAAGAATTGCGAGTATTCGTGTAGGGTAAGGTTATGTTGATAAAAACGGACGTGCGTGTTTTTATTATTTGAATATTGTAATATTTTATTAATGTTTATGAGTCTTAAAAAAAAAACCATTTTCGGTACGTTACAAAACTGATACAGTTTGTTCATAAGATAATTAATTGTGTACGCTCAGCGGTGTACATCTTTGCAAATACATAATAATATTTGTCCTTTAATTCAGACACACTGTTGAAGATACCCAACGTGTAAGTTTACCCAAATGTAGATCTATTTACTTATATAATGTATACTTGTGACATTGCTACGGTTCATGTACTGGACATTGTTAGTATTGGCAGTACATTGTCGTGCAGAGTGGCGGTTGTGCGCCCTGACCTCTGACCATGCGTCCGAGACAGTATTTCAGTAACTGGAAACTTATCATCAGGGATTTACGGCTTAATCTTAAACATCTCATTGACGATGTAACCCTGAATGTCTGGTAGCGTCAGCTTATGCGGTCCTATGTAAACAACAGCCATTACTTAGACGATTTATTTTGGTTATTTTTGATCGAGTTATAGTTCTATTCACACGGGAATGAGATATTGAAAAGTAGGCGATAATGATTGTATTTTGTATATTTTTGTAATAAATATACGTGCTGTATGTGAACTACATTTGTATATTAATACTTAGTTTCTTTTCATGCAGTATAAAGGCGAAGTCAAATATATGTTTGGGCGGAATTTATTTTTTTTAACTTGAATACATATGACAAATGACAAATGATGACAAATACATAAGACATTCCAGCGTGTTTTTGTTCATGTTAAACAAGATCTTATTCTATGCGCAATGTACGCAGAATTAAGAAAGGCAAATAACCTGCTTCGTGTAAGATATGGGTAAGATGAAAATAACAATTTCCTCGATACACTGTAGCTTTATGAATAAATATTATTGGTTCTTTATTTCAAGCACCGTAATATAGTTAATCAGTGTAAGCAAGACCGTGAGCAAACAATTATTCACTAAAAACAGAAAGAGGCAAAACCAAATAAAAATGTGCAAAAATCGCTGTAGTGGTTTGGTTCTCGCTGTCATGGTTCGGTTCAACCTGATTGGCCTGGATCACGCCTTCTTGGTCGCTTCTTTACCGGTTTCTAAAGTTTCGCATTTTCAGACTACAGGCAATGCAACACCCTGGTATCTTGGATCACATAGTGCGAAGGGTTATTGTATACACAGGCATGCGCTAAAATTACAGGACTAAGCCAAGATGATATGACTGAAAAAATGTATGTTGGATTTAAGAATACTGACCAAGCAAACATGCACATATGGGTCCCATATGGGCTGTTTCTGGGCAAGCCCGTATGGGCTTGCCCATATTGGACCCATATGGGACCCATATGGGCCAGCCCATGTAGGCTTGCCCATAAGGGTCCCGGATGGGTCCCATATTACAGCACTGTGGTGAAAAATACTTTAAAAGGTATTTATTTATTATAAACTTATTGTTTTATCAAAAAATAGTAAGTCAACCATAAGCATATAATTTACAACCCATATGGGCCCCATTTGGGCTCACATTAAACGACAACAGCCCTGAACAGGTGCCCGACATACATTTGGATTGTTTTTTTTATATAGGTTTTATTTTTATGAATAAAACATTTAATCTATCATTAATATGTAATTTTTATTAATAAAGTGCATCGAAGTTTTTAATCATCGCATAATTGCATAAAATAAATTATTTCGAGCTTGCGAATACGAAATTTCCGGTAGCGCCAAAAATGTTCGAAACAAACGGTAAGTCGTACATTTGTACAGGTAAATAACATTACTTTTAAATTATGTTCGATGACATCTCACATTATCAGTCTGCAATTGAAATGCATGCACATATCGTGTGTACAGAATAGTTATAAACGCGTTTTGGGGGTATTGTCCATTTTTGTTTTGCATTTGCCATGCATTTTCACGATGGCAGTCGTTTGTTTTCAATTTTGTGACATTATGTTGGAAAATATTGCAGGGTATACAGAAACTGTGCTGCACTGTCGAACTGTAAACTGTCAAGTTTAAAAATTCGTTATAATTCTATATTAATAAAAAAGATTTTTTATTCAAGGTGAGTGACCTTTGAGTTTACATGTTTGGTGGGCAGACAGTTGACATTCACAAGGAGGTTGCGTTATACCATCTGGCGAGGCAATTCAATATGAAGGTGCTAAAGAGAAATTTGCGATCTTTCAGCTTTGAATTACTTGTATAGTTAGTCTAGTTAATGTTTTATGGAATACGCAAATTGTAGTTTCATTAATATGAATGTCATGTAGATGTCCAAAAAGATACATAAATGATACAATGTACTAGCATAATGTGATACAGGCAATACGATAAATATTGTCTTATGACTTTTTTGTCATCCCAAAACATCAAAGCAACTTTTCAATAATCAACACTTGATACTTTAAAGTTTTAAATTTGATAACATGCAATGTAAAGTTGTGGTGCATAATCTTAATGTTGATTCAAATGTTTGTTGAGAATATATGTGTACTTATTTCCATTCGCAAGTCATTGGGTACCCAGGTAGTGAAAATGGATCCGGGTACTCGTCAACGCTTATCTGACCCGCCGGTATCCGGGTACACTTTTAACTTAAATTGAGTTAATCCTTGACACAATAAAATTCATGTAACAATAATCGTCGTAGTCGTCGGCATTGCCATAATTCTCAATATTGTACATAGTGCATTATAAAGTACAAATTAATAAGCTTTATTAGTGATGTTGTATTCTTCATATACATGTATCTTTAAATGCAACTTACAAAAAACACACACATTTCCTTTAAATTATAATGATCATCAATTTCCACCAAATATCTTTGTTTTAATCATCAAAGTAGTGTGGCAAATCATTATGAGCCTGTGGCTAATAGTTATGAAACTGTTGCAAATCAGCATTAAACAGTGGCGAATCGATAATGAACGGTGGCGAAGCTTTACTAATTCTTCACAGGGCATAGAAATAACTAGCCTGGTCAAATATTTTTTGAAATAAAACACAAGGGAAGTAAATGAAATTTCGATATATTCTGTCAAAAAAAATCTATACCGCGACTTATTATTGATTTTGTATCTGATGGTTTTTGCCTATTGTTTATTTGTATGTACGTATCAATTTTGAAGCATACCACGAAGACTTGTGGACCGTGATGAGGCAGCCAAAAATTAAACCACACATGTTGCATGTACCACCAGCCTGTTCTACATTATGCTACTCCAAGGTCAACTATATCCCCAATAGCTAATAATACAAAATATGGATGGATCAGCACACGTACCAAAGAAAAGAATGATATGTGTCACTAGATTAACCGAAAGCGCATAGAAACCTACCGAAAGCCACCAGGAATGCAGAAAAATCAAACATTTTATATTAACAAGTTATTTACGTTTTCAAAATAAATTGCAATCAAAAGCGTATGCAAAATAAATAAAACATTTACATATTAAATACATTAACAAATACCTATCACGACATTTCGTGGTGTGTAAACGCGGCCCATAAAAGCCTTTCAGATAGTTGTAAAATGTGATGTTTATGCATGCCAAAACAAAGGAAATTTTAAATAAAAAGAAATAAAAGTATTAACATCATCAAAACAGTATGAAAAATATTTATTTGTTTTAAACCGATAGCGTGTTCAATAGTCGGAAAGATACACTAGAATCTTTGAATCACTTTGATCCAATAATAATAACCTTTGTTTTTGTAAAGTATATGTATTTTAACATGTTTAGGTTTCAGTTCACAATCAACGTTTTAAATGAATAAATTATGATTTTTTTCCTTAAGAGCGCGAGACCTAAGAATCTTCATCATGAAGTTTTAAGGCTTAACACTCGACTCCTGGGCTGCAACGACAAGGCTATGGAACATTCAACAACCAAATAACAGACTAAAGCAAGGGTGGCGGGTGGAAACAAAGAAGGTCTATAAAGTCCATCGTTACATAAAACAATGTGATCGGTAGTGATGTACAAGTGAATACGAGCATTCCAATCTTGAGCATTCAGAGTGTTTTGCACTGACTTTGAGTTATGAAATTCGCCACATTGAACAAAACTGTCGCCTCGTTTCACGATTTTGGTGACTTTGGTGATCGACAGAAAAACCCTTCATATGTGACATTTTGTGTTAATCATTTACATTAATAGTTTATCTTCTTTTGTGAAATAACTTGGCTGCTTTATCAATTGCAATAACAATAAAGTATGTCAATTGTGTGGCAATGTAATGTTTGTATGTCTTTTTAGTCTCAAGTATAGAGTAGAAAGTGTTTCTCTATATGTGTGAGATTTTATTTATTGCTTATGCTAACCATCTGCATGTCATGCAATTGTTTGTCTTTTATGTGAATATAGTCTACAATAACAAGATATGCATGCATATATAATAAGTGAGTACATACAATAATTGATTGTGACTACTCTATATAAAGAGAAACATCATTAAAGTTGGGAAGTTTATCCTTGTTTGCGTTTTAACATAATGTGTTTCATATTGTTTAATAGTTTTCATGTAATAATTGACTTTGAAGTGATTTCTAATGCATCCTCTTCAAATTTGTATGCCTGATAAAATTATATACCTGGTAGATAAGCACATTTCCTGTATTGATATTGAAGGGTTTTTTAAGCATCAGCTGTATGATGTATATATCATATCTGTGAATCTCTCCAGATAATTTAAATATCTATAATCAAAATACCGGTATTCTGATAATTCTTTTTGTGTGTTAAATGACGAAATATTTTGTTTAAGAATAACATATTTTTATATTGAAATTTCCCTGGTTTCTTTGTTGTATTAACTAGTTTTGTACGCTTTTGTTACATGTACAACAATTAAAATATGCTGACCATGATATGATTGTCAGATTCAACTGTAAATGTTTTTGATTGATTAAAACTGTATCTTATCGATAACGTTTGTGTTTTGTTCACCTCTGACAGGTATGACTTACAGAATATTGCAATATACCTACCATATAGGATGAAAAAAGGATCATATATAGACCCAAATACTGCCCATATATGCAGCCCATATTAAACCCATATAGGACCCATATGCAGCCAATATGGGACCCATATGGGCTGCCCATATGGGTAGTGCAACCGGGAACCATGTGGGTCCCATATAGGCAGCCCATATGGGACCCATATAGGACCCATATTCAGCCCATATGGGTACCACATGGTTCCCGGTTGCAATACCCATGTGGGACCCATATGGGTCCCATATATTTTGCTTGCTGGGGTCATTGTATTGTTTACATTTAATAATTTTGTTAAATACAATAGTATAAAACACACACAACATCGCTCAACGAAATCAGCAATCAGGAGCTGTGCTTCTTAAGTCTTTTTTTGAATTGCTAACAACGCGCATTCACTGCGAAACGTTTTCCGGTTAAAATTACACAACGCAAAATTGAAGACACCTCAAAATTTATAAATGGATTTCTTTAATCGAAAGGTACTGGGAATATCCGGAAAGACAGTACTACAAAAAGCAGTGTTAGAAAAGCATTCTTTACAGGGTCAAACCCATAAGATATATTATTAGTTTAAGAGAATAAAAACGATATATTTGAAAATTCGCCCGAAGCCTGGATTTGACGACCATATAGATAATATATTTTCCAAAACTAAAGAAAAATATATTCATCTTTACAACGAACCTAATACTGTTTCAAATATTTGTGTAGGTCATACTGTATGTCCATACAAAAATCCAATATGATTGCATAAATAGGTAATTAGTAATTAATTACGAGAAGTAAGTCACCGGCACCTTAATGGTCGCGGTCGCCTTAAGTCTGCTTTGTTGGACAATTTATTCGCCCTATGGTCACGATTACATTTATATATATATATATTATTTGTATGCGCAAATACGTACCTAATTGGTATGCAATTATGGTCGATTTTTAGAACGATCTTGACGGGAAATGATTGCCAAATATAACGTAACCAAAATCCTAAAACAGTTCACACAATGCGTATTGTTAAAGGGACAATGTCATCGAACAAGGCATCAAGCACAATGCTTATGTTAAAGGGACTATGTCATCGAGCAGGGCCTCAAGCACAATGCTTATTGTTAAAGGGACAATGTCATCGAACAGGGCCTCAAGCACAATGCTTATTGTTAAAGGGACAATGTCATCGAGCAGGGCCTCAAGCACAATGCTTATTGTTAATCCCTATGTCATCGAGCAGGGCCTCAAGCACAATGCTTATTGTTAAAGGGACAATGTCATCAAACAGGGCATCAAGAGGGTAATTTATTTAAATCTGAAAGAAAGATATTAATAATGGCATATGCTAACGGTTAAAATAGGGTCTATATTTTGCTCTAATGGGAAAAGTTTTCGCACTTTGGCCCTTTTCATGTTTACATGTTGACGTCAGAATTGTGAGTATTTTGTATAAGCAATGTTTAAACACGTTTCCTTACAAAGGAGAATAGCGCAGTTCGTTAAAGCGCTAGCTATTGTCATTTCTTAGTATGATCCAATGCTGATTTGTTTTATCAACTATCTCATTATGTAATATATTATTTATTCTTTATTTAATATACATGCCTTAGTATAACGCATTTCTAGCATCTAATTTTATTTCTACTGTAATAGGAAAACAAGTTTACGTTGACACAGTCACTTAAACGTTACCTACCTAAGTCGATCGAGAGATTGATAAGTTCACTGCAATGTTAAAGCCAACATTTGCAATACAAACATAAACATGCAATTTGAGATATAGAGCACAATTGCGCAATTAAAGATGTATTTAGCGAGTGTTTATTCATTAAAGGCACTTTGTTTACACAATATATTTCTGCTTCAGTGATATTTCGAATTGTTATTGTAAAACTAGTATGTTACTTTCCTCTTGTTATCTGTAACATTTATATGTTATGCCATTAATAATACTCTGAGGTATGCCATAAATTTAAAAATAATGTATTATTATTACTTTAGTTTAAACCTATTTATTTTAGCTCGATTGCATCGACAGCCTAAAGCTTATAGAGACACTATCGAATCCGTTTCCTGGGTAGAACCAGTACTTGGTGTCTTTGGGGGAGATCTTGAGAACGCTCCCAGAACCCGGGACCTCCCGATCGCTAGACGGACACCATATCTACTACGCCACCGCGACCTATATTATTATTTACACTATTATAATACACGAATATAATAATTCATAACATTAAATGGGCGTATCGATGGCAGGTCGATAATGCCAAAATAACGTTAATTAGCAAAGAATTAATATTAAGGCATTGTTAAATACTATGGTCTTTGTTTTACTCCCAAACGAAAAATAAGAATTATCTTGTTTTAATGTGTCAATATGTATGCCGAAAATCATCAGTGTGTCTTTTAAATAAGAGGGCAAGCGTAACACAAGGTTTTTTAATGATATTATGCATAAACTATAGATACCGAAATTTTTATTGACATCATTTCTAATATCAAACTTATGTAGTCATGCTAGTGATAACCTTGGAATGGATGAACAATGAAAGTCCGATAACTTTTTTTCTTATGGGGTCCCGATCGTTAGACATTTTTATTAATAGCTCGGACAAATTAACCGGACACTCATCAAGTCTTTTAATAGCATGTATTATGCGCTTGCTTTATTTTCTATATTATATGTTTATTTATACTCGCCAATGTTCGAGCACGTGTTCCATGTGTTTATTGATACCATAACTGTATTTTCATTGAAATACGCATACTTCGATTGTACTGGATTCCATTACGGAAAATATTACTAAATGATTCATCGTAACGGATTTGTAAAATACTCATGCATAAAAGTAAATGCCAGGTTTATATGCCCGAGCTATAATTTTAATTATACCATATTTCAGAGAGTTTTCTTTGATTTTCGGTATTCAATAGCTGTGATAACAGAACGGTACTGGTGGGCGGAACCTAATATGCAAGCATGTCGTGCGATAAGTATCGCGTGGTATATTGAAATTTAATTGTAATTTACTAGCACGCTACTTATTGCACTGAACGATTTCAATGAGTGGAAACATTGCGACAGAGCTAAATATAGAAATGACACACATGCCAAGCATGTCAGACATCACGTGACGTCTACGAACTGCCCATAGGGATCGGCATCGTAGAAAGTTGCGATGTGATTGGTAACTATGGTGTAACACACTTGTAGATTATTATTTAATCTAGCCCTGCGGTCTCTTGAAATACTGTATGTCGGTCAAAGTGTGCTGCAACTATTATTTCGCCATTTACAAGGTCATATTTAGTATTCTTTAGTTCAGACCAGGTTGTGCAACAAACTGTTTAAACTCATCCCCAATATTGTTAAGGGATAAATTTTAATTCCTCGAAATACACACTCATCGCACGCTTTAGCACGAGCTCCTTTGTGTGAAAAGGTAAAACGTTAAACAAGTGGTATCATAGTGCAGTAATTGGATAAAATCGCAGGTTAATTTGCATATGATTGGCATTTGTGGAAACGTCTATTTGGCAACAACCTCCGCGCAGAGATTTAACTGGTTCCGAGCGTAGCTCATTAAATTCCTGCCGGCATAAAGTTCCACGTGACCATAGTCAGATCAAATGGCGCGAATTAAAATCGTTTACATGCAGAAGAAAAAAACGTTGTCTGCGTAAAATCCTTGCGTAGTTAAGATAACTTTTTATTTATCTCTTTTTGTTTTTCATTTTAACTCGTAATATATATACCTGGACCAATAATGCAACATTTCTTTGGGAGTGTTATTAAAAAATAGTTATACAATCAAAATTTTCTAAAAAATAAATTTTCAACCTTTTCAGAGTGGTCTCCCCTAAAGACATCCAAATCTGTAAGTTTTTTACTCGTGTTGGCAGTGGTAACTGAAGAGTACCAATGGGGAAGTACCGGTAACCACTGCCGGGTTTGGCCTGTAGGGAGATAGGGCAAAACCTTCCGGATCAAACGTTTATCACGTTTACTACAGGGGTAGACTTACTACATCAGTTAACGTGCAGTTTAAAGGAACATTATCCTGCAAAAATTATAGTTTTAAATTACGAAATATATGTAAAGTAATTAGAAAATAGAACATGTTCGCGTTTCAAACGCTTGATACTTTTATCCATTTTAGTTAATGATACTTTATTTAAGACACGTTATTTCTCATAATTATACCCGTATATATGTATCAAGAGTGTTGTTTCGCTTCTTAATATATACTATTCTTCTTTGTGTGAAAACCGTGACAAAAACAACTTTGGAAATTTTTAATTTGCCAAACTCGGAATAGGTCTATTTAATGTTAAAGAGACAGTGTCAACCGAATAAAAGCATTTTCATGCGCTTTATGAATGTATTAGTACATAGAGACTATTATGTGAGTGTTGGATAAAGATCTAGTTTATAACGCGAGGCTGAGAAACATGGTAACGCGAGGCTTGCCGAATAGTGTTTGGGCATGCGGCAACGCATGCCGCATCAAGCATTTGCAGTCGGATACATGGAAACCGCGTCGGATTTTGGCTTTAAGGAAACAGTTTCTCGGCGCGTACTCTGCGCGCATTTCGGCTCCGATAAAATATGCGCCGAAAAAGTAGGCTTCATGGAAACCCGGCTTAATGCAGCTTATTTTTACTATAAAACTTACCCATGTTCTCAGGGTGCGATCGACATGTATGGTTTGGTGCGGACCGCAGAGACGCAGGCAGTGAATCAAGCCCCACACCGCGATTTGAGTCATTGTGCGATCTAGTGGTATTATCCGTCTCCGGGACCTGCAGCAAATCAAAAGGTTTCATGCCACTGAATTGCAGATATCTCGTTTTTCTGTCCAATTCCCAGATATCCGTATTCGGAACCGCTGTTCTGCTAAAGGGTGATAACTCATTGCCTCGGTTATCATGCATTACCTTTCTTTGCATATAGGCAGCAAGAGAGAGACGTCGTTTTATTTTAGCGGCGTATTCTATTGCCTTTAAAACCTCTCTGTGTTTATCCATCGGAATAAAATCTGATCTCATCATTCCGTTAATTATCGTCTCAATCTGACTGATGATCGCTTGCATTTTCTGTCGGTCACGTGTCTTCGGGTTGCCGTGGTTACGCTTATGAACGACCAGAATCTGCGACAGTGTTACCATGACGGTAAATATCACTAAGAACAGAAAGAACGCCTTGAGAAGGTCTCTGCGTTCGAACATGCTTTGTCATACCACATGGTTAGTTAGTGATTCGTGTGTATTTTAGTGTTTCCGTGCTGTATACTACAAGACACCAGAAACGACACGGAAAATGAGATTATACGAAATATCGGGTTTTGTCCGGTGACTTATCGTTAAATAGCGATGCAGCCGTGTTTTATACAGCTAATTGGTCTCTTGTCTCACGGAAAATGTTAGTGTCGGGCTTGATCCGATGACTTCGTAATATCGCGATCCAAATGTGTTTTTATAGTCAATCGGTCACTTTTTGTGTTGAATAAATGTTCGTTAATTTTTATAGGAGTTACTATTCTGTCTTGCAGCTCGATTTTCAGTGTTATATCCATTCATTCCCTAGTGAAGCACACCGATTTTGGTGCTATCCGATATAATGTCCTTATCTGCAAAACTTGTAATAATTGTTGGTGTGCGTCCATGAATTAATCATGTTCCCAGCTGTATTTTCGAGAACGGTACCATTCACTACATCGAAATCCGTGGTTGTATCTATAAACAGAAAACACAACGAATAATAATGGTACAATTATAACAAAAGTGTTGTTACATTACATTTATTTAATTGGGTAATCGCATTGTATGTGATTAAATGCCTTGCAATGTGAATATATATATGAGGCGTGAAGTGGTAAAACCGAATATAAGTTCGTAAAGTGTCGTCCACTGCACAGGCTGATCCAGGACGGCACTTTCCGCCTACAGCTGATTTATGTTTAGAAGAGACTTCTTTGAAACAGAAAATACCATAAAGGCGGAAAGTGTCGTCCCGGATCCGCACAGGCTGATCCGGGACGACACTTTACTAACGTGCATTAAGCCCGGTTTTCCAACGACACGCCTCGCATAATTAAATTTCGTGTATCTACTATGCACAAAAGTTAAACTAAAAGTCAGTTATAACCGGTGCCAATAGCAAACTTTAACCGCATAATTAAATTAAGTAAATGTCAGCCTGTCAATAATTAACGTTGCGTGATAATTGCGTTGTGTGAAAATGAGACAACGCAACAATTATTCTGCACCTTTCGCACGTTGGTAACAGGTGAAGACACGCAATAAAAAAAAAGGTGATAAGCATGGTCAATCTTTCTTTCGTTTTGTGTTTGAATTTTCTGACATTTTTTCTGCACATTTCGCACGTTTGATTACAGGTAAAGACACGAAATTAAAATAAAATAGGCGATAAGTATGGTTAATCTTTTTTTTGTTTTGTGTTTGAAATTTCTGACTGCGAAGAAGGCAAATAAATTTTGCGTTGACGAATTCTCGCCAAACTGAATATTTTATTGGCCGAAACATGATTTCATATGTTACTTAAATAAAGGACATTATATTGTTATTCGTAGTTTCCTTAAAGTTAAACTATTTGGGCAAGATAGTTATTATTTTTCGTGAAAATGTCCAAACCTTCAAGAATATTATTAAGCCGTTCATTAATAGTATTACCCTCATTTAAAGCTGCAGTCCACAGAATATAAATAAATACATCTTAAATTGGCATTAGTTCTAATGAAAAGTAAATGATATTTATTCGGCTGAAAACTGTTTCTTATTTACAAAAGGCAATTTATAATGTTTTTGTTCGAAAACGCTTGGTACGAACGGAATATACACTAATGTACATGCTGATTTACTCTAGAGGCGTCAACAGCTATCGCATACAGGTAATTTTACGATTAAAAGTTACCAAAACGTTATTATTTTACCGATTTCAATGCGGTTTTTTGTATTTTGATCGGTAAGATGTCCATATTATAAAGACATTTTTTTTCGCAACGCACATGGCAATAACAATTATAATTCAATACAACATTTGGTATATAATCATGTATATAAACATGATTTACATTCAACTAATATCCGCTTCACTGATGTTTTACATGATAATAGTGAGTTAAAAATCGTTTTAATGTTCAAAAGGAATTTGTGTAAATTAATGATGTTTCTTAATTTTAGTTCATTATTTCTACAATATTGGTTTTTGTATTTTCCAAACATCGTGTCGGCGGATCCGAAAAACAAAAAATCAGCAAACACTAGGCTTAGACAAAGTCTATGTTGTTATATATTGCAGGGCAGGGCGCTTCCACCACCAAACCGGTCAACATGTCGCGCTCATTCTCAAGCCACTACCGCCAGGACAACCTACACAACACCTGGGCAAACCTTAAAGTCAAGTACGTCAAGTTTGCACTGTACCGCGACAACCGCGAGGTCGGATACGTCATTTTTTACGCACAGGGCAGCGACTTTAACAACTGGTTCAGCAAAGAAAGGGTCGTGGATGCCAGCTGGTCGGACCTTACTAAGTCTGCCACGTATAATTTCTTCTCAATCGCCGGCGCCGTTCACGATGTGGTCGTGCGTCGGTTTTTCATCAACACGCAGTATGCCGGTTGCCCCGGAGATGTCGGACATTTTGCGGTCATCGAACAGGAGGGGGACTGCAATATGGATAAGCATCCCAAGTACCCGCAGTTTGTCTACGCTGATCTCAATTCGGCAGATATGTGGCAGAAACAGCAATTTGGGCGGGCAGATTACATGGCAATTTTCGTCAGCATTTAGAAATGCGAATGTCGCGCTGAACTGACGCTAAATTATATGTGTCTAAAAGTAAAATGAGGCTTTGAAGTATTTTTAATTCAAGACTACTTTGTGTGTGTCTTCAATGACCGAATTGTTTATAATTATTTTACTTGTATAATCAGACTGAATTCAATTGATATTTTTAATGGAATATCTCTTGCAAATAAAAATATAATTTATGTATTGATATTCTTGGTCTTGTTGAAGCAAATGTATTTACCAAACTGCTTGAATCATATTTAACTATTTAAGAGAAAATATATAGAGATGATGTTTGTTGATTTTGGTGTAAGATCGTATTTTATTCCACGAGTGTTCATAGAAAATGATCTTTTCACGAGTGGCGCAGTATTTGTAAATATTTGTAAAAACAGTGTGCAAATAGTCAATTTACACAGTTAAAATACTGTGTTAAAGTAGGCCTAATATGAAGATGATATATAACAGTTTGGCAGGTAAACATTTGCTTTAGCTTGTACCACTGCTATGAATAAGTTGTGACAGAAAAAACAATATCGACTAATTGTTTGTTGTTTCCTGGCTGGTTGGTAGGTTTCAAAAAATCATAGGGACGCTAAACATAGAATCAAATTTGTATGGTCTAATGTTATTTCCACCAAAAGCCAATTCTCTATTTATGTCGTTATTAATGATATGAATCATGCATGATATGCACTTGCTAAACTGCGCATAATTTTTATATTATAAGTGTAAGTGTCCGCCCGGATAGTTTTCTGAGCAATATATACATTTACCATCGAAATCAGGCATTATTTTTAGTGTGAACGATATATTCAATGAATATGAAACAAACTAAGATAATTTCAAAATTATTTACTACTAAAACAAAACCGAACAGTTACGTTTGAAGCTATAACCATTCGTATTAAAAATTTAAAATGTCCGTTATTTACATTAAATCCGTTTCATTACGAAAATCAGTAATGCCAAAATGTTGCTAACAACGTTTGTTATTAGAAAAATCATTAAGCTAAATCTTGGTATCAAACATATGTAAATGTTTGACTTGGCAAATACTTCCAAAATTCCTTAGCAGTTTCTTTTTTACGTTAGTATCTACAAATTATGAAAATTGAGACATTTTTCCTATAACAAATTTTATAATTGATAGAAAACAATATTATTAATAACCATTAAACCACTAAACTCCATAATTACCATAATTCTATATTTATTACGCTACAAAAATATACCTGTTCTTTACAAGTACGTTATCAAATGCTGTATCATACCATTTGCAAATGTAATGCAAACTGTGATTCCTGCTTGCTACAAGAACTCTTATGATTATAAAGCACCATTTCAAAATAAGATTTTAACGTATAACAGTCACCTTTAACTGTTCTCAAAGGTTAGTAAAATACAAATAAACCTTAAAATATTTCGAAATTTAAAAAAAATTGCAAGTTTTTGCCTGCATCTTGATGTAGTATAGTTCGGACACATACAACTTCAGTATCCGTACGTACTCGTAAATACGAATTGCCGCAGTTTTGCTTAGACAATATTCCAACAATTCCATACCATACAATTTTATTAATCAAAAAAACTTCGTTACTTAAGTGTTCTGACTGATTCTTAAATTAATCTATCGTCGAGATAGCTTGATTCTTTGCCTCAGTAAGAAATTTAACAAAAATACTATAGTAACAGTAAACTCAATGTTTAGCTTTAAAATACGTCTGTAAAATATATCCCTTTTCTGTAGGATATAGTATAATTATATCATTTCACAGTAAAACTAAGGTAAAATACTGATGTAAGTAGTAATTTACCGTAATACGTACAAAATTTATGCAACTGTTTTTCAATTACTAAATGTAATGTTATATACATTTTAATATGGTAATACGAGTATAAAACTCCTTGTTGTGCAAGATATACAGAATACACGGTCCATTTACATGGCCAGATTGAAAGCACAAAACTTAATGGAAGTTCATGTAACATTATGAAAAAGTCGCGACTAATAACAAACCAACTGTACTAAATTTTCCCTATAGTCACACAAAACATTTACTTACAATTACACATATACAGCTATCTACAGAAAAAGTGAAGTCTTGCATTGTGATGCACTTAATGACACATTGCATGCACTCCGTTTGCAGTTTTCTATAACTGCGTTTTCAAACTGATGTGTCAAATTAATTTAAAGTCTTACTTTTACATTCCCCACGAAAAACAATTAATATATAGAGAATAACAGGTTACTGCCTGCTCTTGTGTAATATATCAGGTGAGGCTTAGAATAATATAACGGCGAGGCTTGTCGAACCTGATATATTACCCAAGACCATGCAGTCTATTCATATAATATTGGAAACACAAACTGAAATGGATTGCAACGGTCAATTTCATCGGAGAACACGCATCTTGTTTTGAGACGCCATTTTCATGATTTTGGAGTTGTGTATTGAAATTGACATTTTGAGGATCGTTTCAATAATGACTATAGCGTGTTCTATTTTTGGTCAAAACATGTTTGAGACTCAACATAAACTAATTCTGTGTAGTGACTTTTAGTTCATTTATTTCAAATGTATTGAAATAACTGTGTATGGATGATTTATTGTTCCATTGATGACGTCATACCACTACCAAAGTGCCGGTTTATGTGAATATTTAAAAAAAATAACGTTTTAATAATGAACTATATACGTTCTTGGTATCAAATTGTTTGTTTTGTTAAATCTGATTCATTTTTACTGAAAATGTTGACTTTAGAAGTGGATTTCGAGTAATATGGCGTACCTCCAAACATTGAATGATATAGACGCTACTGACCTGTTATAAAACACTATATCAGGCTACTTTGTATCAGGCCGATATCAGCATAGAGGTATGATACAAAGCATCATTGTCCCTCCTATCTGTGTGTGTGTCTAATATTTGTATAAACTGTCAAGGCAATTGCTAATAAACATGCCGAGTTAATGCTTATGAATTGAATAACGATTCCAAATAACACTGTCCCTGCTCGGGGTATTTGCAAAAGGTTTCTTACTGAGCCAGAATTCCGTCTAGAGGTCTTCTTATAGTTCCTACCGAAACTGACAAGTTTTTCCAGTGATCAGAAAAGAATATGTTCAGAACCCTTGAAATGCACATGAGAAACTGATGAATATCCCGTATTCTGTTTTGTTCATTAACGACCGTATTTTTTTACTTTCTAAGATCTTCAAGCATATTTAAATATCAAAACAACATTCTTCCTCCTTTAGCGAACATTATAACATGACACATGCTAATTTGTCTATAGACAATGAACATAATTATCGTTTTTTGTTAAACTACCCAATTAACAACGCAAAAAGTAGACCAGACTCTGAGCGGAACTATTAAAAAGTAGTTCCAATTTCAATTGCAAGAATTATGTCAAATCATGTTAGAATCGAAATAATGTTCGCATTATCGTTGTTTGTCGGCAAATAAACAACTGTTTGTCGTTCTGGTGCGCGGTTATTAAACAACTCCGGCTAGCGCCCTCGTGGTGGTGAAATTCCTACGCATCCGAACTCAAAATTGTTGTTTATTGGCCGATAAACAACGATAAACCGAAAATTATTTTTTAAATATGCATGTACTTGAACAGTGGGTACGTAAGAAGTTAAAGTACACTATCTTCGATTAGTAATGTATTTTAATGATAATGTCCACAATTAGCTTCACATTACCATTACACTATACAAATACACATTTTTCATGTCATCACGTTCTTGCAACCGCAAACCGGCTTGAACACTCAATGTTTTGCATTGGCCGTTCGTGTTTGTGATTGTTCCGTGTTTTTGTTTTCGACTTGTGCTGTGTAGTTCAGTACAAAATACGGTTTCATTTTGCAAACGATACAGAGCCATATGTGAGTGTGCACACATGTGAATTTGAATATATAATGTCTTTTCAATGGCACGTACATACATACTTTCCTAATCGAGAGTTAAGTGAATTTCCTCCTTTTGTTGTTATTTAGTTTTCTTCCAATGCTAGACAAGATACATAGCATTTTATTAATTATTTATTGCATTATATTTTACACATATATCGTTAACAAGAAAACGAACCAAGCATTTTGAAATGTCAATGCGTTTATGGAATACTATTCTAAGCTCAACCAAACACTTTGCTGATGCAAAACAATCCTTTATTTGTAGGTGATTGATTAAAATGTAACCCAACTGGTACTTGATTAAATTCCTTCATTTTCCTTCCTTTTTTGGCACGGAATACTAATAAGGGTCCGTTCTCATAGCGTCACTTTAATGTTTATCGTTTGTATCGCATTTAGGAGAACAGTCCAAATGCACTCTGAGCTTCCTTACGTATAGTATGCTTTTCTCCTTCATAAGCGAATATTTGATTAGACTCAAAGTAATGTATATTGACACCATTATCAGTGCGTTTTATGTTATATTAGTCTATCATACCAATCACGGTGATTACCTAATTTGGTTTGTTTTCAGCGACTTCGGCGAAATAACTGAGAGGAACTAGAACTAATAACTCTCTGACATCCGTGTCAATTACATTACATGCAACCACAAGAAGGTAAGTACTTAGGCTGCAATTTCTTGGACAGAACAAAGAGAGAGATATTTGAAAATGAAACGGCCATATTATGCTTAAAAGATTAAATGAGCTTTTTCGATGCGTTTACATGGAGTTCCCAGACGTAATTATATATTTTCGTTTGTATTACCGCGCCTTGCAATAGTTAATTTCATTACTGGCTGGTTTTTATTCATTGTGACACTTTAATGCTGAATTTCTTGATTCATGGAAAAGAAGCAAATCGCTTTGTTTGTCAACTTTAATTGGTGATAAGATTTTAGGGCGCGTTTAGCAAGTCCTACATTAAATTGCATTAAACATACATGTTCCTTCGCGTTTATCAAGACATTCAACACTGTCTTGTTGCAAAGTCCTACTTTCTCTAGCAAAGTGAAAACTATGCTATCAATAAAACTGATGGATGCTCCCCAATAATGCACTTTGTTTGTGGGACTGAAATGAGTAAGCAGAGATATTAAAAAATATTTCTATCACTAGAACTGCAAGACCAAATCAGTTGTCAAAACTGTATTTGAGCTTCACACAAAATGTACATACTAACATGCAGATGCAGCACAATAGTAAAAGCGACATCCAATATCTTTAACTGTACGAAATATCGTTCAAACGGACCATTCTGATACAGCACACAACACCACTTGGAAATGCAGTATCATTGAGGTATGACCATGGGTTCTGCCATAAGCGAATATTTGGTTAGACGCAAAGTAATGTATATTGACACCATTACCAGTGCTACTATGTTTGTTATATTAGTCTAAATTACCAATCATTGTGATTAACTAAATCGGTTTGTTTCTAGTGACTTCGGCGAAATAACTTAGAGGAGCTAGAGCTAATAACTCTCGGACATTCGTGTCAATAACAAGCCAGGCAACCATAGGAAGGTAAGTACTTAGGCTGCAATTTCTTGGACAGAACTAAAAGAGAGTCATTTGAAATGAAAGGACCATATTGCGCTACCACGATCAACATGAAGTTTATTTTCGTTTCTATTACTGACGCCTTGCAATGGTTGATTTCATTACTGACTGGCTTTTATCCACTGAAACACTGTAGTGCTGAAAAACAAATTGGCCTTGCAGAGTTTGCAGCCAGTGCCGCGCATTACTTGCTATTTTCATGTTTCCAGTCCTTCATGTATTTTAATATCAAAGTATTAAAAATCATGATTGTGGCAAGCATGCACACTGCGATTATTTTGTTTGTTTGTTTGTTTGTTTATTTTGTTTGCAATTATTTTGTGTGTTTGTTAAACGATAAAGTTCCCGGACTCCTTTTAATTTTCGTGTATCTTACGTCCAACAATGATAAAATTGTATACGATTCAGTATAAGATTATTTGTAACGTGTATACAAAGAATCATTTAAATTATCTTTAAGTCTCTTATAAACCCGACTACATAAATATTGAACTGTTTATGTTTGCATTCCAAATACATTAGAAATTGAACGTGTTAAAGGTCGAATATAAAGACAGTAAACATTCAATATGATTTGATTAAATTAAGGTTATTAGAGTGGTCTATGTCAATAATTATGTCAAATTTCAAAGTTTTCATTAGATACATAGAGTATAGAATTATTGCAAGTAATTGATTGGACTTATTTTCATGCAGTGGCAATGTCAACTTTAAATAGGTGATAGAGTTATGGGCGTGTTAAGCAAGCCATACATTAAATTTCATCGAACATACAGTATACGAATCGCCGTTGTTTTGCTTATAAAACATTTCAACAATTCCAAACCATACGTACAAAGCCTATTAATTCAGCTACCTTTTATTGCTTTAATAGGCATTGTTTTAATATCATGCTCAGTTGTCGCCCTGCGACGGATTGTAATACTTATATAACGTCGAAATACTGTGGACTTCACAAATCAAATCAACCCAAAATTTCTATAAAATACATCATTTTTCAAATATTAATCCGTAGTTCAACAACTGTTCAACTCTTTACAAATGAACGGTTCCAGTCCAGATTTTAAGAATAAACTTTAATATGACAATATGAACTCGAAGTTTCGCTATTTATGCTAAACCAACATTTCTAAACTTGCTTTCTAGTCATACAAAACATTGACTTACAGTTACAAATATCCATCTATCCACAGGAAAAAACACCTTCTGTCATGTCTCGCACCCTGATGCACCGTTCAGAATTTTTTTTTTTACAAACTAATATGACCAAATTAATTTAACGGCTAACATATTTTCCCAAAATTACAATAAATACGAAGCATCATATTTCCGCCTATCTGGATGTGTGTCTAATATATTAACTGTCAAAGCAATTGCCAATCAAGATGCTGAGTTGATGCTTAGTGAATTGAATAACGATTCCAAATAATAATGTCCCTGCTCAGGGTGCTTGCAAAAGGCTTCTTACCGAGCCAGAATCAATAACCATTCCATCTGGAGGTCTCAGTTCCTACAGAAACTGACTAGGATATTCCAGTGATCAGCTAAGACGCCCATGAAGTGCACATGAGAAACTGATGAATAGTTCGTATTATATTTTGTTCATTAACGAGCGTATTTGCTTAGTTTCTAAGATCTGCATTCATATTTAAATATCAAAACACTATTCTTCCTGCTTTAGCGAATCATTTACATGTACAGTGGGTACGTAAGCAGGTTCCGTGAAAAATTTATTACTTATAGTGCCTTTTAATTATAATTTTCACAATAAGGTTTACATTCCCTGCTCGGGGTCTTTGCAAAAGGTTTTCTACCGAGCCAGAATCAATATCAATTCCATCTAGAGGTCTTATAGTTCCTTTAGAAACTGACTAGGATATTCCAGTGATCAAGAAAAGACTTCGTTCAAAAGCCCATGAAGAGTGCACATGAGAAACTCATGTATATCCCGCATCATGTTTTATTCCCTAACTAGAGAATTTTCTTCTTGTATAAGAACTACATGCATATTTAAAAATGTTTTATATAGTTTGTATAGTTTGTACTTGCAATTTTATATACCGCAATATATGCGTGTAATACGTCAATCATAATGTATATACATAAATATTGTGTGTAAATTAAAAATACCAATTTTTAATAAATACATTACGGATAACTAACAACAGGACAAACGATAAAGTACAAGTATGCATACTGCAAACATATTTTGAAATAATTCAGTATCTTTCTGAATGACTTCTGATATCCTTCGTAGATTTACTAAGCAACATTTCTAATAATGTTTTTTCACTCAAAACTAAGATTTTACATGCATCTTGATCGCTTATTTTACATGTATATCAATATGCGTTGCAAAGTTATTTGAACAAATAAGGAACAACACATTGGTCTGATTAAAAGACAGAGGTTTTCATTTCGTATTCTTCGTCATTTCATCTTCTTCTTTTTAAATGACACGCCCCTATATGCTTTCAATATATTTTATGTGACGATGTGGCTCCTTCTGTTCAGTTCTGATTAAAATACAAATGAATAGATAATGCCTTCAAGCGACACAACGTTGTATCAATTATTTATTTTATTTTGTTATAATTTTAATTAATTTTAAAAACATTTTAATTTAATTTTTATTAGTTATTTATTTTAAAAGTATGAAACAAAAAACGGTCCAAATAAGTACTTGCTTACATTAAAAAGAATTGTTCTAATCATTTATTTAAATATATTTAACAAGTAAACGAACCGACACTGCTGAAATGTCAACACCAAGGGGTGCATGTGAATACTATTCTAAAATAAGCAACGACTTAACTGATGCACAAGAATCGTCTATAAGAAGGTGATTGATTAAGGTGATTGATTAAAATTTAGCCCTGCTGGTACTTGATTAAATTCCTTCAGTTCCTTTCATTGTTTGGCAAGGAATACTAATAAGGGTGTTTTTAGTCTGGATCACTAACAATAGATTTCTTGTCCAAGAAAGGAAATGACTATGTATTTTGTATACCATATATTCAGATCAAAACGTCTCTCATGGCATACTTATATTGTTTATCGCTTGTATTGAATTTCTAAGAATTATCCAACTGTTTGCAGATTTTTACGTATTGATGTTGTTTTTTCTAGTATGTTCTTCTACACAAGCGATTAATTTTTATTATTTCGTATGACTCACATGTATGTTTAATGCACCATTAACAATGCAATTTATTTTGATATTAGTCTACCATACAAATCACTGTGATTAACTATTTCGGTTTGTTTCCAGGGATATCATCGAATAACTGAGAGGACCTAGAGCCAATAACTCTGTGACATTCGTGTCAATTACAAGCCATGCAAAGATGGGAAGATAATTATGTGGACTCCAATCTTTCGAGAGGATCTTGGAGAGCCATTTGAAAAATCAAGGGCCATATTGTGCTAACAAGATCAAATGGGTGCTGCCGATGCTATTACTTGCGTTTGCCAAACGTTATTAAATATTTGCGCTTGTAGGACTCGTTCTTTTCAACTGTAGATTCCATTACTGTAGAGTTTTTTCTTTACAACACACTTTAAGTAACACCATTTAGGGAACACCATTTAAGGTACTAGTAAAACGCTCAACAGCATTAAAGGTACTACTCTTTTATTTCTACGAGCATACAATTTTAACTCCTGCTATCGCAGAGGCATTCAAGCAATGGGCGTGCCATGCCTGTAGGCGTGGCCAGTGCACGCTACACCACAATTACTTAATAGCTTTTATGCACTGTGATACTAATTGTCTTTGATGAATTCAGGAAAAAAACAAATTTGCCTTGAAACGTCTGTACCCAGAGCCACGTTAACCTTTTTATTTTTCCAATCCTTCAAGCTTATTATTATTAGTACGTAATACAGAGTATTACTTTGTTACACTGTGTGGTTATTCATTTATTTGTTTGTAAAAAGATATAAATTAACACGACAACTTATGAACTGCATATGCTTTCTAAATACAAGCAAGTCATATATTAAACATCTTATAGACTGCATTTAAACATAATGAACATGTAATATGAAGTTATATAAAATGTAGGTTATTAGAGTTGCACATGTATATTTGAATATATGACTATGTCAATGTCAGATTTCAACTTTTAATTATATGTATAGCGGATTATTAAATGCAATTATTCAGACTGATGTTCACGCACTTGTAATGTCACTATTACATTTGCGACAGATTAAAGGAAGTGTTAAGTAAGTCATATATTAAATGTTATCGCTTTTAGATGTCCTTTGCGTTTTACGAAACGGTCAATACTGCGTTGTTATTGTAAAGTCTTACTTTTTCTAACAAAAATGAAAGCAATGATATCAATTAAACTGCAGGATACTCCTCAATAATGCACATCGTATATCGAACTGAAATAAGGAGGTAGAAATATAAATTATTAAACAAATAATATCATTATAACTGAAGATCACATCCGTTGTCAAAACTGAAGTTGAACATAACACGAAAATCCCATACCAACATGCAGATGAAGTAAAATTGTTAAAAACTAGTATACAGTATATTTGTTTACATATAACGAATCAAGCACCACATAACGAGGAGAACTGATTTAAAAGCACGTGTTTACTGTTTCTGTAATAAATAGTTCATAACAAATAAGACTAGTAGAACAGCATTTAACACACCATAGAAGCAACAGGTACTTGTACGGATGCTTGGGTGGTAGAAATCTCCGATGCCCTTAAAAATATTTTTTTACAATTATGTAGCTTTGAACATCACATAATTCTTTCTGATCTAGTAAATTTCAATTATGTATGATGGGCGTGTGAATTACGCATGCATATTAATTGTGCAATCAGGAGACAATATAATTGTCAATAGTCGATTGACATAGGAAACTAGTGTTCGTTGTCATCTTAGAACAATGATAGAAAGAAGTATTTCATTGACAGATATTTCATGCGCCAGACAGAGCTTATACATGCCGCACAAATGAACACATCTGAATGAAACAAAACGGAACCTGAACCAGCAAATGAGACCAGGGCCCATATTAAGTTGATCATAAGTCAAAACTTAAATTTGTGTTTAAAACACTATGCTTTGGAACATTTGCATGACTAATGCTAGATATTAATACACTTTGAATTACATTGCAAATTATGTGTCAAAATCTTTCAGAAATGCATTAGTTTGTCAGAAAATCCATTAGTAAAATGTGATAATTTTAAGATATTTCTTAATTTTCAACTAAGATTCTTTATAAATACCAGCCCAGACCCCACGACTACGAAAGTTCTCAATCTCAAACTTAGTCTTTAATTCAAATATTGACCAATCAGAATGCGTCTTACATTTGAACTGTAATTTCCATTCGTTTAATAGTTAAGATTAAGACTAAGATTAAACTTACGAATGTCCGTGGTCATGTGGCCAGGACCTGTATTCACAAAGCTCCTAATTCAAAACCTTATTGTTTTAAAATGTAAATTCCTTAGTCAGCGGCTGTTTTTGATAATTAATAATATTCAGTTTATGTTTGCATACACACAAGAGTTATTAGTGTTTATAAGTTTACGGTTCTGAATTGAACATATATTCTAGGAATAAACCTAGGGTCAATAACGGTACAGGCTTCTGAATAGGTGTAAGGAAGCAATCATAATTCATTCACATTTGCGGATAATTTGCGGTTCCATAGTTGGTTCCCACCGTAGGCTTCACATTTTGTTTGATAGGCAATTGGTCACTTGCCTAAACCAAAGGACCGGATGATGTTAATATGGGTTTCTCTGCAGCTGATGTTTCTGGGGTTTTATTGGTCTAATGTTCTTAAAATCAGCTTCAAAGAGCCTGTGTCAACCAGCCATGAGTGTCAGCAAGGTGAACATGACGCAAACAGAAATGTTTCTGGGGTTTTATTTGTTTTATGTTCTTAAAATCAGCTTCAAAATGCCTGTGTCAATCAGCCATGAGTGTCAGTAATCTTAACATGACGCAAACAGGACAATTGTAAAAAAGCATATAAAGCACATTTGTGTATATATCGATGCATAACACAGATTTAACAGCACATGATTTTGAACTATCTAGTTCTACCAAAATTTAACTTTTAAGAAGACGTGCATAGCAAATAAGATTAGTGAAACAACATTTCACGAACCGTACGCGCACCATGTGCTTGTTTGAACAGTGTTTATTCTTGACTATACAATTACCAGATTCTTTTTTAATCTGTTTACAATTACTTTTCACAAGGAGAGTTGACGATCATAGAAGTATTTGTAATCTAGTACATTTCACTATAATGTATTATGGACCAGTGAAATACGTGTGTATATTATATGTAACTAACGGACAAATAATGGTCAAGAGTGTCAGCAAGGTGCACCCTGCTCTTGGTTTTAGATAATTAAATCTTACTAACTATATAATACACCCAACTATTTCACTCTGGATCTTTTCCTACTACATTTTGTTAATTTGCTTACTACACTAAAAGTGTCAGATGTCGTTTTTTACAAACCAATAGATCCAACGTAGTTTGTTTTCATTAGTAGAAAACATGTTTGGCATAAGTATGCTTGATGAATGCCTATACCATCTGGTTAGTGTAGAAAACCAGACCAGATGTTAGCAAATTAAATTAACGATCGTGCAAGTGTTAACAATTACAAATTGCACTGTTAGATATATACATAGGTCGAAAAAATGTATTTTACGTTTAGTGTCACCGTGTATAAGACATGTCAAACCACTGTACTTAGAACCATTTGGCAATACTGCTTTCTTGCATTAAACTAATTTTTAACTCGATGTCAAAAGTTCGTTTTCATGAATATTGATGTAACATCCATCCTCTGACCAATGAAATAGCACGTAACGATAAAGTACTTTTTAACTGAAGCCAAGAAAACAATTATCAGTTGACCGGATACTAAGTCGTTGTGAACACACCGCTTAAAAACAAATGTCTACGCACGTACGTTCGTGTATGGTAATAAAACTTCTTTTTTATCAGTTAACTGCCCACGTTCTACCTACCATCTTTTGAAATGGTTCATGAACCACGTCCAGGACAACGGTAAATATGATAAATAGCGAATACCCCCTAACTGTTTTAATAACGCGTCGTTTCATAGGTTGGATTTTCCGTGCAGGCTGTGACACGGGACCAATTCATGAGTACGAAGTTTTTCTGAAAAGAAGCATAGCGTAACTGAGCGAACGTGCGTTCCGACGAGCGTAACTGAGCGAACGTGCGTTCCGACGATGTTCCTACCAAAGATACCTTTAATATTCCTTTGTGTAATATTGAAGTAGAGCTAAAATCTTGCTTGTGTATTAAAGAGAATCGCAAATGTATTTTATAATACCTTTATGGATCAATTTGCATTTAATTTCGAAATCGTCTTATATGATTCGCAGAAAAAACGACACCAAATGGCTCAAAACTTACTACACACTCTCTGTTTAGTATATTGTTCAGTATATATTAATTGATGTTTTACTTTCGTTTTCAAACTACGAAAATCAATCAAAATGTGCCTATAATCATATTGTTTTAGTGCTCTAAATACGGCAAATCCTTAAGTTTAAAATGGTTTTGTTTGAAATAAATACAAACTATAAAAATATATAGAGACAATAAATGTATTAAAATATAAGTATATTTGTTTCAAAGTGTCTTTGGACTTCACGTCAGAATATCAAGTTATTTTAATGGGCAACTGTAATCTTTCTATAAACTGCACTACATCAGTAGAAAAGACATTATTTTTAGCAATAGAGGTCCCTTATAAAACGGACGTGTTCACAGATTTTTCGTATTTTTTAAAAATGTCATTAAATGTATTTGCTGCAAATACTTGATCTACAGCATTTTGAATAATCTGAAACAAATATTATATAAAGAAAAAATATTACATTAAAAAATTCGACATCGCCGGGACTCGAGATGCCTTTGAGATAAAAAAAAATCTCATGTGCTAACCACACGGCCATGCGGACTTATACATTTAAGTGTGTATTATTAACGCATATGTAAGTGATACACGTGTTTTCCAAAGTACCGATGAAAATCATTACAAACGCTTTATAATTTTATCCATTTCGATTGATGATTATTCATAAACGAAACGATATTTCCAATACATTTCTTAGTTATGAGTGTTATTTTGCTTGTTTGTATATAATGTATAATTTCTCTTTGGAATCTATGAAAATTTGTTTTTAATCGACAATTTGCTAATCTACGAACAGGTTACTTTAAAGGCAAGTGATCAATTGCCAAAACCAAACAGCACGATATGGAAACATGAAACACAAATATGACAAAACTGGGGTCACAGCCTTGAAACGTTGAAAGCAGAACGTTAGGGAACTACTGCCGTCCGAACCTCAGACTGGGCCCAGAATTATTCGCAATACATGTAAATGTAAATAAAGATAACATACAGTTGAGCAAATAGCTAGTTTATCTCGTCTATCACCACCACCAAGCAATTGTCATTTTGATCAGATGCTGCCAATCCGCTTTATGGAAAGCTTGTAAGCAAGTAAAGTGTCATTAACGGATTTCAGAAAGCCCACCAGAAATAGTTATTCGTCCTACTCAGAAAGAGCACCAGTAATAATGCATTCATAAGAGCCTTAGCGTAGGACAAATACAGGTTTGTTAGTGGATTTATTACTGTGTTTTAGTAAATTATCATGTACAATAGCTGTATTTCTTAGTAAAGGAGGTCTTTCGCTCCCATGCTGCTATACGAGTTACCCATTTCTAAATTGTTATTTGAATAACAAAAGGTGGGGGGATTGAGAATTATATAATGCAAGTTCTTGTTATGTTTTTTATTACAGAATACCCGATTGTTTTTCCTTTTTGCTGAGACATTGTGGTGTATTCAAAACTTGGTACTTGGATGAAACCTACGTGTCCAGGTGTGTCTTGGATGAAACCTACGTGTCCAGGTGTGTCTTGGATGAAACCTACGTGTCCAGGTGTGTCTTGGATGAAACCATCTAACAAAACTCACATGCGCCTGACTTTTACTTGGTACTCACCAACTCTAATTACAACATTGTTTATTTTTAATAACATTATCATTATTGGTAACAAGCAAAATTATCTGGAAACGCAAAAGTATCTTTTCTTGAGTGTTGATGTAAGTCGCCCATTCGCCTAAGTGAGAAGCGAGTGAGCCGATCACTTGCTAAATATACTGTGTACAAGTGTTGCTTATTTCTTAAAAAAAAATCGTTCTAGATAAAGAATTATGTAATTTAGAGATGGTTAATACCAAGTTAGAATCGACATCTAAGAACAGTACAGTTTCAAGAATAGTCTTTATTATTAGTCTTAAGTCTAATAATAGGTTGGTGAATACGGGCCCAGGTTATATATAACAAGAAATATATTTTTACTAGTAGACATTCGTTACAACGTTTAGTTTTATTTCATTCATATCGAAGCGTCACCATAAAATTGTAGGATAAGTTGTGGTGTATCCGGCCATTTATCGACAAGATTTACGGACATTCGAAGTCTTTTTCAAAAACGTTTACCATCCAAGTATATGTCTTCTAATCGTATTATAGTTTAAGCCCAAAATAACATCTATATTATTGCAAATACATAGCGCAATGTTGGATATTGGACTGAATCACTGTATTACTGAATAACGATTAAGTTTCTTCTTACAACAGTAGGCAATTGTGGTATAAAGTAATATTCTTTCGATCAGCTTTAGGCAAAATGAGGCGTACCATTGCTCTTGGTGACAAAGGTGGCTTCAAATAGGTAAACCAGTGCTCTATATGACAAAGTCAGCTTAAAAGAAGTGAACCATTGCTCTTTATAACAAACGAGGCTTCAAAGAGGTGTACCATTGCTCTGTATGACAAAAAAGGCTTCAAATAGGTGTATCATGCTCTTTATGACAAAGGAGGCTTCAAAGAGGTGAACTATTGCTCTTTCTTACGTCGTCTATCGAAAATACAACAACCATTAAGCCACACATTGTTTAAATAAACATCTGACAAACAAGTTGCCTAGAGTTAAATAAATAATATTTTAACAAACCGAATTACAGATTTCTACGTTATCCAATATCAGGACTATGTTTTTGCATAACAATCTTATCACAAATAAATAATTTGTTAAAACGTCAAACCTATTTGACGACGTAAAAGCAGTAATGTTTATTCTTGCAAGACTCACATGAAATATATAATTGGCAGAAACAAACAAACGGCTTTTCTGCATATGTGAACTGTGATTGTGATATATCAATGTACACAATGTGACAAATAAGTATTTTGGTGTCTTCTCGTCTGACCACGCTGGTCAATAATTATACTCCATTAGTTCCTACTGGGCTGTCCTCGGCAACACAGGCAGGAAATGTGTCATTTACAAATGCGCATCCGATACACAATTATGATTGGGGCAGGGAAAGAGAATACAAAACATCATCAACATTGTGAAAAAGCTGCCTTTCGCTCCTAAGTGCATTACATTCTCTACAGACTTATTTCGATTTCCATGAAAGTTCATCGTGCATTTTGTTTCCAATCCGATAAACTGTGTTAAATATCGATTTCTTGTTGGTAGATATCACCTAAAGAAAAGCATCGCGTAAAACATATTAGAAGTTTTTTTTAGCATTTCAGACTATTGCCAACAAATACAATGTATATCAATTTCCATCAGTCTGTGCTTCCATGCGTATAATCAACAATTCCAACAAGATAGTTTGTTGCATAATGGAAACAATAGATTTCTAGGGAGGAAAACGTGTCTATCATACAGTCACCGTATAGAATGCCAGTTTATCATAAAGAACGTTATTTGAACTTGAATTAGTTCTATGTTTTGACCAATCAGTAAAAGTCAAATATTTACTACTAAAGTGCCTCATAAAATGCAATCTGTTGCATACTAGCTGCATTGAACCTTTTATCGGATTCAAAGGCAACTAATTATGTTTCCCTAATGTACTAAATTATTATTTAATTTACGTAACATGTATATCTACATTACTATTCATTGATAGTCAAAGGTTTACAAAACGTTGCTACAATATTTTATATTTGCCTTATGTACTTTAATTGCACATTTGTTTTGGTGATTTGACAATCGAACAAGTACGTTTCAACAGTGTATGACAAACAAAGACAACGCAAGTTTAATATACTAATAAATGTATCACATCAAAAGCTTATTTCCCCTTAACTGTTTAGTTTTGTACAATCATAACTGCAAAAGTGATATTGATTCAGAACAAACAAATAATTAGGTTAGACGGGGTATAAAGCATAATTCTCCGTATTCTGTAAAAATTATCCAATTTTACATACAATTTATTTCACAGACATATAGCGAAGTCCAGGTCAGCGACGTCCATACATAAACACAACATTTTGTTTTTGACGAAAATTGTATATAATAAGCAACCTTTACGAGAGATTGTGGGATGAAGTGCAGTATTGATGCCCGTGTCCGGGATGTTGTCTTATTTGATTCACAGGGAAATACAATTTGAACTCACAGCCGCATGAAATTAAAACTAAATAACCGATGTCATTTCGAAGGACCTGTGTTATTTTTATGTTGCGCTGCTATAGAACAAAGGAATGTTGAGTTTGGAAACATATATTGTCGAAATTTGTGTGCATATTACAATACAACTATTTCGTTGCCAGAAACATGGTGTCTCAAACATAACATTCCCATGGTGGCAACAAGTTACTGGATTATGACGATAGCTGTTCTGGCTATGTAATTAAAGACGTCGGCAATGGACTTGCATCACGTGCATACTTCTATACCTTCTATACATCGAGAATACGGGAATTGGACCAAATATTTCTACTTTTCAACTGCACGATTAACGTATTTAAATGGCAATTTCAAGACAACTTTTAAACGCTTTCATGTCAAACGAAATAACAGTTTGATTTATGTTGTACATGAACTTTTTTCTTTCAAATTGGACTCACTTATTGAATGGCATCGCTACTTTTTTTTATAATATCTATGTCAAGATTAAACATCTACTTTATTTAATTAACATGCGTGGATATTGCGCATTTCTATCATATTTTATCATTTATACCGCTATAGGAAACCAGAAACCAACTTATCGTTAACATACACATTTAGTCCCTTTCAATGTACGTACGTGTACCTATAAATTATAGCTTATTCAGCATAATTAACTTCTTGCCATAATGTTCTAATTCTCTGAAATGCTCTCTTTTTAGAAAACGTATTTCAATTCTAAAATCGGTTGCGTTTTTTTATGTATGGCAAAGAAAATGCAAATAGTTATGTTCTATACAATTGCCATTTCACAACTCATTATTGAAAGGTAACAAAATGCATGCAGTGCCGCAGTGAACTTTGCTGCTTCATACGTATGTTCATGTCAAAACAATAAGACGCATTAATTAACGTGACGATTTAATTGCGAACGTGTTGGTCATTTCAATGGATATTCGTTTCATTTAGCAAGGGTTTTCGTCACCTTCTACGGGACAGCATTGTCTAATTATAACTGGAACGTTGCATTCCATTAACAAATACACATCAAATGCTATGCAAAACTGAATAGAAATCACCGTTCTCAGTTTGAAACTCGAATTCATGCACTATGTTTATTTCGGGAACCAAACATGTAATTGTAATATTCTTAACGATACAAATAGCGAGCACGTTACCTTAGGCAGTTATATTATATAAGACTAGGAATTTTTGTTTGTTAAACAACTGTGCGCCCATGGATTCAGAGTCGTCAGCAAATCACTAGATATTTTGAGCATTGCAATAAAAGGAGACAAATATAAATTGAACTACATTATAGTGTTTTGATGAAAGGAGTCTGAGGCCTGTATACAGTATTCACTTCTATCATCAAACACGTGTCAATGTATGTTACTCATCTTAATCTGTCTGCTTCTCCGTTAAATATATCATTCTCAATATTGGCAGATAGCTTAAAAAGAAAGACATCGTCCTCACAAATGCATCAGAAGATTTTGGGAAAAATTGCCGACGTATTAAATACATTCATTTCTATCAGACGGCGCTACCATGCGTAAAGGTATTTTGTTACTTGATTGAAAAGGAAACTAACATTGCAGTTTAATATAATATTTCCAGTACTCTTTTAAAGAACAGTAAACTAAATTAGGAACTTACACATTGTTCAAATTGAACGAATAAATAACCGTTAACCTGTGTATTTAATATATTTCCCTGCATAACAGTGTCAGTGACAAGTCAATAAACCAAACTACTTTCAAATTTCAAAGAGGTTTTAGCCGCCTGCCCGTTTTCTCCGTCTTTCTCACGTATTTCATTTTATATTTATCTTGATTTACTGCAGAGCCATTTCATAATATGTGTAAGTTATTATATCGAGAGAATGCTTCAATAAGGCAAATCGCCTTCCATCCCAATTCTTTGTTAACTTTGTAATTGTACATTATGCTCCTATGTTGAATTATATATATTCAAACCAATAAACCAATGAATACTTATGAAAATATAACATTGTAATAAATTCGTACACATATTATACGTTTCAATGTAACGACATAGGTTGTATATTATATCAGTTGGAATGCAATTACATTTACTCACATTACCTATAATCAGTGTGCCGACGTACAGAATCGACGCCACCGGATTTGTCTATAGGGACCTTAACTTAGACGCATCATACGGCATGAAATTGAAATTGAATAATCGACACATTCGAAATCACGGAGGATACACCGTGCGTTGTCAGTCGCAATAAATTGTATCTTGCGTATGGTAACCTACGCTGTTCTCAGACACTGAACTTCAGTTATAGTATCGTTCTTACGGTCACTATGCAGATAAATGCGCTTGGTTGAGTAGCAAATACAAAACTTTTATTATATATTTTTATAAGCAAATACAAAAATAATCCTAGTACATATAGTATTAACATGCACAAGGTAGCTCACTAGCAATTTTCTATTGTAACGGACGTCAATTAACAAGTTATAATATTAAGAAGTACTCAACTCGAATGCATGCACTTTGTTGATTTCTGGAACCAAACATGTTATTGTGATATTTTTTAAGATACAAATAGCGAGCGCGTTACCTTAGGCAGTTATATTATATAGGACTAGGGTTTTGTGTTTGTTAAACAACCATGCGCCCATGGATTCAGAGTCGTGAACAAGTCACTAGATATTTTGGGCATTGCAATAAAAGAAGACAAATGAAAATTAAACTACATGATCGTCCACGAAATAGAGCTAGTTTGGAGAATCCGAAAATTGAGCATTCACAAGTAATTATGCTTACAAGTACACGCCGCGCCACCATGTTGTCTTTTAATTAAAACACAGTATTATGGACGGCAGCAAAGTCTTTGTCTGGAAATAAAAAAGACTTGGAGGTCGTAACCGCCTCGGCAATTCTGCAATAAAATGTCCATTCTTCCTACTAAAATGGTATACATGAATGGTATTTATGAATGTATGTAAACAATGCTCATATGCCAGAATAAAAACCAAAGGTACCCCCGCAGTGGACACTGTAACATGCTTGACTTGCTGTACCTAGTTGCAGGCCGTAAGACTGTTATTTTGTGACTTGTCTCAAATGGTCTTTAATGTAGCCAAGGAAAATGTACTTTTTAAGATGTGGTAATACGTTTATAGTATTATGCAATAACTAGATGTCTGTACTAACGTGTCCATGTCTTTGTGATGATAAGGGAGTTTGAATGAAGTGACTAGACTAGTTTTGTTGAAAGGTTACGTTGACAGGCGGAAGTTCACTGGCGGAAATTAAAATAATTTCATAATTATTTCAATTTATTTCTACACATTAATATAAATTTATGTATTTCTTGTTAAATTAATTAGGGTATTTTCATTTCAATATTTGATATGAAGTAATTGAAAAACTATCTATGACAGAGTATGTCGTTATTCATTATGCATACAGGTATATTATACTAAATCGTATGTCCAACTGCATGTACAACATTTTACAATATCTTCATTTATTGCAAATAATTGTAGTGACATATACGTAACAGATGCATACTGTTCATGTATATTGGACGATATACATCTAATTAGTTGAACTTAAGTTTTCAATTTCTATCAGATGAAATATACGAGAAGAAATTCGACAACTCATTAGCTGTGTTTAATTTTGACAAAACGAAATTCTTTAAAAGGCACATTACTCTTTAAGAGTCACAATAAAATTACAAAGAGAAAGATAATAATTGGCAAATATACCTCAAAACAGTATTGAGTATTAAATCAAAGTAATAAATAAATATGCCTTTGGTATAGTAAAAACAAGTTGCATTTGTCGTATACAAAATGTAAACATGATAAAATAGCGACCATGCATTTTCATGATCGTTTACAGTTTGCCAAACTTCTGACAAAGATTCCCCCATCTGTACGATATTGATATGATTGCAGCGAAACAGCGGAGACCAGTGTGAGGAGTTTGACAGTTTTCAAGTAGTTGTACTATATAGATCTATAAGGTATATTTTTGTATAATTTTTACGTCATATACTCAATCGTAATAGTTTAAATTGTACCAAGTCTTGGTGATACCTATACATTGATTTCATCATTATAGTATGAGTATATGAAAGTTATTTACACGCATCTCTAATTTTCATGATACAATTCCCTTTTTGGACTGTTGGGGGAAGCCAACGGTCTTTTGAGAAGGTCATTTCCAAAACAGGTAACGCAGAAAACTACTTCTTTCTTTGCAGGCTACGAGTCAATAAATTGACCTTCATAACAGCAAAATTTCACGCATGTTTTCTTATCTTTTAAATATTTAAAATTATGTATGTCACGTGTATTATAATGTGTATATCATGTGCTTTTTTTAAATTAAAGTTCCTAAAAAAAGTCAATTTATTGAAAATGTTAAGACCGCTAAATCAATGCGCTACATCGTTATTTTTGACTCGTTGCGAAACTGTTATTTCTGGTTACCGATTCTTATTCTGAATATTTTGACAACAAATTACTGCAATGTATTAATTTTAAACTGTAGTATGGAAAATCGAGAGCACGCATCGTATGACCTACTTTTGACTGGCTACGAATCACTAACAATCTAACATTCGACGTCAAATTTATACGCTCCATCGGCTATTTCGGCCCGTTCAAGATCAGTATGGACATGTTGACTGGTTTCATATTATTTCTTTTGCCTTAAGTACTCTGCATACAAACCTATATAGGTACAAAGATGTTCAAAGTAAGGAGTGTAACAATGAGTAGTTTAAAAAAAATGGCATTGTAGAAATTCAATTAATTCAATTTCGTTCAAACAAATGTGTCCCGTCTGTTAGAAAATGTTCTACTTTACTTCCCTTGATTTAAGTTTCTTTCCTCTTCTCGCCAACAGTCTTTCTACGCTATCAGTCAGCGTTTTGAGTAATATACGTAGATTAATTGTGATCACAAGAAAGCTAGATACAACGAAGAAAAATAAGTAAGAAAAGCTTTCTGTTTAATCATTATTAATATCATAGCGACATAACCGACCTAGCCTACCCCCCTACGATTTCTTACGTACAGCGTAGTACCGGCGCGAAAGTTAAGCGAAAACTATAATCTATAGGCAATGGGTATACATACCTTTGTTTGTGGATGATATTGTTTTCTTTTATGAATTCATATATAATATAAAATGTCAGATGCAGTACGGCATTGGCATAGGATACCAGTCATACCGCATAAAATAATTTATATTTTTCGAATAAATATGATTTAAAGCCGAAATTCAAGTCAAATAATCACTACTTTCGAGTTTAAACAATTTTGTCTCAATAAATAGTTTAGTTCCCAACAATCTTAATCCACATAGTTTTTGATAATTGTTTCCCTTAGCAATCACACCAAATGTCATATTGCTTTACGTATTCATAAGAAAAATATTACGTGATAAAGTAGAGGGGTGTCCACAACGTTGGCTCAAATTCCTTGTGATCTCATGTTTTTCCCGGCACCATTATGTCAGTGAAATTGACACAGAGCCGGCATCACTTGCCTTATTAGTTCACAATTTATTGCCATAACAGGTGCATGAAATACGGTGACGTATTAATTTATTATGTGGAACAAAGTGCATTTGACGACGACGGCGATGATGATGATGATGATGATGACGATGATGATGATGTGCAAAAGGTTTTTATATATCTCTGATAATGATCTGTAGCTGATCACTGCAGGCCCACAGACAACATAAAGGGGTTACATGTACTACTGCACGATCAAAAGTTTACGCCCCCACTAACCCGAAATCCTAAATTCGCCCCTGGTATATATGTCTGGTTTTCAGCTTTTAAATTCAAGTGCGCATTGATTTTCTCATCTCTTGCAATTAACATTGCCATTATTTGTTTAACACAAAAAATAACATCAGGTTTACACGGGCTTTCTATGATCTCCAAGTCACATTGTTTCGTTATACTCAAATCCATTTATATGTTTATATAGTTTTAATATACTGAAGACATGTTTAGGCATACATAATATTTGGCATTGATTTGGTTATCTTACCCACTAGTATAAAAATAATAACATGTTGGTATAAGTGAACATGTTATTTACAAATAAAACAAGTGTATACATTTTTATTGAATTGTTCAATTGTACATCAAAATAACGCAATTTCAGAATGAACTGATAACAGGCCGTAATGATGGAAAATATTTTTATTTAACTTTTATTATTCTGTGTAGTAAAATTTAAGTATAAAATATAATAATTAAAAAAAGATTTTGTTATGTTGGGTTCGTTTTGTAACAGCATTCCTTACCTGTGACTTGTTTTATATAAATCCCAACCTACGTACCCTAATTTTTGGGGGCGTGTAACCTGAAACAAACACATCTTACGCCGTGCCTGTTTAGTAACAGCTTCGTTAATATAGTGGTAACTACATACTGGAATGTTTCTGCGGATTTTTTGTCTTTATTTCGGCCTGTACATGTTCGCGATATATTAAATGACATTTTTAAATAAATCAATCAAATCATATACACAACGTTCCATAGAATGAAACGAATCAGTGCATTTCTTCAAATCTTAATTTCAATACAATGCAGTAAGTCTTTGTTACCTCATAACAAAATTCCATAACAATTTTTCAGAACGTGCAAGAAAGAAGTACATTCGATTATTTAGTTTGATGTAGTATCGATTTGGCATAAAAATGTTTTCGTTTTTTAATAAGTGCGCCCGAAATAAAATTGCAAGAAAAACGCTTATTTTTTACAAAAGTATCATTTTGTTACACACTGAACACAAAAACATCATGTCTACTTACACTTTGGAATAATCGCGAGCCACATTAGCAACACTGGTGGAAGTCAAACGACAATTATCCAATTATCGCGATACACATATATTTTCATGTGCCCTCCTGATAAAGACATTCAAATTTCCGAGCTGCAAGCAAGAACATTTAATCGCATTCTGCTCGCTGCTTTTCCAAACAAAATGCGGGAAATTGGCACGATATCACGAGCTCTTCACAATTTGGAAATTGTCGTTACCATGGATACGCTTAATTTCTTCTTATCGGGGACGAATTTTCAGAGATGTAATGACGCGAATGCAGCTGGGTCAAATTGGTATTGTGGCCCGGTAGTCAATGAATAAAGTGTCTTCTCATTGTCATCAAACAGTAATCCTGTCTACGCTTGTTCACAGCAAAATAAGCAATTGACCTTTTCGAATATTTACCTTAAATTTGAATATTTACCTTAAATTTGAATATTTACCTTAAATGTTTCGCAATTTTTGATATGGCTCAATGCTTGATTATTGTCATGATTTTAGTGTGAGCGTTTGAATTTCTGGACATTCAGTACCAGCTGTTTTAAAGCAATGTTACAGCCTAACATATAGTGAAATACTGGCGTTTTTGTCTGAATGTACGTGTTTGACTGCCATCGTATTTTTACATTACTGCTGAAAACGACCAGTCAGGTATGTGAGTATGGATCACATACCTATGATTTCCATTTAAGTCACTTTTTCTCTGACAGTGCCAGCCTTTTTTTCATGAAACGGGGCAAACACATTTTTAAGCATATCTTATGTATTCAAAGCTTGCATGGAAAATGGGATCTAAATATGATAATGTTTTCTTTTATACGAAATTTAATCCGTATATACATTATCTGCCATTAATACGCACATAAGTACGACATTATAAACCGTATATACACTGTCATTAATACGCACATGAGAACGACATTATAAACCGTATATACACTGTCATTAATACGCACATGAGAACGACATTATAAACCGTATATACACTAACTGTCATTTAAGATCATTTATACGCACATGAGAACGACATTATAAACCGTATATACACAAACTGTCATTTAAGATCATTAATACACATATGAGTACGACATTATAAACCGTCTTTACACTAGCTGTCATCTATAAGCACATGAGTACGACATTATTAACCGTATATACACTAACTGTCATTAATACGCACATAAGTACGACATTATAAACCGTATGTACACTAACTGTTATTTAAGATCATTAATACGCACATAAGTACGACATTATAAACCGTATATACACTTACTGTCATTAATACGCACATGAGAACGACATTATAAACCGTATATACACTAACTGTTATTTAAGATCATTTATGCGCACATAAGTACGACCTTATAAACCTTATATACACTAACTGTCATTTAAAATCATTTATACGCACATGAGTACGACATTATAAACCGTATATACACTAACTGTCATTTAAGACCATTTATACGCACACGAATACGACATTATAAACCGTGTATACACTAACTGTCATCTTATCATTTATACGCACATAAGAACGACATTATAAACCGTATATACACTAATTGTCATTTAAGATCATTTAAACACACACGAGTACGACATTATAAACCGTCTATACACTAACTGACATTAATACGCACATGAGTACGACATTATTAATCATATATACATTAACTGTCACCTATTCATTGATACGCACATGAGTACGACATAATTAACCGTATATACATTAACTGTCATTAAAACGCATATGAGTACGACATTATAAACCGTCTATACACTAACTGTCAGTATACATCATTTATACGCACACGAATACGACATTATAAACCGTCTATACACTAACTGTCATCTTATCATTTATACGCACAAAAGAACGACATTATAAATCATATATACACTAATTGTCATTTAAGATCATTTAAACGCAAACGAGTACGACATTATAAACCGTCTATACACTAACTGACATTAATACGCACATGATATTATAAACCGTATATACACTAATTATCATTAAAACGCATATGAGTACGACATTATAAACCGTCTATAGCCTAACTGTCATTTACGATCATTAATACGCACATGAGTACGACATTATGAACCGTCTATACACTAACTGTCATTAATACGTACATGAGTACGACATTATAAACCGTATATACAGCAACTGACAATAATACGCACATGAGTACGACATTATAAACCGTATATACATTAACTGTTATTAATACGCATATGAGCACGACATTATAAACCGTATATACACTGAATGTCATTTAAGATCATTTATACGCACATGAGTGCGACATTATAAACCGTGTTTACACTAACTGTCATTTAAGATCATTTATACGCTCATGAGTACGACATTATAAACCGTCTATACACTAATTGTCATTTAAGATCATTTATACGCACATGAGTACGACATTATAAACCGTATATACACTAACTGGTATTTAAGATCATTTATACGCACACGAGTACGACATTATAAACATTATATACTCGTACACTAACTGTCATTAATACGCACATGAGTACAACATTATAAACCGTGTATACAATAACTGTCATTTAAGCTCATTTATACGCACATGAGTACGACATTAAGGAACATGTTATCTGAATACATAATAATATTTATTGACACAAAATACCTTCATAAGTCATATATTTGAATTCTTTAATAACGAGATTACATTGACGACTCAAGGTCGTTTTATTAGTTTGAGTGTATTTACATTTTATTGTACTGGACGTACAAAATATTTGTGTACTTGGTCTTTTTGTTATCAAATATGAAACTTATCATGATAAAATACTGTTATGGAAAAATACATTTAAAACAGAGCCTTTGCAAATGAAATCATTTGTATCCATATTTTTATTACATAGTATAAGGCAATGATAAAATATACTTTGCTTTCAGCTTCTTATAATCGAAGAACATAAATATTTAAAAGACGAATTTTGTGTGTTGTTTTTATTTTTTTTTTTTATTTAAGTGTAAAATCATTAACGCAAATGGGGTTCACACTAATGTGATTTCTTTGTTTTGTACCAATATTTCTTGCTCTTACTTTGGTTATTGTTTTGGTTTCCATATAATGAGATACTGCGAAGTAAAATGGTCTAGACAGGATCGCATCAATATAAATGTTATTGAGTACATTTATAAAAGATGCAATTAGTCTTTGTTTATGTCCAAATGTCTATACAGGTCTCAGGGTGATATTATTCTAAGATGTCATCGTCGAAATTGAGATTTGCGACTTGTCGACTAACTATACTTCTATATAAACAACCACTGACCAATAACCATTTTAAATATTTATTAACGTGTTAAATTTGTGGATTCTAATTGCAAGTTTCGGCCGGTAGACATTTTGCACAATATTTAACGAGACGAGATTACTTTCTGTATCACACCAAACCCATATACACAATTCTTCCTAGAATAAACTTTAGAAACCTCTGAAAATCTTGGACGGAAATTTCAATACAATGTACATGTATTACGTTTGACTCTGTTGAAGCCCTCCAAAAAGATCAATATCGTCAACATCAATATCAATAATACAGAACGCGCATTTCAAATCAAGTACTTTAAGGCAGTTTTCTTCGGGACATACGGTTAAACGGTTTGACGTAGATTGTATGTGGCATACCAAAATGTTAATCTTTGAAATAAGTGTGTAACTGAAGCACTGAAAGAATGTTACTATTTAAATAATGTAAAGTAATATAGAAATGTATTTTCATATTAAAAGATTCAGTATGATAACTATCTTGGTCATGCTTCAGATAATACGAAGGTTTGTGTGTGTGTGTCCTGTTTGCTTCCTCCATAGGAAAAGACAAGAAACAAAAACCATTATTGCGTGTACGTAACGTTGCTCCAGTGTCTAACAAAAAAAGGGAAATTATTTTATCGTCAGGGCCGAATCGGATTTCCGATGTTTGCGTTCTTTCCGTTTTGTGCGGAAAATTTTAAGAACTCTGGACCCATTAGGCTTTTGGGGCAATAATCGTTTATCACTCGTGTCTTCGCGTCCCAGATTCAGAAAACAAATTAGGCGCATTGTAGGGAATGTGAAGTGTGCATTTGCGATGAAATAAATGGGGCCTTATTCCAGAACTATCTGAGGTGTACCTTAAAATATTTTCACTTAAGTTAAAAATTTCAAACGGTTATACTTAAAACATTTCGCATAATTTTGTGATTCCTTTTATGTTTATGTGATCAAACATTAATACTGTAAGTGGTAACTAATAGATAGTATCACAGTTCACCGAACAAAAGAAATAATAAGTTAAATAAAATATTGATTCTAAGGTTAAGGATTAGATATTACTTAAGATGTTTCTGGAATACGGCTCATGGACTGGTGGCGACTTTACCCAAGATGTTTCTGGAATACGGCTCATGGACTGGTGGCGACTTTACCCAAGATGTTTCTGGAATACGGCTCATGGACTGGTGGCGACTTTACCCAAGATGTTTCTGGAATACGGCTCATGGACTGGTGGCGACTTTACCCAAGATGTTTCTGGAATACGGCTCATGGACTGGTGGCGACTTTACCCAAGATGTTTCTGGAATACGGCTCATGGACTGGTGGCGACTTTACCCAAGATGTTTCTGGAATACGGCTCATGGACTGGTGGCGACTTTACCCAAGATGTTTTATAAATACGAGAATAGTAGAACAGTTAAACCATTAAAATATGTATACGCAATGAAAGATTTGCACAAAAATATATAATAATGGCCTTGTTTTGTTTTGTTTCTAAGACATCCGTATTGCTGCTTCTGTATTCAGAAAATTTTCTTGAAAATTGACCACTGATATGTATCTTTATGTTTCTTTGTATGTCCCTCTAGCAATGACACTCCATACCATTGCATATTAATAAAACCTATTAAGAACACATATGGCGGTAAAATGAAACAAGAATCAAAACCTGCTAAACAGTTTTTAATTGGAAATTATACAACCAAATGTTAGATAACTTTTAACAAGATTATTTCTCTTTCAAAGATATTGACTAGAATGTATACTAGGATACCCGGTGAACATAGTTTCTGATTCACAAAAATAGAATTCGCATTAGTAGCGAACATATTTACATTTGCATTTTACCTTGCATTGGCCAACATAGTTTTCCAAGAGTATGTTTAACGCCTTTAATAATGTATAATTAAGAATATAAAAAAAGGTAGATCATATTAATATTCGGTACATTCGAAGTTTTTGGCACAAACATAATGACTAGTTGAATCATATTACAACCACCAACAAATGTTCTAAATGTGACTGAAAACCATTGAAATTGCTAGCTCGTATCTTTAACCGCAGTTAACATAGAAAGATTTTGTCAAACCAAAAACATTCTGAAACTAGAAAGCGTTTGAAGAGCACAGACGTCCGCCAAGATAGTTAAGGCTATTTAACATCTGAACTATCCAGTGATATGTCACAGCCTTTGCCCTCTCTCCAAAAAATGATTCCTTTCAAGGATTCATGTGCCCGTATTCAAGGACTCATGTGCCGTATTCAAGGATTCATGTGCCCGTATTCAAGGATTCATGTGCCCGTATTCAAGGATTCATGTGCCCGTATTCAATGATTCATGTGCCCGTATTCAAGGATTCATGTGCCCGTATTCAAGAATTCATGTGCCCGTATTCACAAAGCTCGTAAGGATAATCGTAAAGCCGCACAATAGATGAACATTGCCAAATAAAATGGTTATTATTGTCTTTCTTAGCAATTGTTTACTTTTGTATATAACCTACGTCAGAAACAGTTGTGGTTTGCCGGATACTGTTTGTTGCCAAAAAACACTGATCCTCCAAGTAAAACTGTTTACAAACACTAGCTTTATTTACTGCCGATGTTGTGGCGATGCGGATTAAATTCGTCTATTCACCGTTAACATTCGGCGAGCTGCACGATATGCTATACCACGAGGGACTTCGGCTAGTTTCGTAGTGTTGAAAATATAAACACCAAACTGAACTTCAAACTGTTCAAATTCAATTGTGTTCATTTTATGAAAATGTGTATGATTTAAGCACATAATGCATTATTTTATATGTTCGTTATTTTTAAATTAAACTTTTAATGTTTAGTTAAGCATGGTGCTATTACATTGCCTTTAACTTAAGTTGTACTCAATTGAAAATTTTAGACCAAATTTTCTTTGTGAAATTCAATGATTTCTGTTTACAAAAGAGTAAAATCATCAACATCTAAACAATATTTACTAGTTAAAACATTTGATGTAAAAAGACCTATACATGAAACAGCCAGTGACTTAAGGAATTTAGTGAATTTAAGGAATAAACTAAAGTTTTCCCTTTGTGATCTTTGTGAAAACGGGCCCTGGGTCCAGATCACCAATAAGATATCAGCAATTGTTATTGGTCTTTTTCTAATCTTCTCATCTAAGATTGTATGCAAATTCGTTCAAAACATTTTGCATACAAATGCCAACATACAAATCTATAAAACGATCCGAAATTCATTAAAAACAATTGCCTTTAACACGTATTTTTGACCACAATTTATCAAAAACATTACATAAAAACTAATTAAAAACTGTGCGAAATGTTGATCTTCTAAATAACACGTATGGCCATTACGTTCCAAGTGCGTCCAACATGACTTGTATAAAAATCGTTCAAAATAAATCAAAACATAAACACAGTCTAAACAAAATACATGTATAACCTTCGAATGCTAATCGTTATATATTTATCTATATATGTCGCATTGAAGTACAATTTAAACAATACATTAGGAACATGCATATTCATTAAATCATAAATAGTACTTTGGTGTTACACTATGGTTAAAACAATATTATTTCTACTTACACCTATGAATACTCGCAACACACATTAGCAACACAGGCGTAATTCAAACGACAATTATATCCAATTATCGCGATACACATGTATTTTCATGTGCCATCCTGAGAAAGACATTCGAATTTCCGAGCTGCAAGCAACAACATTTAATCGCATTCTGCTCGCTGCTCTTCCAAACAAAATGCGGGAAATTGGCACGATATCATGAGCTCTTCACATTCGGAGATTGTCGTTACCATGGATACGCTTAATTTCCTCTTAGCGGTGACGAATTTTCTAAGACGTAATGAGACGAATGCAGCAGGGTCCAATTTGCATTGTGAAATCCGTCATTGGACCGGGTATCGTGGAATAAAGTGTTCTCACTGTCATCAAACATTCATCATGTCCAAGATGGTTTACATGTCAATAACCAATTGGCCTTTTAAATCTTTACCTATTTTGTCTACGTGGAATGTGGCCCGGAAGTCAATGAATAAAGTGACCTCATGCAGTCATCAAACATTAACCATGACCAAGTTCACATGTCAATCGCCTTTTGGACTTTTTGGATATTTACCTAATGCGTCTACGTGGAGTTCTTGAAATGGACCGATTAATGTCATGGCCCAGTTCTTGATTAATGTTGATGTGTTTAAACGTTTGAAATCCTGGGTCAGTTCCCAGACAACTCGTTAGAAAAACGTGTATTTCTTTTAATCATACCATTCCTTCAGTTCCATCGTTCTTTTCTTTCATAAAATTTATTAATTTCGATACATAATCCATATTTTAAATATACATTATAAGACACACATTATAGTGATTATATATGTAAAGTTTGGACTTTTTTTTAAATATGATATGCTGCACGTACAAACTTTTGACATGTTCTTGGATGATACATCTTCGTATTAATTGAGTTGTTTTAACACTATTTTCAGAGTTGGGAGTATGCAGGTTGTGCGGAAAATGTTTTCAACGCCCGTCTGGTCTCTACGAAAGGAAGCACAAGGGGTAGCGCCATATAAATGTTGAGGTCAATTGTTCTTCTGCGAGGCAAATTTGAAAATGCACTGGTTATTATCAATACTAAACGTATGCAGAAAAAAAAAATGTATCGTTCTTTCCTTTAATAACATAAATAGTATTTAAACGAAAATTAAACATTGATGCGCAACCGTATTCATTTATAAATTTCAAATTGCGTTAAAAATTCGAAAGAACTGTGATATTAAGTTTTGATACACAAATGTCAAAACGTTTCTAAGAATGTATATGCTTTTAATTGCAAATAACCGGATCAAAGAGAAAACCAGTCTTGTGTGTATTTTTTATTACGTTCCTAGTTCAAAGTTAATAGAAAGTTACTAAAGTTACAGCTGCAGATGTTTTCTTAAATCAACTATGTTAGCTGTAAACTATTTTATTCATGCTCCTATAATCAAGATATGAAAACGTGTATGCCGTTTCTAACATGGTGTCTTATTAGCAACGTCACATCTAACAAATATGTGGCGCGTCGTTGGAAAACCGGACTTAAAGCATGTGCGTAAAGCGTCGTCCCGGATCAGCCTGTGCAGTCCGCACAGGCTAACCGGACGGCACTTTCCGCTTTTATGGTATTTTCTGTTTCAAGAAAGTCTCTTCTTAACATAAATCCACAGTAGGCGGACTGCACAGGCTAATCCGGGACGACACTTGACGCACTTGCATTAGGTCCGGTTTTCCCACGACGCACCACATAAGTTTCAGTTGAACGTCAATATTTTGATTTTTACATGGGTTTCTAATAACAATTTTCTCAGACGGCAGTATTTTAGATTCGTTTCGTCGCGCTTTCTCCCATCACACTCCAAGAGTACCCATCAGTAAAGAGGTTCTCAATGTAGAAACTGTCCCCATTTTTTTCTCTTTTTTTCAGATTTCCTCTCTGCAAAGAATTGAGAGCATAGTATCTGAAACACATTTTCACAAAATGAGTGTCAAAACAGTTCTTACTTTTAATCAATTATGTATTTAGCAATTGAACTTGACAAATACACGTCCAAAACAGGAAATCAAACCAGCATGTTCTAAAACGATGCTGTATTACTTTGATGGTGTTATATGCTCACCATTAAATGCAAGTTGATACTTATTACAAAACAATTGTTTCTTACACTGGAATGGTATCTCGTGGAATAACATCATTGCCTTTTAAACAGATTCTGCACTGACTACATGCATGCGTGGATGTGATGAAATGCGCTCTCATTCATCTGTATGGTCGTAGAAATATGATCGACTGGTGCGGTAGAAAAACACCTATACCAAAATTTTAAATGCAATACAATACCTGAGTTTGGAAATGACTTGTTGCATACAAAATAAATGGAGTAAAATAATGCAACAACATATCGTTGACCATTTCTTTAAATTTATTTTGTTACTTTACGATTTACCAAGTTTATTATTGCTTAACCATAACTTTTGCGATAGCTCTGGTGTCCGCCTGGATTATGAAAAGGTCCTTAAACGAGTAAAATGGGCCAGAAATAACGTTGTATATAATGTTCGGTAAAACATTTTAACGCAATTTGACATTTATAAATGCATACGAATGTACATCAATGTTTAATTTACGTTAAAATAGTATGTATGTTATCAAATGACAGAAAAAAAAATTCTGCATATCATTGCTTCTATTTTAAGTATTGATAATCACCTTTACCATGTCAAATTCGCCTTGCAGAAGAACAATTGACCACAACATGTGTAGGGCGCCACCCCTTGTGCTTTCTTTCGTGGCCTATGAGACCATACACCACACACCCTGCAAAATCACAACTCTGAAAATAGTGTTAAAACAGTATAATGAATACAAAGATGTATCATCCAAGAAAATGTTCAAAAGTGTGTACGCGCAATATCATATTTTTTTAATCCGTGAATCATACCATTTCTAGTTCTTGTTGATATTTTGTGAAACTTTGCGTCATTTCCAGCAAACTCCAGGGAATATCAAAAGTCGTCTTTTCAGGCTTCAGTGCTTTCACATTATAGAGAGAGCTTCGAATTTAGATCGACTTATTAGTTTATGTTTTTGAAGACTTCAAACTGACGGCCACTAAATGAATTTTCGCGCAGCAAATGCTTCCTTCAATAAAATAATTCATCTCGCATGAATACTACAACATACTCAGCAGAGACGGGTGGGGGTTTTTTCGGACAAAAATGCATCAAAGTTGGGTGTGTAAATTACGAATTAGATTATTATTATGGCGTACCGTTTGTGTCAAACGTACATATATGCACGGCAGCTAAATACAGATGTAACTGTTATTATCAAATTGTAACCGCAGTTACAAATGTATGACTGCAGTCATACATTTGTAACAGCAGTTACATTTACATATATAACTGCAGTTACAATTTATACCGAAAGTAAAAAAAAATATGACACTTGTCATAAAATTATAACTGCAGTTGCACTTTTTTCTGATTCATTTATTAATTGGAAAATAATTTTTATTTATGTATCTTTAAATTGATTTTATAATTTAAAAAATCATATTTAAATAAATAAATGCAATTTTGACAAAAAGGCATTATAAAAGACGTGATTTAATTCACCAAAAAGACTTTTAGTTTAAGTTTAGCATTTGGTCAGAAAAAAATGTAACCGCGGTTAAATTTTATGACGATTGCCATATTTTATGACTGCGTATAAATTATTACTGCAGTTATATTTGAAATGTAACTGCCGTTACAAATTTATAACTGCAGTCATAAAATTGTAACTGCGGTTACAATTTTATAACAACAGTTAAATCTATATTTAGCTAGCAGGGGTATATGTACTTTTGACAAAAAAGGGTACGCCATATGCAAACTGTTATACTGTCGGCCAGAGTGAATAGATTGGAGACAACTCCTGAAAGTGTACGTGGACTTTTACGGCATACTACGGTGCCCCTAAAGTGACAGGCCGCGCTTGTTTTTTTAGTTCGTAATTACGAAATGTATTTCGTAACAACGCAATAATATTTCGTAAAAACGTACCGGTAATACTATTGCGTAATTGCGTAACAATATTTCGTTTATACGTAATAATATTTCGTAACTACTAAATGTATTTCGTAAAAAAACGTAATATTCATTTCCATTTACAAAAAAATATTACGTTTTTAAGAAATAAGATGAGCTCTATACATTTAATGTGTTTTAACGAAATACAATTCGTAATTACGAAATAAGTTACCTTTTAGGTCATATATTTCGTATTAACGAATTAACAAATAATACTACGTTTTAAAGAAATAATATAACGTTTATACGAAATGTTATTACGTTTTAACGAAACATTATTGCTTTTGGTACAAAATACATTTCGTTTTTACGAAATAATATTGCATTTTTAGCTCACCTGAGCACAAAGTGCTCATGATGAGCTTTTGTGATCGCCCGTTGTCCGTCGTGCGTGCGTGCGTGCGTGTGTACCTGCGTGCGTACGTGCGTCGTCAACTTTTCATTGAAACAACATCTCCTCCTAAACCACTTGGCACATTTTTCACCAAATTTCACAGGAATTATCATTAGGTGACCCTCTTTCAAAGTTGTCCAAATCGCTACGGTCCGCTGCATATGTAGGTCACCAGAGCTAAAAATAGATTTAAAAAGTGTGAACTTTAAAAATCTTCTTCTCTGAAACCGCAGGGCCCAGAGGTTTCATATTTGGTATGTAACATCCGATGTGGTCTTCTAAAAAGATTGTTCAAACTATGCCCCTGGGGTCAAAACTGGCCACGGCCCGGGGGTCACATGGTTTTTTAAAACTTAAAAAGCAAAAAGGCTTTAAAAATCTTCTTCTCTGAAATTGCAAGGCCCAGAGGTTTCATATTTGGTATGTAACATCCTAACGTGGTCCTCTACAAATATTGTTCAAATGATGCCCCTGGGGTCAAACTGGCCACGCCCCGGGGTCACATGATTTATAAAGACCTAAATAACAAAATGACTTTAAAATCTTCTCCTCCGAAACCGCAAGGCCCAGAGGTTTCTTATTTGGTATTTGACATCATAATTATAGAAGTCCTCTACAAAGATTGTTTAAATTATGCCCCTGGGGACAAAACTGGTTACGCCCTGGGGGTCACATGGTTTGTATCAACTTTAATAGCAAAATGTATTTTAAAATCTTCTCCTCTGAAACCGCAAAGCCCAGAGGTATCGTACTTGGTATGTAACATCCTCAAGTCGTCCTCTACTAAGACTGTTCAAATTATGCCCCATGGGTCAAAACTGACCACACCCCAGGGGTCACATTGTTTATATAGACTTTAATAGCAAAATGACTTTAAAATTCTTCTCCTCTGAATCCGCAAGGCCTAGAGGTTTCATATTAGGTATGTAACATCCGTATAGTGGTCCTCTACAAATATTGTTCAAATTATGCCCCTGGGATCAAATCTGGTCACGCCCCGGGGGTCGCATGGTTTATATAGACTTAAATAGCAAAATAAATTTAAAAATATTCTTTGAAACGGCAAAACCCACAGCTTTCCTATATTTGGTACGTAACATTGCATTGTGGTCCTCTCCAAAGATTGTTCAAATTATACCCCCGTGGTCAAATCTGGTGGCACCCGGAGGAATCACATGCTTTATATAGACTTAAATAGTAAAGTTACTTTAAACGTCTTTACCTGAAACCGCCAGGCCCACAAGTTTTTGTTCCAGATTTTTCATATTATGCCCCTGGGATAAAAATAAGCCACGCCTCCGGGATTCAAATTCCAATTGGGTTACAAGGTCTCAGGTGAGCTACCTAGGGCCCTCAGGGCTCTCTTGTTTCGAAATACATCCCGGTACTACGAAATTTAAAAAAGTATCAGGTTTCGAAATATAAGTGTATAATGTCATTTTAGAGGCACCGTACATGACGTTGTCCAGCCGGCAATCTGTCGACTGTAAAGAAAATTTACTTATTTTCTTGGTCCGTTTTCGGTCGGAGAAAATAAGTAAATTATCTAGACGTTTTCGGTCGGCATTAGCCCGAGTCCGATGTCATAACGATGCCCCTGTGACAACCATACGGTATTCACCAGGGAGCCATTTCCCCTGTGACAACCATACAGTATTCACCAGGGAGCCAGTGCCCTGTGACAATCATACGGTATTCACCAGGGAGCCTGTGCCCCTGAGACACCCTTAGGGTATTCACCAGGGAGCCAGTGCCCCAGCGACACCCATACTGTATGCAACAGGGAGCCAGTGCCCGTGCGACATCCATTCGGTATTCAGTAAGTAGCCAATGCCCCTACATTGGGAGCCAGTGTCCGTGCGCCACCCATACGGTATTCACCAGGGAGCAAGTGCCCCTGCGACACCCAAACGGTATTCGCCAGGGAGCCAGTGTCCTTGTGACAACCATACGGTATGCACCAGGGAGCCAGTGCCCCTGCGACTCACGTACGGTGTCCACCAGGGAACCAGTGCACCTGCGACTCACATACGGTATTCAGCAGGAAGCCAGTGCCCCTGCAACACCCATACGGTATTCACCAGGCAGTCAGTGCCCCTGCGACACCCATACGGTATTCACCAAGGAGTCAGTGCCCTTGCGACTCCCATACGGTATTCACCAGGAAGCCATTGCAACTGCGACACCCATACGGTATTCACCAGGGAGACACTGTCCGTGCAACACCCATACGGTATTCACTATGGGCCAGTGCCCCTGCGAAACCCATACGGTATTCACCAGGGAGCCAGTGTTCGTACGACACCCATACGGTATTCACCAGGGAGCCAGTGTCCATACGACACTCATGAAGTCAATTCCCCTGCGACACCCAAACGATATTCACCAGGGAGCCAGTGTTCGTGCGACACCCATACGGTATTAACCAGGGAGCCAGTGCCGCTGTTACTCCCATACAATATGCACCAGGGAGCCAGTGCCTTTGCGACACCGATACGGTATTCAACAGAAAGTCAGTTTTCCTGCGACACCCATACGGTATTCACCAGGGAGCCAGTGTCCCTGCAACACCCATAAGGTATTCACCAGGGAGCCATCGCCCCTGCGACACCCATGCATACAGTACTCACCAGGGAGTCAGAGCCCCTGTGACAACCATACGGTATTCACCAGGGAGCAAGTGTTTGTGCGACACCCATACGGTTTTCATCAGGAAGCCAGAGCCCCTGCGACACCCACACGGTATTCACCAGGGAGCCAGTGCCCCTGTGACAGCCATATGGTATTCACCAGGGAGCCAGTGTCCCTTCGACATCCATACGGTATTCACCAGGGAGCCAGTGCCCCGTCGACACCCATACGGTATTCACCAGGGAACCAGTGCCCCAGCGACACGTATACGGTATTCACCAGGGAGCCAGTGTCCCTGCGACGTCCATACGGTATTCACCAGGGAGTCATTGCCCATGCGACACCTATACGGTGCTCACCAGGGAGCCAGCGACACCCATACGATAATCAGCATGAAGCCAGTGCCCCTGCGACACCCATACGGTATTCACCAGGGAACCAGTCGGTTCTTAAAGGTCCGGTCATACATTGGTAAATAAGTAGGCGATGAAATTCAGAACTGGTTTAACTCTGCGTAAAAATAAACTCTGCACCCGGTAGTGTTTAACATGATCCAGCCGTCGGCAGGTAACCGAAAGGCTCCGAACGTGTCTAGAAACCCGCCGGAAACTAGTCGGAGCTTTAAACCAGCTATGGTAAAACGAACTTTTGCTTATTGTGCGAGAAATGTATTGAACTTTATACCGATTAATATATCAGACAAGCATCAATCATTACTTCATTCAAACGGAACTTCAAACAATACTTAATAATAAATCAAAGACATTTTTAGGAATTGTTGTTTATTGGCTTGTATGTTTTAGTATGCATGTTTTTGGTTTCGGTTTATCTAATGTTTGTTTATTGAAGACCACATACACGATAACATAAATGCGTTGGAAATCGTGGATGGCTATGTACTAATTTTCATAATTCACATTTTGCACTTCACGTTTACAATAACAATCATAAAGTTCGTATTTGAAGTTATTGACTTCGTGAAATCGGTGGGTGTGAATATATGACTTCCCGTATTTCACAGTTCACACTTCACGATTTACAATGAAGATCTTGAAATCGTGAATTTAATTAAAAGTCTTACTTCCCGGTTCATGATTGTCAATGGATTCGTGAAATCGAGCAGTGTGAATAAAATTAAGTGTGTGCCGTAGTTTTGTCTGTCTGGGGGGGTCACGTGTATCAAGGGAAGTAAGTGTGAATGTGCAAAATCAAACAGTTCTTACAGAAGTTATCTCCCTTCCATTGAATTTCGTATTTTCAGTCCATCGTGAATCAAGCGATCATAGTTCTGTCGTGCTGCAGATATAAATAATCCTTATGTGTGATTTTTACGAGTAAAAGCATTAAAAAAAAATAAAAAAAATACTAAATTAAAGATTAATTTAACGAAATCTCGTCAGAACTCCAAACACTATTATTATGTGGCTCAGGTACATGTATAGTGCTTTGTATGGTTAGTTTTCACCAATCACGTTTTTCACGCAACTGTGAAGAATAGAATCTCATGTGTCACTTTTTTAAGTGTGAAGAACGTGACCGGCCAAAAACGGGGTATGCGTGAGGATCACAGAAGAATATGACTTCATTGAATATAAAAAAACTGGATGCGATAAAAAAAACTTCACAGAAAATGTGAAGAACACGATTGTGATGTGTGAAGAATAAGATCTCAATTTTCACACCAGTGAAGAATGAGATTTTATTTTTGACAGAGGTGAAAAATATGATTTGAGAAATATATGGTCCTACATGGCTTTGTGAAGGAGTGTTAAGGTAGTGCTTGTATGGAACCACGTGTTCAGAAGCGTTATAAGATGGTTATAAAATTCTCTTGAAATGTAAAATAAATAAATTTCATTTAATTCCATATGTACTACTTGAAAATGTTACTTTTCCTCAAAATAATTTACTATATTTTATGTACATTAAAATGTATAAAATAATATCGTGTTAGGAAATGGACGTGTAAAATTAGACTTGTCATTAAAATATGTATTTTCGAAACAATTAACAAATGCATATTACTCAATTCACTCACAGACCAGTAAATTTTAGCATATTAATATATATCAAAGAACAAATCATGTCAAATGTAGGATTTAGGTTCTATTTAAAGTGTGGCGTATGTGCATGTCTCTTTTCACAAAAGACTAGACTACTAGCACTTATTCTTGCATGATACTCGCTGATTTTTCTATAGACAAAAGAACAAAAGTATCGTTGTTTAACTACCCAATAAACAACGCAAAAGTAGTCCGATTCTGAGCCAAGCATAGAAAAATGTAGTTCGCATTACAATTGCAATATAATTGTGAGATTATGGTAGAATCAAAATAATTTTCGCATTATCGTTGTTTATCGGCGAATAAACAACTATTTGTCGTTCTGATCCGTGGCTATTAAACTTATAGCATCAGAACTCCAAATCGTTGTAAATTGACGAATAAACAACGATAAATCGAAAATGTACAATATGTACGACCTAATTTCGGCGTATACCCGACTATTTACTGTTATTTATTATGTTTTATAAATGAGTGATACAAAGGCATTGGCATTGGTATTCAACAGAGTAAGCGATGGTTGATACATTTTGAGATGTTTGGTACATAAAATACACACAAATGCTTGAAATAACGAACCCACAACGTCGGGGTGATTGGAACAAATGACACCTCACAGGACTCTAATTATCTGCGCTAATCTGTCGTGTGAAGAAAAGGGCCCCAACAAACACCGCCCAAATTATATATTAGTGGCGCGTCGTGGGAAAACCGGACTTAATGCATGTGCGTAAAGTGGATTTATGGTTAGAAGACACTTCATTGAAACAGAAAATACCATAAAAGCGGAAAGTGCCGTCCCGGATTAGCCTGTGCTTTACGCACATGCATTAAGACCGGTTTACCCACGACGCGCCTCAAATTTACTTTTTTAAGAATGCGCAAACTAATTTACCAATGTAATAAGTAAAGTTAAGTAACGTGTTTGTTTATTATAGTGCCACCCCTACCGATCAAGGGCAAGCCAGTTTTGACCCTTTTTTTATGCCAGTGGTAATAGCTTAATTTCAGATTATTCTTTTTTAACTATCCCCCAACCCCAGGTTTAGTAATACTAACTGTGGATTTTCCTGAATTGCACATTTCCTTTCACTAAAACCAACTCGCTCATTTAAAGGTTTGATTTTTATTTCGATTAAATATGTTGATTTTTTTTTTCATATTTTTATAAATCGGCATATATGAAAGGTTGCGCTCGTAAAATCTCTAGAAAAAAAATTCAATTCTTGTAACGACTGAGATGACTAACGTGTAGGGAACGCGCACTAGTGGACTATATTTTTTCACATAAGTGAAAAATAGGATCTCATTGTCCACATGTCACAGTCTTATTCTTCACATTTCCTGTGAAGTTTGTGATCGCATCCAGTTTTCGATATGCAATGAAATCATATTCTTCTGTGATCCACACGCATACGCCATTTTTTGGATATTTCAGATTCTTCACACTTTAAAATGTGAAAAATGATATCCTATTCTTTCGTGACAGGTGCGTGCAAAATATGGTTTGTGAAATATATGATCCTACAGCGCACCAATTTTGGACAAAGGACACTCCGTTTTTGCTTCCGAAAACAACGCTATGGAGAACAAACACGAAGACTTCACGCAGAACAGAAATAACAACGCTATGGAGAACAAGCACGAAGACTTCACGCAGAACAGAAATAACAACGCTATGGAGAACAAGCACGAAGACTTCACGCAGAACAGAAATAACAACGCTATGGAGAACAAGCACGAAGACTTCACGCAGAACAGAAATAACAACGCTATGGAGAACAAGCACGAAGACTTCACGCAGAACAGAAATAACAACGCTATGGAGAACAAGCACGAAGACTTCACGCAGAACAGAAATAACAACGCTATGGAGAACAAGCACGAAGACTTCACGCAGAACAGAAATAACAACGCTATGGAGAACAAACACGAAGACTTCACGCAGAACAGAAATAACTGATATGAGAATAATATGATTAGTTAAGCGGAAAAAAAACATATATTTTTTTTTTAAGGTTACATGCCCAAAAAAATAGGGTAGGTAGTTAGGGATTTATTTTGTTGCTCTTTTTTATTTGTATTTATTTCGTAAATCATCAACTTGAAGATGCCAAAACTGAACCATTGAAATATTCAAAACATACCAGTAATATCCTTGAACATTGTTCTGAAGTGGATGCTATTAAAACAAAACACTTATTTATCCAAAAACATATAATTATTGGAAGTTAATAAACAAATATCTGACAAACTCCATAAAATGTTCTAGGGTCGGGGCATTTTAAGGGTAGTCTGAACAAACTTTTTTTCGCCTGAGGCTAGTTATGCCCTGCTGAGATAGGCAATGTCGTCTTTGAGAATTGACTGTCCTCTTACCCCGTGAGAACATATACGCACTACATCTGGTACATAGTTCGAACCTTAATGTATTCCGATCGATAAATATTGATGTACAAACTGACTCTGTTTGCTCGTCAAATATTATGCTTATTTGCCGAACCCCAACACAAGATAACGGTATTTACACGGCTCTAATAGACACGCGTAAGTTTTCAATTGTCAATGGCCTGGGTCCATTTCTTTGCTTTCAGGTAGATGATAAGATCATATCTTTAATTTATCGAAATGTTCTTGATTCGAAATTGATTTGTATTTGCACTTTGATTCGCTACCTGTGTCGGTATTTTATCGTTCATTGATGGATGTATGCGCTTATTATAAAGTAAATAATTGCTTTTACGATCAAAGAACGGAAAATAAACAAACAACATAATCGAGTGCACGGAGAAAATCACATTCTCAATACCGCAAGGTCCTTCTTTGATTATGCACGAGAAAAGAGTAGTGTAAATAGTAAAATAATAGCAAATAGTAAATTGTAGTAAACTAGTTTCAGGCAGGTGTTATTCAGAATTTAGTAGCTTCGCCCTGGTCGGTAGTACAAAACATTACATCAATATTTGATAACATGAGAGTATAATAATAATAAAACATTTTCGTACTCGGAATAGTTTGTTCCATCATGAAAAGCTGGTTTGGGGAAGGTGCGGTCTAGGTTAGTCAGACGTTGCTGGTCTAGGTTAGTCAGACGTTGCTGGTCTATGTTAGTCAGACGTTGCTGGTCTATGTTAGTCAGACGTGGCTGGTCTATGTTAGTCAGACGTGGCTGGTCTATGTTAGTCAGACGTGGCTGGTCTAGGTTAGTCAGACGTTGCTGGTCCAGGTTAGTCAGACGTTGCTGGTCTAGGTTAGTCAGACGTTACTGGTCTAGGTTAGTCAGACGTTGCTGGCCTAGGTTAGTCAGACGTTGCTGGTCTAGGTAAGTCAGACGTTGCTGGGACTTTGTAATCCAGGGCCCGTATCGACAAAGCTCTTAAGTGAAAACGTTCTTAAACTTTCTTAAAATCATAAAATTCCTTAAGTCTGTGGCTGATTTATATCTGTTTATTTTGTTTTAATAGTTTTAAAGAACCAACAGGTGCTTCTTATTTTACCATATTTCAGACGTAAAAGATTGATTCTCACGAGGAATAATTTATTTGAAATTGTCCCTTAAACATCACTTAAGTTAAGATTTCCCTTAGGAGCTTCGTGGCTATGGCCCAGTTCCCGTTTTCAGGAAGCTCATAAGGGAAAACGTTCTTAACATTTCTTAAAATCGCGTTCCTTAAGTCTTTGATTGTGACATTTTAGGCTAAATTTGCATTAAAATGTTGTATTCTTGTAAAGACTGGACATATGACATATATTAAGCCATATTGTTCGTATAAATTGTTCGATTTAGCATTGAAAATTGATCTGAAAAGTTCACGTAAGTTAAGATTTCCCTAAGGAGCTTTGTAGGACCATATTTTTCACAGATCCTATTTTTGAAAAATAGGATCTCATTATTCACACATCGCAATCTCATTCTTCACATTTTCTGTGAAATGTGTGATCGAGTCCAGTTTTTGATATGCACTCAAATCATATTCTTCACACATGAAAAAAAAAGTGTTCAAATTTTCAAAAAAGTGAATTTGTTACATCATAATCCTATTTTTCACACTGTATAAGCCCGAAAAACAAACGGGGTGATTTACGGTACGGTACGGTTTGGTATGGTATGGCATGTCATGGCATGGCATGGCATGTACGGTATGGTTTGTAATGCTATGGTATGGAAATGTACGGTACGGTACAGTACGGTACGGTACGGTTAGGTACGGTACGGTTAGGTACGTACGATACGGTAAGGAACGATACGACACGATACGACACGATACGGAAGGTACGGTACGCTATGCTTCAATACTGTCCAAACGTACGTACTAACATGTGCGGAGGTTCTAATCAGATCATTATATTACCGTCCGTGTATACGTATATTCTATTTCGGGCGGACATATGCATGGTTATTTTGGTTTTAATAATCCAAAATAGGACGTTTGTTTGTACTTACGTACGGATGCGTGCATTGGTTAATATCCCAATAAAAAGGTGTACGTTCGTATGGACGTACGCGAGTGCATATGCATTTCTATTTCCTAATTAGACCATACAAACGTTTTGACTAACGATTAAGTAGCTCCTAAATAGGTCTTAGTTTTTCATAGTGATGACCGGTTAGAAGAGACTTCCTTGAAACAGAAAATACCATAAAAGCGGAAAGTGCCGTCCCGGATTAGCCTGTGCGGACTGCACAGGCTAATCCGGGACGACACTTTACTCACATGCATTAAGACCGGTTTTCTCACGACGCGCCACATTTGTATTTTAACAATCTCGATTGAGTGACGATGTCTTATAACGTACGGTTACCTCTAAAGTATAGACAAAAATACAGTATGTGCAAATATCATTTCTTTACCATGTTTTTTACCAGTCAATATCAAAAATAAAGCAGGGTTGAGGGGGGAGATTTATATACTTTACGAATGACAACGGCATTCAAGCGGCATAAAACAGTAATGTTCACCAATTATGGTAGTATTAAGCTGAAGTCAGAGATGTCAATAGGTTTTGAAAACCAGGAGTCGAATGACCCCTGTCCTGAAACTTTGTTGCGTCAAAGTGAACATTGTATGGGTCACATGAATTTTGTTTCTGCCTATTTTTTTTAATTCCTCTTCGAAATTGAATTCATGTTAATAAAGGTTAAGAACTTGATAACATTTCAAAACAACCCATCAAAATATGGTATTTTTTAGCACTTTTTGAGTTGGCAAATGAACGAGAATGCCGATTAAAATAGTGCAAGGCAGATTTTTTAGATTTTTTTTATAAAGTATGTTTTCTTTTTCATAATAAGGCATATTTCTAACGGTATTTTCTTAACTTAGAAATACGTAAATTGCAATCAGCTTGCGTCAAAATGCAGATTGTGAAGTCCTGATCACGTAATTTTTTGGACACATGCCAAAACCCCAGAAATCCCGTTTCTACCTGCACGGCATTGTGCAACGAATTTGACCGACAATGCATGTTTTCGGATGCAATTAAATTTGACCAGCAGTTGAGAAAGTATAATACCTTTTGTGACCCGGTGACCTTTGAGGTCAAGAGCGTTGACCGCGGTCAAGTGAGCGTCAAAATGCACAAAAATGCATCCTGACACCTGGCGACCCGGCGACCAACAGGACATGTAATCAGCAACAAAAGGTCGTCTGCGTAATGATTATTCACATCCGAGTTGATTAGACGCTCTGCTCATCAAGCGTCTGTTAACCGGAACTTGTTGATGAGCATGCGCGCATCAAACTTGACGTTAATCTGTAGCGGAGGACATGTTGACAATGATGGAAATTAATAATTGTTCAGATTGAATAAAACCACGTGTCACTTCAAAGGTGACAGTTAAAATTATACAATACTTCATCGAATTCTAGAATATGCAGGCATGCATGAAAACGGAGTTTCCGTTGCAAAAAGTACTTATTTTTCCACATCAGCATTTGGCTGGATTGAACCAAAAAATAATAATAATCTTAATAATAAACTACAAGTAGTTTGTCAAACTGATGGAAGAACTTATTTTTAACTACTAGTAATTTGTTGAAATGATGGTAGAACGCAATATGTCTATATACTTCTGACAGCTTGTATTTTAATACAATAAAAATCTGTGCTTTTTTAAGATACTTCATAATATATTTTTAATAAGATAACATTCATTAACTGTTGAGATGCTATATTTCACAGTTATCCTTTGTACAAAAGTGCGGTCGGCATGGTATGTTATGAATTGTCTCCGGATGATGATAATGATGGTGCACAATTTATTTCGACACTCCATTACATAATGGTGTTAAACGAGAAACAAGTCGACAGAAAAAAAGTCAAACTGCCGATTTAAATTCGCTTAATTGGTTCAATCTATGTCGTAAAATAAACGGTTTTCGGCAGAAAGAAACAGCAGGAGTCGTGTGCATCGAAGCAACAGTTAGAATCCCATTAGCTGAACATTAGCAGATGACATTTAACCGAAAGCAGACGACAGTTTTCTTTGACAGGAAGCGCCCACTGAAAAGGATGTCAATTTTCGCCCGAAGTGCGGATGATTGTTTTACGACAATAACCGTCGTGCGGCGCACGCGACATTTGGCACATTCGTACCCTAGGGGTTTGAACCACTTAAATTTTCTCAACAGTGGGGACATTTGAAACTCGATAATGTTTAAATTCTACTTCAGACCCACATCTGTTGTGACAAAAATATTGCACAACGGCCTCGTTTTTGCGGTCGCGGCGTGAAAGGCGTTAAATACCACAAAACATATGCTACCTACATCTAATTTCAGTGAAGCCTTCCTAGCGATTAATTTTTATTATAGTATTTATAATGAAGGCCATATGGATTGATAATGATAAATATTGGCGTGAATGCACAATTTGTATCGAAGTAGTAGTAGTAGTAGTAGTGGTAGCAGCAGTAGTAGTAGAAGTTGTATTAATAGCAGCAGCAGCCGCCGCAGCAGCAGTAGTAGTAGAAGAAGTAGTAAAAGCAATAATAAAAGCGATAGAATTGAGAACTGCTGCTTTACTCTTTCTAGTTATTGTGTGTTTTCCTTTTTTTATATTTTGTCGAGCATATTCATACGCATGATGCGTTGACAAATAATGATTTCTTCCTTCGGTTATTATTATAGATATTACAATACCGTTCATTTACCAGCCCGGCCACATAACTTGTATGGGGATTGGTCATGAAATTATTTCTACGGCCATTCTCGCCCTACCTCAGATACAAGTTAGTCAGTAACTGGCATGAGTATGTGCACTTAGTACTGGTAAACCAGCTTACCCAGGGAAAGTGTGAGTAGGTTAACTGACCGCCGTTATATGACTGAAATATTGTTGAATACGGCGAAAAATCTAAACAAACAAACAAACAAACAAACATAAACGTACTTTCAGTAAGACGCCCAAGCTTTAAACTCTAGTTACTTCACAGCACAGTCTATTGAGACGTTCGATAGATATAAAACGTTTATACGTTAGTTAAAGAATATAATAAAGAAATAAAAGTCCAAAGGGAAATGTCAATATGAACTTGATTTGTAAATGAAACAGCGAAATCTACTATTGGACAAGTACCCGGGATGAGTCTATATCATTAGCCGCCCCGTTAGTTGCCAATACAGCCATACTTTAAGCCTCGCATTTATAAATACTTATTAATATGGTAATGAGCTAGTATTTAAATAAATATTGAAGTTTACGGATAACGTAATCATAAAAGAAATGAAAACAAGATTAACTCGTTTATAGCGACGTGCAAAATTCAGTTTAGTATGCAAAGTGGAATAATACTAATATAGGCTACGTAATTTCGGTTCGTACAAACATGTACCCAGCTTTAAGGATGGTGCATGACAATTAATGCCCAAACATGATAAACACAACTGACTTCCCTGCTGTTGTCATATAGACAAAGTGTGAGTTCGACTTTAAACACGGCCCAAACGATACCCATGTTAGCTACAAGAGGATTGTCACTCTTAGTTATTTTAAATTAATGACATTCAATTTAACTTAAATTCAGCTTTGCGAGCTTATGTAATTGTACTGTGAAATTTGCATTTGTTTTCCGTTATCCAAGATGGCTTTCTTTTTATTTTTGGTTATCTTAGTAACGAAATGCTATCCTAGATCTATGAGCTCTCATTAATGCTATCCTGGATATACGAGCTCTCAGTAACCTAATGTAATCCTGGATCCACGAGCTCTCAGTAATCAAATGCTTTCCTGGATCTACGAGCTTGCGGTAATGCTATTCTAAATCTACGAGCTTTCAGTAATGCTATCCTAGATCTACGAGTTCTCAGTAATGCTATACTACATCCACGAGCTCTCATTAACCTAATGCTGCCATAGATCTATGAGCTCTCATGAATGCTATCCTGGATGTACGAGCTCTCAGTAACCTAATGCTGTCCTAGATCCAAGAGCTCTCAGTAACCAAATGCTATCCTGGATCTACGAGCTTTCAGTAACCAAATGTTATTCTAGACCTACAAGCTCTCAGTAACCAATGATATCCTAGATCTACGAGGTCTCAGTAACCAATGATATCCTAGATCTACGAGGTCTCAGTAACCAAATGATATCCTAGATCTACGAGGTCTCAGTAACCAATGATATCCTAGATCTACGAGGTCTCAGTAACCAAATGATATCCTAGATCTACGAGGTCTCAGTAACCAAATGATATCATAGATCTACGAGGTCTCAGTAACCAAATGATATCCTAGATCTACGAGGTCTCAGTAACAAACTGCTATGTACTGCTATACTGGATCTACGAGTTCTCAGTAACCTAATGCTATCCTAGTTCCAGGAGCTCTCAGTAACCAATTTCTGTACTGGATCTACGTGCTCTCAGTAACCAAACGTTATCCTAGATCTACGAGCTTTCAGTAAGCATATGCTATCATAGATCTAAGAGCAATCAGTATCATATGTTATCCTAGATCTGCAACAAAATGTTATCCTCAATCGACGATCTCTCAGTAACCAAATGTTATGCTAAATCTACGAGATCTTAGTAACTAAATGCTAGTCTATATCTTCGAACTATCAGTAACCTAACGCTATACTAGATCTACGATCTATCAGTAATTGATTGCTATCCTAGATCCACGAGCTCTATGTAATGCTATCCTAAGTCTACGAGCTCACTGTGATGCTATCCTAGATCTACGAGCTCTCGGAAATGCTATCCTAGATCCATGAGCTCTCAGAAACCATTGTTATGCTAGATCTACGAGATCTCAGTAATCAAATGCTAGTCTTTATCATCGAACTCTCAGTAACCTAATGCTATACGAGATCCACGAGCTCTCAGTAATGCTATACTAGATCTACGAACTCTTTATAATGCTATCATGGATCTATGAGCTCTCAGTAACCTTATGCTTTTCTGGATCTACAAGCTCTCGGTAATGCTATCCTAGATCTACGAGCTCTCTGTAATGCTATTCTAAATTTTCGAACTCTCAGTAATGCTATCATAGATCCTCGAGCTCTAAGTAATGTTATCCTAGATCTACGAGCTCTCAGTAACCTAATACTATCCTAGATCTACGAGCTCTCTGTAATACAATCCTAGATCTACGAGCTCTCAGTAGCCTAATACTATCCTAGATATACGAGCTCTCAGTAGCCTAATACTACCCTAGATCTACGAGATCTCAGTAATGCTATCCTATATCTACGATCTCTCATTAATCTAATACTTTCCTAGATCTACGAGCTCTCAGTGATGCTATCCTATATCTACGATCTCTCATTAATCTAATACTTTCCTATATCTACGAGCTCTCAGTAATGCTATCCTAGATCTACAAGCTCTCAGTAATGCTATCCTATATCTACGAGCTCTCAGTAATGCTATCCTATATCTACGAGCTCTCAGTAATGCTATCCTAGATCTACGAGCTCTCAGTAAACAACGTCATCATTCGTCAACAACGCATTTGTCGTCATCTCTACGGACGCTGACGTCAACAAACTGTTAGCATCATATTCATTTATGTTGCCAGGCAACCAAGTTGGCGTGACGGGATTTATCGAATGGGGCAATCGGTGTTCGATCAATGATAGTCGGGGATAACTGCCCTATCTCCCTACCTGTGTATCGATCTTGTAATATCTTACCAATACTGATAACAGGTTATTATGTATACTTACGTATTACAAAGTTCAATCAAGAGCAAACTAATTCCGATGTTTGCTGGATTGAGAATGGCATCCCCACATTCCGAAATTTCCAACGAATTCACATTCCCTAGTTTAATCGAATGTTAGCTTATTGCCAAATCCTTGGGAATGATGTCAAATAAGAATGTATCTATGTAAATATGAAAATGACAAATGTGTAATAGCCCGTCTCCTGAAATCAAATACGTATTTGCATTGTTGGTTTGTATATAAAGGCGGATCATCGGCGAGCGAAGATGCGGTAATATTTAATTTAAATATATTCAGATGTACATTAGATATATCGTCTGTGTACCGCGGCGTCTTTGATGTCAAGACATTTGTGTATCACTTCGGTGCTCTTCAAAGAAAATGCAATTGCATTGAACAAATTGACGGCTTCACGCATAATTAGACCAATATACGAGAATGTTTCAATATTCGATACAGAATTCCATCGTTCATATAAAATAATTAATTTACAGCCATCATCAGAATTAGTTTCAAGACTAAATCTGTGAGAAACCCAGTAATGAAACAGAAATAACACAACTTACAACTTGCTATATATGTACTCAATGATTACATGTATAATGATTATTGAAGAACAAACATACCAAAGACATTTTGTATTTCATGCAATTTATAGAAGGAGCATTAAATATACGTCATAGTTGCAAAACGTGTGCATGGATAATCCGATGAAAGTACAGGAGGAGAAATGAATCGGAGGGTGGGGAGCATTACTAGACATCTGGAATTTTGGTTCCAATGTCAGAAAAACGTCCAACGTTGCTTCCACCGTCAGAAAAATGTCCAACGCAGGTTCCAACGTGAGATACAAAATCTAACGTCAGAAAAAAGTCCAACGTTGCTCCCGACTTCAGAAAAAGGTCCAACGTTGCTTTCAACGTCAGAAAAAACGTCTAATGTCAGAAATTTTAACTACTCTAGACAGTATGCGTCAGTAGATGACGCAAATCTGTTACATAACTCAACCAATATTTTATTTTAAAGTACAGCACTCCTACGAGGTCGCGGTGGCGTAGTGCATATGGTGTCCGCCTAGCGATCGGGAGGTTCCGGGTTCGATCCCCCTCTGGGAGCGTTCTCAAGATCTCCCCCAAAGACACCAAGTACTGGTTCTACCCTGGAAACGGACTCGAGAGTGACTCAGTAAGCCTCAGGCTTTCGATGCAATCGAGCTTAAATAAATAGGTTTAAAACTACGTTATTCGAACTTTATTAATTTCACCCATAATGCGCAGAATGCTATTTCCAGTTTATCGCCACGTTTTATTTCAATTAAACGCTATTTTCAGGTTGCCAATTCCCCGTTGTCGGGGTGTGAGATTGATAAAGTCTCGAATACCGGAACTGACGATAATAATTTTATAATAATGTACTTAATATGATCAATCCCGGTGCGACAATTTCCTTGTTCTTATTTACCCGGAAAATTCTAGTTAAGTGGCAATCTTTGTTTTAAATCCTAATTAAGGAAAAATGGTGGGTGAATGCAAAAAAGTGTCGTCAGCATGCATTTACGAGTTTTAAAGGCCCATGGCAACTCATTTTTTTGTGTTTACTCATTACTAGTATTAATGTTCAGTATTATCTTAAGTTTATGCTTATACATGTATATAATGTGATAAGTTTGTTTTAAATAATTTAATGTCTATTTATTAAAAGCTTTAGTATAATGCTACCAACGTATAGTATATATATTTAACCTATTGATGTTGTTGTTGTTTTTGTTGTTGTTTTTATTGTGAACTTTAATGTAACATCTTCCTATGTCATACAGCACTACATCTCAAGGACCACTATTCAAATACGAGTTTATTTTAACTCTTTTTGTGTAATCCTTGACATATAATGTTGATTGACATGGCAATTATTTGTTGTATGTTTGTATGTTTTAATATTTTACTTGCCATGTAAATTGTACATTTTATGTTCAAGTCTGTCTGTCTGTCTGTCTGTCTGTCTGTCTGTCTGTCTGTCTGTCTGTCTGTCTGTCTGTCTGTCTGTCTGTCTGTCTGTCTGTCTGTCTGTCTGTCTGTCTGTCTGTCTGTCTGTCTGTCTGTCTGTCTGTCTGTCTGTCTGTCTGTCTGTCTGTCTGTCTGTCTGTCTGTCTGTCTGTCTGTCTGTCTGTCTGTCTGTCTGTCTGTCTGTCTGTCTGTCTGTCTGTCTGTCTGTCTGTCTGTCTGTCTGTCTGTCTGTCTGTCTGTCTGTCTGTCTGTCTGTCTGTCTGTCTGTCTGTCTGTCTGTCTGTCTGTCTGTCTGTCTGTCTGTCTGTCTGTCTGTCTGTCTGTCTGTCTGTCTGTCTGTCTGTCTGTCTGTCTGTCTGTGAGGAAAACTTGAAGTATAGGAATTTAGGTTTTATTATTAAAATTAATATTTAGATAGTAATGTACACGGTAACTCACTAAAAAGAGCAAAGCTGGAACTAACTGTAATATTATGACTTTTCATTCAGTTAATCTAATGCGTTAAAAAAATTGTTTGTTTCAGGTTACATGCTCGAAAAAATAAGGATAGGTAGGTTGGACATTTTTTTTTTTCTTTTTTTTGGTAAATGGTCAACTTGAAGGTTCTTAAACTGAAAGAATAATGTTCAAAACATGTCTCTAATATCATGAAACATTAATTTGAAGTGGATGCTATCAAAACAAAACCCTTATTTATCAACAAAACATTTAACTATTGGAAAAAAAGTAAAATAAACAAAAAAATATATTATCCACTCAATAAAATATTCTAGGGTCGGGGCATTTTTTTTAGGGTAGGTCGGGTAACCTGAAACAAACATTATTTTTTTACGCCTAATCAGTGCGTTTATTCTTCATTAAAAAAGTGGATATTGCTTAATTACGTTTTGCTTTTAAGTGCTTTAAGTTCTATACATGCCATTATTGAACAGAGTTACATGGTAAGCAACACAATATTTTGTGCAATATGTGGAAGTGGCTATCACGCTGCAAAAAGGTAACACGTGGACGGGGTCAGCCTTACGCGTAAGTCCAACTACCCAGTTTTAAGACACTGATTAAGTCCATCCTTTTAGTTTCGACGGAGAGGACAAAGATAAACAAAATATATGAGGCGTGTCGAGGGAAAACCGGGCGTAATGCATGTGCGTAAAGTGTCGTCCCGGATTAGCCTGTGCAGTCCGCACAGGCTAATCCGGGACGACACTTTACGCCTCAATGGTATTTTCTGTTTCAAGGATGTCTCTTCTAAACTTAAATCCACTGTAGGCAGAAAGTGTCGTCCCTGATTAGCCTGTGCGGACTGCACAGGCTAATCCGGGACGACGCTTTACGCACATGCATTAAGCCCGGCCTTCCCACGACACGCCTCATATATTAAATGCCTGAGAAGACTTATGTCCAAATATTCGTTGGTATTGTAATGTTTTACTATACATGTATATGGATCTAACAGATCTTACCAGACAAGAACTGTATTTTGCATGTAACTTGTTCAGAAGATTTTTGTATGAAATTTGAAATCCACTAAATTAAATTTAAGTGCCCACGAACTTGTTATTTTTCGAAAATCATGTAGTAACAACATTAAAATATGCAAATGCAATAATTTACCACTTTGAAAAAAAAAAAAAAAACAAGTATTTAATGAATGATCGAATCCAAACTATGTCTGGTAATGTAGATTTTCTTGTAAATAGAAAGGCATGGACAGATGGTACGGGAATGCGAAGGTGTAGATATTTATCACCAACACGAACGTCGACGAAAGTACGGGGATTAGTGTCACCCGCTATATTTTCAATGGCGGAAATGCAGGTTGGCGCGAAAATCTTCGTCAAATGTCGTCTGCCACATGTTCGCTTTGCGAGTCTCTTAAAAATTAACAACAGTGTTTATTTGCCCGAGGATTAATTTTTGGTGCAAGGGATTACTTGTACATACGCCATAAACCGAACAATATTAACTATCTCGCAGTCGATTTGGAAAACAGGCTGAAG